>JAJKFL010000042.1:9795780-10155780 GCA_021186555.1 Reticulitermes speratus | reverse complement strand
AAGTTCACAGACAGTTCACTTTGTTAAGAGTTGCATTGACTAATTTTAACGAACTAACTAATCCTGAAACGAGGCAATCAGTCAGGTATTTTCTTTTTAGAAACGTTGGTGGTCAGATGTGTAAAATTCCTACACTTTAAAATGAAGAGTTGTATAATGTAAGTAATATATATATATATAATGTATATATATTGAACACAGCGGGGCTTGAAGTATATTCACTGAACGGTATGATGCTATGATTAGTCTCATCCTTCAAACGTATTGACACGGCAGTTTCTGTACCCCTGTACAACTGAATGTTATATATGCCAGTTTGGAGGGAAAAAATTACGACGCGTCTAGGTTGTTTGCAAGTTCCATCAGAGTGCTTTTGTATATGAACGTATAATCTTAGTTGCCAGTCAAATGACACGGATAGGAAATAACACAATACGCACTTATTATCCATCCAAATATAATCAATTGATTACATTCTTTATTGGATTGATGTGTAAGGGTGTATGTGATGAACCATGGATCCTGTAATTTCAGTACAACACTGAATGAAATAAGCGGTATATAAGTACCTGTAAACAATTATACGTGTTTTCCAAAATGGTTGCCCTGCCTTTGTGTATGTTGTTTGCTGCTGCTGTTCTGCTCGTACCAGTAAGCTACGTAAGTATATTCAACACATATGAACGTACAGGGAGTTCAATTGAAAACCGCACCCAGACGCACGGCAAGCTTAACGGACTTACATTTCGGAATTTAAAGTATCTAACTTACCGCTTGTGAGAGCAGGTATTTGAAATGACCTCCTTCGGGAACTGAAACACCGGGTACCGTATTCTGATTTCTCTATGGCAGTTTTCATACGATTGCTTCCTGATATAGGTTTTCACAATCAAAATAATTTTTATTGAACTCTGCGACTTGCTACCGAAAAGAAATATACGTTACACTGTCTTTGGCTGGTCTGTTACACAAAGCAAATTAAACTGGGCTTTATGACTAAGGTTATACAGTCTGCCGTACGCGTGACGATAGAACGGGCGGTGTGTGAGTCATTAAGCCACCATCGAACTTCGAACAGGATTTAATAATCTGTTCGCCAGGAGTCAAGTATGTCTGCGGAATGAAGGAGGTCATTTGCAACGCCTACTGTAAGATGTGGTGAGTTGTACAATGAGGAAATGTAAGGCTGTTTAAGCTTGTTGTGCGTCTGGGTTTGGTTTTCAATTGAACTCTGTACATTTGCCGTCGAACTAAATGGGGTCAGATCATGCAATGCAGAAATGTTTAATTGCACAGGAATAGAAAGGATGTAAGAAAATGTTACATTAATATCATAGGAATGGCCTAAATATTGTCAGTATTCATTCAATGAGTACAAATATTTGCATCGAGTCACGTAAATTGCATGACAGAAATATGAAATTTGCCCCCACGTTTTGGCCTAGACACAATCCAAGGTCTGTCATATTATTGACTCTAGGCTGTTATCACCTAAGAAACAACAAAGTTAGGTTTTTCCATAGTATATTCGTTTTCCCTGTCACTATCGTAGCACCGATTCTCCATAGCCATTTGTTCATCTATCATCGACACTATACAGGGTTTACACAAAATAATGGTGCGGTTTCAATAGTGAATACTATTGAAACCGCACCATTCTTTTGTGTATGCCCTGTATAATCTTAGCAGTTGACACAGTCACTATTCCTATAATGTACTTAAATAGTCCCTAATCTAGGGTGTTGTATTCAAAAATTGTGTATAATGGTATGTTATAAATATGTCTACACATTTTGTGTTAAGGGGGCACGCGGTGGCGCAGTTTGTTGAGGCACTGCGCTATAAACCGGAACGTCGCGGGTTCGATTCCCGATGGTGTCACTGGAATTTTTCACTGACATAATCATTTCGGTCGCACTATGGCCCTGGGGTCGACTCCGACTCTAACAGAAATGAGTACCAGGAATCTTTCCTGGGGGGTAAAGGGCTGACAACCTTACCACCTTCATGTGCCGATTGTCTAAAAACCTGGGAGCCTCGACCTCCTGGAGCCCTAAGGGCCTGTCAAGGCTTGTAATGGGATTGCTTTACCTTTACCTTTACATTTTGTGTTAAATACTTTCACTATTATAAACTGTCAGTGCTCTGATGTGATAAAAATTTGAGGCACCAGTTTGGAACCAATATTCTTAGACGGCACTACAGTCCAGTGCAGACCTTCACCTCCTTAATGGACTTCTCCCAGTCAGCTCTTCTTTTTTGACTTCTCTTTCCAGTTTTTAATTTTGCAGTACTGCACAGCAATAGTTGAACTACCAGTTCACATGTGCAATGGTCAAATTGCCAAATTCTTTTACTTACCAGAAGTGCTCATAATTTCTGTGCTATATTTGCATGTACATATACATGCAGACTTACCAGACTTGCTTCTTGACCATGTGTTCATGTTTTGAAATTTTAGGTACCAGTTTGGCCAAACTGCCAAACAGGTACAAACTCTTTCCAGCAAACCTTTGCTGTGTGATCATGTTGTACATTGGAGCCTAAAAGATCTGCTTGTTTTATATTATTCATTCTGTGCATTGTCATCAATCAAACATAAAACACTCAACCAACAAATACACTCTTATTATTATTATTTTTAGATATTATATATTATAATCCTTGTAAACCAGTCCAACATGTTTCGATCCCTTCCTGGGATCATCATCAGGGACACTTGTGAGAGTATAAATTACATAAACTAAAACCAACAATGTAAGTACATGTTAAAACTATAAAATATACAAAACATGGTTAAAAGTGTAGCAGATCACTTCAGGGTGGATCCCTGGTCTACTGTGTAGAGAGAATTGGTTGTTTATATGTGGATGGATAGAACAGTACTGCTTGTTTTGACCGGATCAGTACCTTCAGAAATATGTTGTAAACAGTTCTACAACCATTGGAACTGAGGTTCAAGCTTTGTTATTCTATGTGAGATTTGTTATGGAGAAATTTTTCTAAAAACTTATAGGCTTACTTCAAGGTTTGTCCACATCTTTTAAGTGAATTATTTTAACAGCCCTCAGACATATTTGACCAGTTTAACACAAATAGGAGTGTTTAATGTGCTGGGACGTATATTATGGTTACTTGTTTATTGTGCCTTCAGATGTAATGAAGGATAGCTTCTGTTTCTGGCACAATGACTGTAGGCAGGCAGTTTATTAATATTCCGTCATTCAGCAGTTCACAGTTTAATGTCTGCATATGAACAAAACACGCTCTCTTTCAGGGATTAAAGTGTCGCTCTGAAGATGAGAAGAATAATGATGAGTTTGTACAAATAGCCAACACGTGTTTGAGTAATGCATCCAACTTGGACAATCCCAGCATGAACAATAACAGAGATTACAATACTGATAGATATAATGGTAATAGATACCATAGTAACAGGAACTCGTATGATGGTAACATGGACAGTCGCTATGATGGTACCTACAACAGAAATTATGGGAATTATAACAGATACAGTGACAACAATGGTAATAGTGACGGATTATGGAGAAAACAGCTGAACTCTGGAGGTAAGGTTATGATGCATGAAGCACTGGGTTCAATAAAATATATTTTGCCTCTGCATGGTTTAAAATACAGTACATGCAAATTCTCTAAATATTCCTTTGATGATTGCTGTCAGATCTGAAGGACACAAGGGGTATAACTGGCCTGCTTCAACAGTGTGTACTTGAAACTGTTAACAATATAGTTATGACCACTGCTTAAGTCTGCTTGTTTCACCATATATTCTAAGGGTGATTTATTGCCAATATTGATTTCATTCTTTTTAATTAATCAGTTATGAATGCAGTTATGTATGTATTTCGCAACTTAGTATTTCCTGTAAAACCACAGACACTTCCTTGCTTTGTATTCCATTGTGCACCACATAAGCCACAATGCAGTTCCTGCTTGGTTACAGAACGCCACAAGCTTCCTGCTAGCGGACTTGCAAATTGTCGTCTTTGATGTCATATAAAATCCCCAATATTGTAAACAGGAATTACCTCTGGGATATGATGATATTAAAGATGAACCAATCAGTTATTCTTTTAGATAAAATTGTCTTTGAGGATGGGCATCATTAGCCAATAAAAGACCTTGTGATATTCTAGGGGGGATGGTCCGAACTGAGGACTCACCGGAAATAGGAATTATTAAATACTTTGGCTTAGAGCTCAGACACTCTGTACTCGTCTAGAAGCAGATTCGCCAGTGATAGTTACAAGCCAAGAGGAACTCTGACCGACCGGGCTGTGCTGATCACCAGTTGGCAGAGATGACCACTCTAGCAGTATTCTAGTACTAGATAATCTGATTCTGTGAGTAAAGAGTTGTCTTACTCTCAGTCAAATCGCGGTCTTAACTGATTGGATAGGATTTCACTTGCTTATTTTGTTCATTATAATTGGACCCATTTTCAGGATCCCCCCCAGATTTAATGATAAAAAAATACATTTTATATCTGATTATAATATAATAATGAGCACCTAAGGAAAAGAGAAGATACTGGACATTGAAAGAGGAAGCACTAGATCGCATGCTATGGAGAACTTGCTTTGGAAGAGGCTATGGACCTGTTGTAAGACAGACTACAGAACGAATGAATGAATGAATGAAATAGTATTTTATGGTGAGTTCTTGTGAACATGATAATGATGAATCTCCAGGCTCCACCAGAGAATGCAACATTTCCAGAGTAGCTCAGTGACTTCAACTATTAGCACCGCAAGAAGGAATCTGCTTCATGGTGTTAGGTGATTTGTCCACGTTATTAGGAAGATTGAATTATAAAAGTAAAATAAATTCTATTTTAGGGTGCAAGTATTGATTGTGAACATTGTCCATTTTCTCTCATAAGACTATATTTTAATTAATACAAAACTTTTCTTTGTTAATTTAAATTGGTTTTGTTGGCTTTTCCACAGGATATGGCTTCAGTGCTGAGTACTCAGATTATCAGCAAAACCCTTACTATAATCCCAGATCAGGACTTAGATCCAGTGGAAACCAAGATAAAAACAACCAGAGAAAAAACAATAATGGCAGTAATAGCAATAAGAAAAACAATAATACAAATTCTACTTTTGAATTACAAGATAGTTCCCCAATCGAGCAGCTTGATGCAGTAAGTATTGAGCTCTTTCGTCTGTGTTACATTCATATACTAACATATTACATGAGCATGTCTTAGATGGAGGGTATTTTCTGAAGCTTCTCAATCCATTGTTTAGGCAAGTTTTAGCATATTGTCTCTAAATGTTTAAGCCCAATGCTAATTATATTTACCACCTGTTGTATCAGGTTGAATTTTGCCTACATACTGTATCTTCATATTTTATATGATGTGCAGAATAAAAACAGTTTTTTCCCCTAAACAGCATTAACTTGTTGGTCTTTGCAGCAGACATGGACTACACATAAGATCAGTGTGAGATGCAGGCTTACTCTTCATGTGTAGTTTAGATGAACATCAATTTCAGAGCGTGAAAGACAATGTCACCATGCAATTTCCTGGTCCCTTACTATCCTGTGATAGCCCCAGGGTATGGTAGATGGAGTGCAATGTTTTTTAGTATTTGAAATTATTGAATGACTTAAATCAGTTACATTTTCATAAAGAGGTATAGTTGAACTTGAAAATGAGAAATGTGTGACTGCTACAGCAATGTATATGGAGCTACCAGCAGTTTTGTATGTAGTGTATATGGGATTGTCCTTTGTTTGTCCTGTTGACCTGTCAGGATGCATAATTGTCCCATGAAAAAAAAAATTTGTTTTTGAACCAAAGATAGATCGTGAACATGAAAAATAATGGACATCACCCAATGATGAGCTTCTGCAAACATAGAGCTCCACAGTGTTATTAGTGTAGACAACTCAGGAAGGAAAGTGTGCCCATGTGATTCATATGGGAATGAAGGAAATTAATACAGAATGTTGCTGGAGAAAGCAGGTGGCCTGATTCAGAGAAGAGCATCAACTGCACTCTAGTATAATCAAAATTTTCAAATCATGATCTTCTGGGTTCTTACACCCTGGTGTAAAGTGGGTTTGTTCTGACGTTTCGGAGGAAAATGCTGCCCCTCTCTTTCAGGGTGATCGAATTTGGTTCAGGTAAATGAATAATAGAGTAAAATGCAGGAATAAAGGCGATTAAGTAGGATACTCATGCAACTACAGTACCAATATGTAAAGAGGTTCTATACATAAATGTTCTTCAACCAAATAACACTGAATGGCAGCAAACCAACCAGCAAGCATGTGATCAGTGTCTTGATACAATACATCTGCAGCCACCTGCCTTCTTTCCTGTATTTCAGTCTGTAGATTATGGAAACCGATCAGACTGTCATTTGGGTGACACCCACCAGGAGAACTTGAATACTTAAGTCTTAATTTCCTTTTATTTTTCAGTGCATCATACATTGTATCTTCCAAGGAATGCATATGGTAAGATAAGTATAATATAAAACATATTAACGTTCCCAGTATCATATAAGATATATTCTGCATGTTAGATTTTACTTTGCATGTCATTTCCTAAATATTGCTCTTCTTGCCCTTCTACATTAAACCCAACATATGACACAGTCTCCCATTTACCGTATATTCTCGAATCTAAACCGCACCCGAATCTAATCCGCACCCAGTTTTTGGCGACTTCTTAAACGAAAAAAAGTTAGTTCGCGATTCTAATCCGCACCTTTCCTTCAACCACCCCTTGCCCACGGGGCGACTGATTGAATAATATTGGATGTTACCAACGCGTTAAAATCCGATGCTACGCCTGTGGCCGATGAGTCATGCCGATAGAGGCGGGGCCTTTCTCAACAGACGTGCGCAATCTCGTCTGAAGCCAGCTGATCTTTAGTTGTTGAAACGTGGGAGGTGCTTGTTCCAATTTGTCGTGTACCGTAGTTATGGAAGAGGGACACCTGAAATCTAAACGACTCTCATATACGGCAAAGTTCAAACGTGAAGTTATTCGGTGCGCAGAGGAGAATGGAAACCGCAAAGCCGCTGCAATTTTTGGAGTTGATGAAAGCAACGTTCAACTATGGCGGAAACACAAGGCAGCGATCAGCGGGTGTGAGGCGTCACGAAGGAAATTCACTGGACCCAAGAAAGGACGATTTCCTGAAATTGATGATGCAGTCTTCACGTTTTTTCAAGAGAGACGCAAGACTGGACTGTTTGTGAGTTATGATCTACTCGCGAGGAGGCGATAAAGAAGGCCAGATCTTTGAACATTCCTCGAATTATGAGTGATGACGGCGAGTCTGATGAATAATAAATAATAAAATAATAGATTATTGTATTGTATTGTTCTTACGTTGTTTATTAATTACGTTAATTACGTTATTGTTATATTGTACAGCAGCTCAATCATTTTTCCAAAATCCAGCTCTAGACCGCGAATCTAATCCGCATCTGATTTTTTAGCCCTCTAAAACTGTAAAAAAGTGCGGATTAGATTCGAGAATATACGGTATTTACACTACTCTTATTTTAGTTTATGTGAATGATGCTGTGTTCAACTGATATGAGTCAAAAGAAAAAAGACTTGAAGTATGGAATTTTGGCTGATAAAATGAACAGAACTGAGAAATTTTGGTAAATTTTTGTGATACAGGAAGAGTGAAATTTTTAAGATTCTGATACAATAAAATAGAATTATGTATTTTGGTCTAATATTTATTTAAATTCAACAGTTAGATGCCTCAGCACTTCCAGACAAGTCGCTGGTAACAAAGGTAATGACGAAGAGAATTCGTGACCCAAAACTGAAAGACTTTATTGAAGAATCAGTTGAAGACTGTTTTGAGTTATTAGAGACAGGTGAGTAGATGAACACATAACATGTTCGAAATTTTTATGTACAGTAACCTAATCTGTACAAAAGTAGCTATAAATAATTAATGTCCAAAAAAGGAATTTTAATGTGATTTTATGTTTCAGATAACAAAAGAAACAACTGTGAATATTCTAAAAACTTGGCTTTGTGTCTTGAGGAGACAGGCAGAAGGGTAAGAGATCCAAATCATTACTTTGGGTATTCTATCGATATTTGGGTACATATAAGATTCGTTTATTGTCACTGAAATGTTGTAAAATCAGAATTATTACAGATTACTTCCAGCTAAGTAGGTGTCTGAATAGCATAGTTGGTATAACAACTATGCTATGGGCTGTACGATCCCAGGGTGCTATTTCCAGCACAGACAAAAGAGTCTATACTGGCCCTGGGGCCGACCCAGCCTCATATTCAATGTGTATGGGGATCCTTTCGCCAAGAGTAAAACAGCTGGGGTGTTAAGTTAACCACTCAACTCCATTTACTACCATGGTTTTAACAATAAGTGGAGCTATATCTCTACTCCCCTATATGTCTTCATGGCATGGACAGGAACAACTTTACCTTTTACCTTCCAGATTCTGAGTAACATTTCTTATACAGTAGTCCCCCCATATCCGCGGGTGATACGTTCCAAGAACTACCGCGGATGCCCGAAACCACGGATAGTAGCGAACCCTATATATAAAAGCGCAGAGTAAACTTTAGATCGACTAAAGTCGACGCTGGCAAATTAAAACTTAAATACTGAAATCGACCATGGTCGACTTTGGCAGTGAATGTGTTAATATTTTCGGGGGACGGTAAACCGCGGATAACTGAAGCCGCGGATACGGGGGTTCTACTGTACCTTTGGATATTCTCAAAATTCTGTCATTTACCCCAAAACTTCACTGATGAAAATGTATTATTTACTAATATCATCATTAATTTGTATGCAGTCCTCATCCTAAGAAGTTGTTAGAGACACACTGGAATATTAATCAGCAGCTCTCTGGTCTCAGCTTGGCTTTGGAAAGTTTTTAAAATATGCTACATATGCCCTGCATTTCACTTCCCTTGCTTGTTGTTAAAATTCAGTCAAGCAGTGATATGAAAATGTAATGTGACTGATATGTGTAGATGCATTAGATGACATAGCATTTCACTCAGAATTTGTGTCATGTAATAAATAATAACTTTTGTTATTTCTTTATGAATATTGCATTTTTTTGTGTAAAGTAATCTGATTTGTGGCTGCTAATATCTTAAACCACACAGCAGTTAACAATGTATGAATTACTGTGTTTCAGTTTAAGTTCTGATGTAAAAATTTTATAATTCCATTTACCCAGTTGCTGTATTGAATTCTGTAATTCCTCATTTTCATTAGTCTTAATATAAAGTGAGATATACTTTTACATGATCAAAATACAGTTCCACAGTGTTTTTGATGAAGACAGATACATTTTAATATGCTGTAAGTCCATTTACTTGTGAATATTCGTTATTTATGGATAAAGTTTTATTCTTTTGACACCTGAAGTCTATGGGTTGATAGGATACATCTTAAGACACCTGCATCACGGTTTCTCTTAGGGGTGGCCAGTCATTACTCACCCTGGGAACCAAAAACCTAGCTACACCCCTGCAAACAAGCAGTGTTGTGCAATACAATTCTCTTTATCAGACATAAAACAACTCCTATCTGCCTATATTAGCTGAAGTTCACAGCAACATGTTTTGACCCAAGTGGTCTCTTTGAGTTTTATACACACATCAGATATCAAAAACTGTATGTTGTGCATCACAAACAAACCATGTTTCTGAGAACTTCCCCTAATTAAAGCTATTAAAATTTGTTTTATATTAATATTGAGAATATATTTACACCATTGGTCATGAAAATTGTGTCATGTATTATATAATTGTGAAATCTACAACATGACACAAAAATATCAAATTCTGTACCTGTATTTTTTTCTGTAACAAAACAGAAAGGTTTATCTTTCTCTTACAGAATTGTGATGATTGGGAAGAGCAGAATGACTCAAAATCAAGCAACAACAGAAAGAGCAAGAACCCAAAGAGACCAAATTAATGTAAAGTAAGAGCTGAGATTCTGGAAGTGTGTGTTGATGGCAGTTTAATGATATTACAATAACATGTTCCATATTCCAATTTAAATAAATATTTAGGTGGTGGTATATAATATATGTTATTAAAAATGTTATATGTTCCAAACTAATTGTGAATTACATAATCATTTGAACTCGGATGCTTAACTAGCAACAACAGTCATAGTACATCAGACACTTATATGTAATAATAAAGTAACTGATGGCTGAAAAGAGGAATATTTTTATCCAGTAGTGATATGAAAATGTTGATACCAGAGGCAGCTCGTCTATAAGGGCTGCAGCTCTCCCAGAAATTTTATAAAAATTAAACTAAATATCTGAATAAAAGTTTCCATTATTAGGACTGCTAATGAAAACTTTTATTCCTATATATTTAATATTGTATTCACCGTGCATCTTGTATAAATTAAAATTGAAATTAAAACCAACTTGATGCACCTTCACTATTAAAAATTTTAATAGTAGATTAATTAACTCTTAATTAATCTACTATTAAAATTTTTAATAGTGAAGGTGCATCAAGTTGGTTTTAATTTCAATTTTAATTTTTTATTTTATTCCTATATTTAATTTACTTTTTCCCAAATTTCTTGGAAGTCTGCATCTCTGCAGCCCTTATTGATGAGTCGCCTCTGGTTAATGCTGAAATGGATTACTAGCACAGTAAAGCTTTATACTCTCAATAAAAACCTTGAAGGTAAAAACACAGCTCTCTTTATTAAACTATTTCAATAATCCTCCTGCATAGTAATTTAATAATCACAAATGTAGTAAGATGACATAGGTCTATAAATAGTAAGGTATTTGTATTTTACAAATAATTAGATAATGTGTTTTGACATAAATTTCACTGGGCTCATATGGTAAATTGTACTCATGTATGTATCTTCAACAATAATTTGTCACTCAGTGACCATCTGAAAGTGTCATACTACATTCTGTCTTCCATAATTTTATGTCTGCCTAGTAATTATGTGTGTATTTTCCATTTATTCTGATTGAGATTTAGTTTTACATGTAAACTTGATCCGCATCCCACACAACAGTGCGAGGACCTCATAGCCATGAGATACGATGCACAGCTCTCTTTCAGAGGGTTCTGAGTTTGTACCCCAGACAGATCAGTGTGCATCTGCTCTTATGCATGTATTGAAGCCTTTTCCTGTACCGAAGATAAAACTTTGAAAATGTTAACAGCAAGCCACCCTCATAAAGCCCTGTACTGACTTGTCACCCTGTTACTGGCAGTAGCAGTATTTGTCTTATAGGTGCCACACAACTCAGAACTGGATTTCATGTCCTTTCCCACGTGGGCAGGGACCAGACAAGTAAAACGGATCACATTTAAACACAGTTTACCCTCATCAACACAATGCAGCATGGTAAAGCAAGTAGTCTGCATTTGGCAAATATCCACATAGTGAAAGTTATGACAGCAGTGGTTATGATATATACTACTTTTTACTTCATTTATTTCTTTCTGTCACTGTTTCAAAACTCTAGGCAAATGGTGATGTACACAATGTCTGACATGTTATGATAAAAAAAATGTACTGTATTTAAAATTCAAATTTTCTGCAAAAAACTGCTCTCATGATCATTATATCAAGCTTTAATAATCACTACATCTTGCTGTAACCATCAGTGTCTGAATTCCTACAAATTGCTGATCGGCAGGTATTGCAATAAAAGCAGATGGCATTGACCCGCTCAGTCACGGTAGCACATGCATTTTAAATTCAGAAACTGCGTTTAGCCCACATAGGGTGTTCGGCAGTTTTGTATCATTCTCACAATGAACAGTGATTCATTTGCTAAACAACATTACGTTAATCATATTTGTAATTGACAGGTCATAGTGTCTGTGAGGTAGGAATGGAATTTTTATGTATTATGTAGGGTGTTTTTTTCCTGCTTGACCGATAAGCACCAGTCCAATGCTCTGTCCAACACTCTGCCAGCGTTGTCTCATACACCACATGTCGGTGAGGTTTAAGAGTTAATGACAGAAGCTAGACAAACAATCGCAGTAATAATAACCTTTAGAAAGTCTAATAAAAACTCACTAAAGTGTTGGGCCAGTGCTTGTCAGTCAAGTAGGAAAAAAACATTATGTATATTGAATTGATGCTTCAAAAGGTCAGATTGTCTTCTTATATCCTTTCCTAAACTTTGCAACGTCTCACGCTGGCTGAAATGGCAGGTGATTTTGAGAACATTTGTAAAACACAGCACAACAAAAAAAGGCAATCTACTTACAGAGAATTCAAAGATTTCAACAGCATGTGTGAGTGTATGTGTGTGTCTTAATTTCTTTTCTTTGTCACAATGGAATTCCTCTGCTATCACAATGAGTCTACTGTATCTAATTTTGGCATCATAATATTTTAAGTGCCTATACACCTTTATAAAATAAACAATAAAAATGTTAATAAAATGCAATACTAAGTAAATTCCATGAGTACCAACTGCACATAAAAAAAGTTGTCACAATAGCAATCTTTTTGGTACCCACATAGTAACTGTATCATTCATGAGTTACAAAATTACATTGTTTGAGTTTGATTTTTTGGCAAGTTTAAATTTGTTCGTTCGTATGGGCCCAGAGTCTGACAGTAGCTTTGCCTATCAGGCCCATCTGAATAAGGAAACAATCCTGTCACCAAAACGTAGTTTGGGCGACTTTATATGGTTACTTCAACACCAAAGGATGGAGAAGGTCTTTGAATTCAATTACCCCAGTTGAGATGAACAGTGAGTGGGGTAAAATACATAACGAGGAGCCTAATGATCTGTGCTCATCACCAAATATTGGTTATCAAATCAAGAAGATGTAGCACGTATGCAGGAGGGGAGAGGTGCATACAGGATTTTGGTGGGGAGACCTGAGGGAAGGAGACCACTTGGAAGACCCAGGCATAGATGGGAGGATAATATTAAAATGGATCTTCAAGAAGTGGGATGGGGGGAATGGACTGGATTGATATGACTCAGGATAGGGACAGGTGGCAGGCTCTTGTGAATGCAGTAATAAACCTTCAGGGTTCCATAAAATGCAGGAAATTTCTTGACTAGCTGAAGACCTGTTAGCTTCTCAAGAAAGACTCTGCTGCATGGACTTATTTACTTAGTTAGTTAGGGATGTAGAGTACTGTGATCTTCAGAATGTGATCCATGACCAGGATAGCAGGGAGTTACTGCCAGGAGGTAGAAAACTATTAACGGTGGCTCAGTTGGTATGACGACTGCGTCATATTGTTTACTTTAATTGTTAGATGTCAGCATAGTACTTTGCCTACCGATAATTTTTGCGCGTCTGTGCCAGTCTGAGTGTCGAGGTGGGTTTGTGGCGTTAGGTTAGGAAAGTTGGAAGTGTGTGAAATGGTCTCATTTATATTTTTCTTTAATACAAACCCGCTCCCTAATATTTAAAAAATGGCTCACTGGTATTGATAATCTGCCAGCATAGTGTGTAAATGAAAAAGACGGTGTTGTGTCGGTGAGGTGATTCCTAAATTTACGTGTTTTAGGCATGAATATGCGTAATAACTAGCCGCTTAAATATGGGTACAGTTGAAGAACTAGCTGTAGATATTTTGCGAGCATGTCAACAAAGTGAGACTGCAGAACTGAAGATACTCTTACATCAGGTCTGTAACCTCAAAGATCTCGCCATGTACAGTGTTGTTTTTGTTGGGCTTTGCCGAATGTTCGTTTTTACTCTTGAGAGAATACTTGCTTGGATGAAGAATGAGCATTGCCTTTTATAATTCAAGGACATGAGATACCATGTTCCATCCGTTCTTAGTGTAAAATTCCTCGCTGTCACCAATGTGCTACTTGGTAAAGAATTGTTGTAAATTAGGATAAATGCATACTGAAAATATTAAATTCACAGAATGGTGACAGTCTTCTTCAAAGGTATTCAGACTTTGGATGTGTGGTATGATGAATTACATGTCATGTAGTCCATGAAAATGAAAAATGCAGAATTTTTCAGTACATTTTCCTCTTTTCTTCCAGCTTGTTGAAGCAGTTAGTACCCCTGGAGACATAAATTGTCTTATTGGACCTGTGGTGAAACTGCTACCTTCTTACAATATCAATGTTAAGAGAACCGCTTATTCAGTGCTACCAAGGTAAATAGCCCTGCATGACGGTGAACTTGTAGATATTGGCTATAAAGTTGTTTGGGAGAGAGACCTTTGCAATAAATTCTGACATTGATATCTGCCATCACATGTGGTGCACAATTTGTATTTTATTTACACTTATTAGTAGTAACATAAACGTAATGTAAAGGAAACTGACGAAAATAAACTAGTTTTACATACCCTAATCTGTATTGTCACTGAATTTGAATTTTTGGGCATATATAAAATTATTGCCAGTAACAGACAAATATTTATTTATGTTTTTCCCATCATGGGAAGAGACCATGTTTCACATCCATATAAAATACGTGGGTAAAATTGTTTTGTATGACTAGATGTGTAGAGCTGTGATTTTTATGAGAGAGAGAGAGAGCAGTTTTTCAACTAGTAAGAATAAGCATTTCCAGGATTTATTCTTCTTCTAATTTAATTATGAACCTCATTTCTGTTTAGTACTGTTGTTTTCCAGAAATTATTACACTTTGCATTTCTTTTTAACAGGATTTGTTCACGTCACCCAGATGCAGCGTTGCTAGCTGCCAACACCATACTGCAGGACTGCAGAGATCCAAATCCTGCAGTAAAGTGTTTGGCAGTATCAACATTGTGTTCCCTTCCACCCATACTGCAGGAACATGCCAGCCCTGTACTGAGTGCTGCTCTCAAAGATGGAAATCCTAGGGTCCGACAGACAGCCGTGATAGGATGTGGCAAAGTGTTCAAACATATGCAGGGTTTGCTGTTTGAACAGGGTTTTGTTGATAGGTACATAGGAAAGTTGCATGGCATACCTACTGAGCTCATGGTTTCAGATGTCCCTCAGGGACTGTAGTATATAATACTGGATTAGTGGAAGTGTGGAAACTGTGTCTTCAGATGGGAATTGTTAAATATTCTCATTGAATTTCCAACAGGCATTTAATTTGTATCGCAGTATGCCTAACAGAAGTTTTATTCATCTATTCAGTAAGTGATTGTTTTGTGTTCATTCACAATTTTAGAGTACAGAATAACACAATGTAAGAATATTACAAAAAGTTTGGAAGAAAGGCAGTCAGAATTAAATTGATGCACACAGCATTTAGAGTTGCAACAGTGAGCCAAACCAGAGTTTTTGACTAGTTTGATTATTAGGCATTCTTTACGAAGAAAAGGTCTTATGTTCCTCTATTTGTCTGTGACCTAGTATCAGCAACCAAACTGTTTTTTGGATTTTTGTGAAATTTGGTATAATAGTTCTTTAAGAAGAATTGTCTGTTAGTTTCATGACAGTTAGTTAGTTAGTTAGTTAGACAGACAGTTAGTTTCAGTGACAGTCATACTTTATGTAAGGGCATAAATGAATTTCTACCCATACTTCCCAGATTTCTTGACCAATTTTGGAGGAATTCAATATGGTAGATGCCCATGTAATGTTGATCAATATGAGTTTCGTGAAAATTGGTGCAGTGAAAGCTGTACTTTACTGGAGGGCGTAAATTAAAGTTTCTCCATATTTTAGTGTTTTTTGTTCAATTTGGATAAAATTTGGTACAGAAGATGTTCACAGTGAGTTATTGAGCCATACTTTACTTAGGGGCATAAATGAATTTCTGTCAGTGCTTTCCACATTTATTGTCTGATTTGGGTGAAAATCACTGTAAGAGATCTGCACCAAATGATGTTGAGCAGTGCAAGTTTCATGAAAATTAGTGCTTGAAAGGCTGTACTTTTCTCTTGGGTATAAATGAAATTACATTTACACATGCATCACAAAACCATGTGACATTTTGAAAGTAAATGACACCTTGGTAAAATCTGTGTACTGTGTCATGGGAGTAAGCCATTTGCAGTGTTTTTTATAGACGAATATTGTTATAGCCTTACATCTATAAACAGGGTGAATCAGCTCATGTGTGGCTTATGTTGTGAGTAGTGATAGATTTAGTATCTTTTAATTTTCTGGAGAGTTTGGAATTCTTTATGGCTCATGCAAGTACATTTTTAATCAAAGATTTTGGAATGAGGCATGTCTCAGCCAAGTTTGTTTTGTGGTTGCTGACACAGAAACAGAATTAAAACTGCTTGTCTGTACCTTCTGACATGCCTCGAAGTGCAGAAACTGACAACAACTTCACTATCACCTTGCCGGAGAAGACCTTGCATTACCGGGTGTGCTATGAAACAAACCACTGCTAACACACAGGAAACTAACTTTCATGCAGAAGTGTCACAGTTCACTTAGATGCTTTATTTATAGAAACATAAATTAAAGAACCTTGTGTTCACAAATGTTCTTGCATGAATTATATAATATTACCTTATGTCATGTCATGCTGTGTGAGCCGGGATAGTTTAGTCGGTATAGCGACTCACTACGGGCTGGACGGTCCGGGAATCGAATCCCGGTGCGAGCGAGATTTTCCGCACCCGTTCAGACCGGCCCTGGGGCCCACCCAGCCTCCTATACAATGGATACCGGGTCGCTTTCCTGGGGGTAAAGCGGCCAGGGCGTGGAGTTGACCACCCACCCTCATCTAGTGCCAGGGTTAAAGAAAGAGTAGAGCTATACCTCTGCTTCCCCTCTGGGCCTTCATGGCCCATTCTAGGGAGAACTTTACCTTTACTTTTATGTCATGCTGCGCTTAACTTGTGTTCTTTGCAGATTATATGAATGTATAAGAGACACTGATCCAGTGGTTGTGACCAATAGTCTCCTCACATTAGATACAATACTGGCATCTGAGGGAGGAGTCGTCGTCAGTCGAAACATGGCTTCTTACCTGCTGCAACGACTGGAAGATTTCCCAGATCCACAGTTGGCAACAGTTCTAGAAGTCATTGGCAAATACAAACCACGAGAAGAGGAGGAGTTATTTCAGGAACTAAGTGAGTAGGCACAAATCTGGTCATTACATGTTCCAATATACTGCAGTGGAGGTTCTCAAATTTTGTAGAGCTCTACAGAAAATGTTTTAGTAGACATGTGTCTATATTCCCATACAGTGCAATAGAGCTTCAAGGGAAAACTATCATAAGAAACAGAATGTTTGTTATTTATTATGAAGATAATAGGTAATACAAGACAAGATATTTGGTTCTTGCACACTATAAAGCAGAAACAGTGGTCACTCAGTTACTTACAGTGGGTTGTCTGCAGTGGCACAATTGTATTTTCAGTGCCTGGCAAAGAAAGTGTGGCAGTCTGTTCTTCAGTCCTGGAAAATGCTTAGTGACTTTGACATCAGAAGTATGGGATAAATTTCGTTATCTTTCTTTACAGCATTAATGGAGCATTTAAAGTCTTTTGCGTGCACTTATCATGTACCTGAACTACATTTCCACACTGCTGAACAGAGAAATGCTTTTCTGGCTGTGTAATGGATGTTCACATAATATCAAGGAGTTACACTGTTCCACTTAAAATTTTGTTTACATTGTTTCATTCCAAGGAAAACATCAGTAATGTACTAGATACACATCACCTATGAGCTCTTGACTTTGGGTTTCTTTTAACCAAAAATTGATAATATTGAACTATCATATTCAGTTAAACAGGAAAAGGTAACAAATATTCTGGAATGACTTTGTATCAACCAATCTGACTGCAGTCAGGTGGTCATGGCACAGACATGTCTCCAACATAGTAACCGTTGTATTACAAGCTTCCTTCGTAACTTCACTTGACATTCTAAAGCTTCTGCATGTACATGTGACAGCAAAAAAAAAAAATTGAACAAAATTAGAGGCTAGCCTATCTTAAGCATGTGATATCATTCACCCACAAATTATATCAGCAGTCTCTGATATCATAGGTGTCTATCCCTGGCTGATGTGACACACTTTCCAGTAAGTCAACTGTCTAGTGTTTAAGGTGCTTCATAACAGCTGTCAAATTTGTAACAAGTATTAATCATTAGCAGAATGCTTTATGATATCTGGCAATTCCATCATTCAGTTACTGGAATCCTTTGCATTTTGATAACATTTTTGCATAGGAAACCCTGCATAACAGATAAATATCGATTTGAGACATACCAGCCATTAAGAACTGGGATTTGGTTGAAACCCAGACTACCTGTACCATATCTAATACCGAATGTAAAGTATTTCAGCATGACACTATATAAACCTTCTTTAATTTATTTACTTTTCCTTTGATGTCTTTACTGTAATTCTCAAGTATGATACACATGTTTTTAGGTATACTGGATCCATACCTTGTTCATTCTTCAAGTGCTGCTGTCGCAGTGAACTGCATTAAGCTGTTCTTGAAGCTTACTGAAGAAAAACACCAGCAGCTTAAAAGTGACATAATACAGAGAGTCACACCTGTACTGAAGCATTTTTTGTCATATGGATCTCCCAGGGACTCAACAAATCACGTTCTTGACTTCCTCATTTTATTCAAACAGGATAAGATTGGCTGTTTCAATTTTCTGATTCACCAAACCTGTTTTATGCTCAGAAATATGACACTGATTTGACACTTGCTTTGAAAAGGCTCCATTTATTACCGTACATATGTACGGAGTCAAATTTCAAAGAAATTTTACATACGTTGGAGGAAGAATATTGCAGAATACCAAAGACGTGTACAGATGCAATTGTGTGTGTGTGTTTAATATCAACTCGCATGCCTCATATTGCAGGTTCTGAATGTCTTAACGTTTTAATTACACTAATGGACAGTAGTGACCATCTAGTATGTGACAATGTGCTTCATACACTGCAGGACCTCAACTTGGCTGGTTTGAAACATGATGAAATAAGAACTCTAATAAGGAAAGTGCTAATGAAAATTGATTTGTCTGTGAAAGAGGTTCCTTATATTCTCCCCATTTTATTGGGTGAATTTGGAGATCTGATTGAGGATCAGTCACCTTATGTTCTAGAATCCCTGGCGCACAACTTTGAGCTGTATGATGATTGTTTGCAGAGTTTAACACTTACAGCTGCTCTCAAAATGTTTCTTAAGATGCCTCCCAAATGTCAGCACATTCTTGGAGAAATTATGGAAAAGTGCATTCATGATACGATGACAAAAGATTCAGTAAAGGTACTTGGTTTGCAGCAAAAAGCCTTGAAATATTACAGCCTTCTAAAGGCTGATGTACAACTTGTAAGAAAAATACTGACAGTATAACAGTAGTTTGTAAAAGGTGTATTACATATATATAAAAGAAAAGTATACATGCGGTATGTTTCTAAACTTATGAAGTAAACCATTTACAGAATTGATACTGAATACTACTTGTAATTAAAAAATGAAATTCCCCTCTCCAAATTCAGGTGTTTCATTAATAAGCTGTATATATACACTCCACAATGTTAGTGGAAAACTGCTGATGCAAAAGCAAATTTAAACAGCATCAGTACTATACTCCACTAATCTTAAAAGCTTCATTATTGTGGCTGGACTTGTGGAAAGCCATCATCACACTTGCCGGAGGCGGGCCAGTCTTTGGGTCAACTCATCTTGCTCCTGTGACACTTGGGTTGATGTCCCGATAGTTCCTGTTTGTCCTTGTGGCAATTCCATGTTCAGTTCCAAACTGGGAACAGAAATGAAAGAAATGACTTTGCATAAATAAATGTTATTTCACTTCTCTGAAATATGCATGTAAGTTAAAGCCTCACTGCAATGTAGTTTACAGAGGCCACTTTCGCCATCCGATTACTGGTCTTGCTAGCACCCTCAATGACGAGACAGATTACCTTAGATTGAGGTACACCCTTTATTTAATCGCCATCAATACATATACCAGAGCCGGCTACAACATGGATCTGCAGACTTCTTTAATTCTAAAACAACTGTTGCTGGTCATCAGGTCTTGTTCTGCCCTTCTTTCTACTCCCCCCTCATCCCCAACCTCACTCCTGTTTCTCTTATTGCCCTCTGTCCCTCCACCCATATCATACAGCGAAACTAGAAGGTTGGGAGGGTCAGAGGGTCCTTCCCCAGCCTGAGATTGGACACACACACACAAAAAATGTTTCCCTTTCCTCACGTAGAGGAGTGGGGAGGCTCAAACTCGGTGATCGGCTACACCACGTCATATGGTCGCATTATATCTTTTCAAAAATGGGAGGCTATTAACAATGATGTCTACAAGAACTTCATGTTAAAGTGTGTTCTGTACTACAGGGCTCCAGTATATGAAGAAGAAATGTTACGTTACTTCTGATCCTTTAAAAACATGTCAAAAGTCCTGAGATCACGTATTTGTTGAACGCTACTGAATGGACAGACGGTTAAGTTCTAGGATGGATGTTTTAACCGCTACATCCAAAATGGCTCCAAGGCTACACACTTCTATTTAATGGGTAGCATAGACTTCCCCAAGGGTAGAGTTGCCATCATATGAAAATACCATACAGCTCTATCTTCTTCTTCTTATGTGCTTCCAGCTGTCAGCCGATGGCAAAATGTCTCCTATAAACTTGATCTTGTTGTTGTCCAGAATGGTTGTTTAATATTGTTTATCAGTGCTCATCTTTATCCTGGAGTGTATCGGGCAGTCATAACAACGTCTTTCAAAATGACCAACAATCAAGCACCAACAGATTGTGATAAACAAGCTCTATGTAAGCCATGTTACGATTAGGAGCTACAGACAATTTAGCTTTCTCTATTCCATTTCGCACCATCTCACAGCGATTTTTTTACAAGCTCAACCACCATGTGTAAAGGAGATTGAGTTTTAACGCTAAATTACTCTGCATACCTCACCCATTACAACCTCCTCAATTTAACAATGGTGTGTTAAAAATAAAAATATTTTATATATCTGATAACATCAAAGTTCTAAGTATTTATAAAACATCAGAAAATTACAAGCTATAAAGGAAAAACACCTTTCTGATTCTTGAGCATTTGAATCTATGATTATACAGTGAACTTACCCAGCTTCATCAGCCACTTGCTGCATGAGGTTGTCCACGTCACTCTGTGGTACTGCCGTGGTGGTTGTCTGTGACATGGCGTTCTCCATGTATGAGCTCTGAACATCCAAATCTTCGAACTGACTCTCGAACTTATCCATGAGGTTTGAAATCTTTTCAAGATTCATTGATTTCATTGCTGCATCCATTGCTTTAACTACTCCAGCCATAGACTGAGTAACCTAATTTAAAATACACTAATTTTATTGCTTAAATTCACATGATTTATTTCAGTATCATTTAAGTGAGGCAAAGAGGTATATCTCTGAGTTTGAAATATGGCATTAAGCCTTTCAGGAACAACTCTTCAATATAATTATTTTCAGTTACTTTAGTATTTACAGTTATGCTGAAAACGTCTGTATTATACATAATTTGTTCTCCAAACATTTGAATTTTTGTACATACTGAACGCACATAAACTAAAAATCTTGTGAACCTTCCCCCCCCCCCCCAAAGGCAAAATTCTTGGAATAAGAACTCATTTAAAAATATGGTTTGGGGGTATTTAAATGCTTAAAAAATTTGGGGTTAAAGGATTTATTGTTTTTCAGGAAAGCAGAATAATACTCAGATTAGTGTCAATCATTAAAATTACAGTTATTCAGTTACCAATCTAAAATTGATTGTACTCGATTGACCCTTCAGAATCGCTACTGCACTCATCCCAAGAATCGACTGTTGTCTCTCAGTAACAATATGGTTCTTCTGAGAATGGGCCATTCTACTGCCTTGGATACGGCTCTTCATTTTGTTTCCTAATCTGAATAGCTTTTTGCATTTTGTTTATTTGAATTTCTCTCCAGCTCTTTTACAGCAAATTTCAGATTGAATAAGTGTTCTGAGTAGTTTAGTTAAAAGGATCATATTTGTGTTTAGATCTAATTTTCCAACAACAAAGCACAGACCTATTAAATAAAATAATACATTTAAATGGAATAATTTGTACCTCTAAGTTATGTAAATCTGATTAGAAAGGAAAAACATGCTTGATAGGATCAACAGACATTATGAGTAACTCTAAATACTATATTTTGGGGATTAATTACTCAAATAAAACAAACATGCAACTTTAAAAATCATTTTATAATTTTTCAGCCATATCCTGCTCAAAGAATTGGTATTTCTGCTTTTATACACATACATACATATACACCGTAAGTTCATACACATACTGATCAACTCCATGCAGCAATGGCCTACAAAAGTTAATAATCACTTAGGCAAGAAATTCCCTGCATTTTTAGGCACCCTAACATTGATAACCTTTACATTACTAAGCCAGAAAGCATCCAGTCCACAAATGCAGACCCTATACCTTTAATATCCATTTTTGTACTTTGCTCCCATCTATACCCAGCCAACTTCCAAGTGGTCTCATAGCATGAGGTTTTCAAACTAATATTTTGTATGAACTTCACATACATGCTATAGTGCCCACCCTTCTCATCGTTGATTTATTGCTATTTATTATGTTAATGATATGTAAGAATAAATTATGTAACTCCGTAGTGACGTTTTTAAGGATGGAAAGGTGTTACATTAAGAGAGTACAAAATTATAAATGAAGGCATCTGAGCAGTTAGAGGAATAATTCAAAATGAAACGGAGTGCAAAACAGGCAAATAACCTGGTTGAATGAAATTATAAATATTTAAAGATGCATGTGATAATATATACAATGCTGTATAAAAGTCCATTTCAAAATATGACTACAGTATAATGGGGGGTGAAAGGAACAAAGAGAACATACACTCATAATTAAAACGCCTTCCACAAAAGAATCATTCTTAAAAACTGCTTACTATTTACGTTAGAAGTGCATATTATGTTTGGATTTCCGCACCATGCCAAATTTTTGCGCGAATCTCATCCCGCCGTATTCCTTCGGCATCTGATCTGACCAAAGGACTGGAAAAATGTAAAACGTAAGTAGCAAGTACAAACGTCAAAAGGATACTTTCCATTGCCGAGGAAGACATGTCAAGGTTTCCTTCAGAACCGCCCAAATACTAAATACACTTTGCAAATAAATATATTCCAAGTGATTCATACAATACGATAAACCGTTTCTGCTTCAAACTCAAGAGTCACATTAATCATCGACTACTCGCACATTCTTAATGCTTCCGTCACTACCATACATGACAACCTTGTGCAACACCACAGATAAAAACACCAGTGACGTAAACTACAAGCTCCAGATATCTTGTCCATACAACTAGATGATCTGTGCAAAGAGCCACGGGTCACAGTTATTGAACATTTCTCATGCTTCAAATAACATGTGGCCTGTATGACAAGCCCATAGTATCCTCACGAGCAAGGAATGAAAGCTGAGACAAAGGTACAAAATAATAATAATAATATGTTTGCTCTCTAACATTAATGTTTTCGTTACGAAAACCTTCACTAATTGAGCACACATACTAAATGGCGATTTCAATACTCTCTGGTGTGAAACGTCTGTGATCACGGATTAGAGCTGATGTACGTAGTAACACAGATTATCTAGTATACGTAGTAATGTGTTGCAGACATGGATTGGACATGGTTTGCAGAATTATGGAGTGTAATGTTGGTATTAACGAACTAAGCAACGTCGGTACGAAGTAAATTGCGAAGTGTGGTGTATTAGTGTTGGTGCTAGGTAACGTCGAGGTTTAATATAATACTACAACTGTGCTCTGCTTAATATAGGAAAGCAGAAGAATGCAGTGACTGCTAGTGTTACGATTGCACTGTTTTCATCTGAAAACTGCTGTTCAAGTATGTAGAAGGGGTCAAGACTGGGTACTATCAACATTAGTGAATCTGTATCGCCGTTTGAGAGTAAATTTGTTGAAATGTCGGCTGATATTGAGTCTTTGGGCCTACTTTTTGAGTTACAATGGAAAAAGAAACCTGGCGGAAACAATCGAGAAGATGTGGCAAGTATAGGAATATGGGATACGCCTAATGCGTCTTTGGATTGGGTGACATTTAAATCGTATGTGGTAAGTGACTGAAATGTGAGATTGTAACATTGTAGTACACGTAAGACTTTCTTTTGAACATTTCCGTTTGGTTAAAGTCACCTTTCAAGGTCGTTTAGGTGACATTGAAACTTTTGGCTGTCTGTCAACTAAATAAACAAAAACGAACAAGTAGGTGCAGCTTTTAAGAAATGTGCATGGACTGTATTGACCTTGTGTTGTGTATAGTATCCTGGGCCTTGCAATTAATCGTGTAATGCGTTAATTAAGACAGGTATTCAAGGCACATGTGTAGCCCAAGTAGGAAGTATGAACCGGATGTCACGAAATTACTACAGATTAAATGAAGTAAAAGTTTTATGGGAGCACAGAATTATTATTTAATCCAAGTTGTGTGTTTTGGGGGGTGATTAGAACCATAAGCAAGTTCAGTCCATTGAGGTGCATATCATAATGAAAAACAAGATGTTGGAATGTATTGAACTTACATAATTGTGTTATTTGAAAAGTGACCATGATATGTGCTTCATACTTGATAGTTGCTGCCTAACTGATATGTTTGTTATCAGTGTATGGAATGTAGTAAAATATAGTGCATTTTCTTTGAAAGTTGAATTTGTCACTTCCTAACTACAGGCCATTGACAGCCTGCCCTCACCTGAGTGTTGCCAGTTTTTGCAGTGACTGGCCATGCTGGGCAGTAAGTGTAAATGATGCTGAGGTGATTCATGACCATGTGAATAACTGATTGTATTCAGTTTTGGCATCATCCTGAATGTATAAGAATACAATAGTGTCGAACAACTGTTAAGTGGTTATTGTTATTATTGTGACTTGTTAAAGATTCAGTATGGTGTTGAATGATGTTTATTTTGCATGCAAAGTGTGGTTCTGCTACAGAGTGTTAGGAAATTTTGCTGTACATTTCATGGTGTCACAATTTCAAGCACATCAGGCGTCTGTAAAGTTAGTAATAGTGTTAGATCTAATTGGTCACCTTGAGAAGATGCATACTGAAAAGAGTTGCTTACTGAAGGGAGTGTGAACAAAGTAGAGGCTAGACTAGAAGAGCAAATTCACTTAATTTTGGTCCATCAGGTTTTAAGGGTAAACTGTACAGAACGATCCCCCGTGTGGAAAAAAAAAAAGTCGAAGGAGAACATCCAGGGAAAGATTTTTAGAAGTTACACATGAATAAATTGTCATGCATACCTTAACCCCTTTAAATAAAATACAGTAAGTGTGTATGTACACGTAGGATGGCATTATCTTCACATCTTGACATTCAGGGACATGCCTTTGTTGTTGTGGAATGATTCTAGACTCATGTCAAGATTGACAGACAGCGCTCATTCAAAGATAGGCTATCATTTGTAATTAGTGAAGCTGTGGCATATATCTCTGACTTTGTAATTTAACTTTTAGTTTATTCATCCTGTTGCATCAGATGCAATTGGTGTACAATATTCATTGTAATCACAGTAGATGGAATTGCAAAGTCAAGGGGAGGAGTTTAAAACCACTCAATTGTATGGTTGGGGCATGCGGTGGTGCAGCTGGTTGAGGCACTGTGCTACAAGCTGGAAAGTCACGGGTTCGATTCCCGGTGGTGTCATTGGAATTTTTCATTGACGTAATGCTTCTGGCCGCACTGTGGCCCAGGGGTCGACTGAGCCTCTAACAGAAATGAGTACCAGGGGTAAAGGCGGCCGCTGCATAAGGCTGACAACCTTACCACCTTCATGTGCTGACTGTCTTGAAATCTGGGAGCCTCAATCTCCTGGAACCCTCAGGGCCTGTCCAGGGATTGTTTTACCTAACTGTATGATTACATCAGGGAAAAGTTGTAAATTTCTTGATAAGTTAATGGCATGATGTATTCGTTTATCAAAATATGTGAATGCTGTAGAAAATGTGCATACTAGCTGATGTAACAAAATAAAGTCAAGTATCCTAAGCTGGGATAGTGTAGTTGGTATGGCAGCTAGCTACGGTTGGATGGTCCAGGTTTTGAATCCCGACAGGGGCAAGAGATTTTCTCAAAAACTGTCCAGACCTGCTGTGGTGTCCACCCAACCTCCTCTTCAGTCAGTACCAGGGTTCTTTCCCAGGCGTAAAGCTGCCAGTGTGTGAAATTGACCACTCACCTCCATCTAGTGCCAAGGTTAAGAATGAGTGGAGCTACTGAAAAGTTTCAAGGTATTATAGCACTAAGGCAGTACCAGATTTTTTGAAAATGTTTCAGTTGTTTCAGAAGTTCTTATAGGCATATGTGTGCATGTGTTTGGTTGCCTGATTGACCATGATTGTGCCTGTCAGTTCGTGCTACACAACCTTTATGAAGATCAGTCATATAGTGTGATGACAGGAATTTCAAGCTGAACTCAAAGCCCACTTGCCTGTTTCATAGATGTGTGATCTATCCGATCTCTTACCCTGTTATTATTTTATTTTGTTTTGTGAAGGACTTGCAGTGTGTCCACAAAGTCCCTTCGGGGTTTTGAAAAATTGTGGCGCGCAAACAAATTTTGCTAGCCACATGCGGTTTGCGCAGATTACAGTGAAACTCTGGAAGATTTTTGCCGCCAACAGATGGCATAAGCGGCCATCTTTATGTTTCTCAGTTGTTTGTGAAATGGCGACTGTGAAGGAACGCGCGCGTTGTGTGGGATGGCAGAGACGGTCCAATGCCTTGGCCTCCACTTTCACCATACATAACACCACTGGATTTTTTCCTGTGGGGTTATGTCAAGAGCAATGTGTTCTGAACACCAGTTAACGGACTTGATGACCTGAAGACCCGTATCAGGAATGCGATCTCGGCTATTCCAGCGTACATGCTCCACAGAACATGGCAAGAGCTCGAATATCGTCTGGACATTCTCCGTGCTACCAAGGGAGCCGACATCGAGGTCTACTGAGGTCAGTAAAAAACTTCCAGAGTTTTAATGTAATCTGCCGCAAACCGCATGTGGCTATCTCAATTTGTTTGCGCGCCACAATTTTTCAAAACCCCGAAGGGACTTTATGGACACACTGTATTACTTAAGTATAGATTCTGTATGTGCTAAACTTTTCTATAACTCCAAAGTCTGGCATAGTTCCTATGTTTGTAATTGTTGACTCACAAATGGTATTGCTTACATATTGTGTAGGTATTTTTATACTCTGTGCCCTGACTAAATTGCACATGCCTAGCTACAGTGGTTGATAGTATCAAAATCCAGAAAATTTTTGCACAGTGTTTCTCTTGTTGTTTTACATTCTGTGAAAAGAAAATTACCTCAACAGAAGCTGCATATTTTTCCAGAATCTATTACAGTATACATCATCAAATCTTTTGGTACTTAAGTGAGTATAATTGGTGTCACTATTGTTGCTTCCTCATCACAGACTCGTGTGTCTGGTGTTATTACCATTTGTAAGAAATTAGAAAGTACACTGTAGGAGTGGCATGATGCTTGTACCAGATTCGTGAAAATCTGTTGCTAATTCAAGACTTGAAATGGACACACAAACACACGCGCACGTGCGTACACACAATGCTGATGTCATAAATCTGTTTCTCTAAGTGAAGGAAGGTAGATTAAAATGAATGCCTTTGTGTGCAAGAGGTAAACAGTAGGAACGCTTCAAAATGCGCTGCACCTTTACTTTCTTTTTTTTACAGTGTCAGAATCTGGGAACATTAGAAGACATATATGTGGCTTACATAGACAGTGATGGTGATGAGGTAATTTTGCTTGCATACATGTTTATCATTTTGACCTAGTATATATTGTATAGTGGCTATTTAATTGTTAGCTATTATCAGATGTATTGAATATGACAGAAATGTTTCCTTCATTATCTTGTAATACTGCATGTTTCATATTATATAAAGTTTATATGTGATATATGGGAAAACTTTGGCCTCAAGCTAGTTGAAGTTAGTACTGTACTGGAAATGAACCAAAAGATTGTAGAACAAGAAATGGTTACAACAAGAGTGCATAGAAAAATAGTTTAAAATTTTTTTATGATGCACCCCATTATTGATCACTAACAGAACCTTCCAAACCTTGGGTTTAATCTTTTGGGTCCTTTTGGAATGGAAGAGTAACAGTAAATCTTCTGATGTAACCTTGAAACCTGAGATTGAAAGCCCTGGCATGAAGTATAGTAGAAAACCTTTAGCATAGCTTTCCTACGTCAGAGATTAAAGCAATTTTGCCCTTAAAATTTCCCCGTGAATGTAATTTGTTTTTGCGCGTCACATTATTTTAATGGAATGCAACTAAGTTTTATGCACTTGAGCAGGGGTACACAAATCCAGGCGACCAAATTTTGTATGATGGTGGGTTCTCAGTATGGAACTTGCTTCATGTCACCTTTCTGGCACCTAGAATTTTGAGTGTTCTCCTAGGTTTTTGGAAAATTTGTGGACCCCTGCACTGGAGGATTCAGATCTTCTGGGTTGTTAAGCTGAGTAGCAGGTTACTGATTCTAAGTGTTCTGAAGGTGGATACTGCCTTCACTGCACAGGTCAAGGAGTCTACCATGTAAATCATCAGAAACTCATGAGCTTTATTGTAATGCATGTCCTTAATTCTGGGTATGAATCAGTGTTTTGCTCGTGTTATGCTTTCTCATCTGAAAACTTGTGTGTCAGCTACTGGAAGTGTAGTGATTATGAGGCTACTTACATTTCCGACAAAGGCGATGGGAGTGTAATCCAGTTGTGATACCTGTAGTCTATTTCAGTGCAACTTTGGAGAATGTAGGTGTATTGTAGTCAGACTGCTTTAAACTTTTGCATTCCAGAATTAAGTGTCATAAAGATTACCTGTCTTTGATCCTACTGGATTTTACTAATTTGTTCTGCTTTTAAGTTTAATATACTTTAACTTATTTTTCAGCTCCCAATTGAAAGTGAATGTGAATTTAAGGAAGCTTTGAAGGTAAATACTCATTTATGGTTTTTAAATTTGCATCTAAGCAAGGTGCTCTGGTGTGTGTGTGTGTGTGTGTGTGTCTCTCCTCCCCCCCCCCCCCCCCCCCCCCCCCCACCTCCCCATTTCTGTATGAAACTAATCATCATTTAAATAACTTGAGAGTCCCTTGTGTTAAGTTGTCATATTTTGGACTATAAAATAGGTATATTCTGAAGTAGTAAAGGTTTTGAATATATCTTCATTGTTGACAGAGCATTTTGAGGGTTCAACATTGTTAGCAGAAATTTGTTGCACCCTTCCTGTTAAGATACCTATCAATTTGAAATAGAGATTACTGTGTTCTGGGATATGACGCCAAGTAGTATGTTGGATAAGTAGTGACATTTTGGAGGAACCTGCTGCTCCATGTTCAAGGTATATAAGTAAACAGTCATAGGCCTGGGATCCAGAAGACAAGGACTTGGGCTGACAGTGAAGTGAGGGAGCAGTGTAACTTAATTGGCATCCTGTGGCACTGAGAAAGCCTGCAGTGTACTCTACAGGAAGTAAATGGAGTGAAGGAGTAGGACAGAGAAACTGTTTTTTTTTTTAAGAGGGATGCAGTGTTGCTCAGAAGAGAAGAACATGGTAAAATGTTGAGATATGAAGAAAGTAAAGAGAATGTGTGTAAAATGAAATGCAATAAAATAAAGAATGAACTCCATTTTACTATTACCACACTTCCTAGCTACAGTGTGACCCTTTCAAGGGTCACCATTTGGGTTCGCCTCTTCTGTAGTTTCACTGTTGCATGAGCTCTTGTCGTCTTAATCCTACTTTCTACTTGTTCTATCCCATGGCTTGTTCTTGTACCCTGAAGAAAGTGGATGCAGCAAGTTCCTCCAAGATGGTATGACTTATGTACCAGACTACATTAAATTACATCTGAGAACATAGTATTCTTCATAATCACTACTGTGACAACCTAAAATCTGACAATTTTATTTTTATTTTGTAGTTTGCTCGCCAAAGAGCAAGTCAGGGAAGAGAGGTTGTTCTGAAGGTAGAAAAGTGTGAGGGACCTCCAAGCACATCACAGCCCGCAGCATCAGCACAGAAAGCATTCACTGTCTCAAAATTAATGACAGATGCAGAAAGAGATATGAAAAAGAAACATGTCAAGTCAAATGGCAAGTCAGTTTCAAAGATGAAATCTGGAGATAAAATTCGAACTGGTATGACTCAGCCATCAACAGAAGAGGGAAGAGTGAAATCTGAAGCCAGTGGTATATCAAATGAAATAGGTAAAAAATTGGCATGCATTATGAAATCAGAAACAGAAAAGCGGAAGAGGACCAAAACTGAAAAGGATGATTCACCGCCATCATGGTTCAAGAAGTACATGCAGGAGGTATGCCAATAACATTTTGTGGTTGCTTGATTCTTAATGGAGAAGACCCAGTTATTCTGTCATTCCCATAGTTTTATGTTTACCACATTTTTAGACTGTGTTATGCTAACGGAAAGTACTGTTTAACCTTTTAAATACTTGCATTGCCCAACACGAACGCATGTAGGAAAACACCCCTAGAAATTTACTTTATATATTTAGGCAACAAGGAAATTAATTGAATTTTTAAGAAATGCTGCATAATCCCCATTTTATTTTTCACAGAATTCCATTTATTTCCTAATTTTATCTTTTTATGTTCAAATAATACATTTTGCATAAACCATGCACCAATATTTAAAGACCCGCCCCTGTCGGTTGCAAAGTATCGATTGTGGTTGCCAATGCTGGTGTGTGTGTGTGTGATATATATATATATATATATGGTTTAATTTATGTTCACAGTTCAAGAGTGAAATTGTAGCTGAAATTACAACAAATGTGATGTATAATACAAGGCAGGTTTTGGAGAGTGCCAAGGTGAATAGTCGTCTGTCCTCTTGCTGCAGTGAGAGGAATGGTGGATTGGTGGCTGTTAACAAGCCAAGGAAGAAGAAAACTTCTGATGAAGATTCAGATGGTGCATTGAGTGGTGATCAGAGGTCAGTGTAAAAGGTGTAACAAATGCAATTTTAGTATCATGAATACTCTACATAGAAGAATAATTCAATTTTAAGGTCATTTTGTTTCTGTGTGCATAATTGTTAAATACGGGCATAGTGAATGCTCTGATCTTCATAATTCTGTCATTAAATTATTTTACTGTAATTTTAATTTGAGGGCTCATTTAACTTCTGATTCTGACTGTATGGTGTAGTAACATTTGTGATCGTTTTGTAAATATGTGCCTATTATTTTTGCTGTGCTGTCTATCCATCTGCAGGTAACAGCCCACATCTGTCCACCTGCACATTCCCCACTGTTGACCCTTAAAAGGGCCATTCTCAAGCTTGCCACTCACATGTCCACCTTGCTGGAACTCAGTTCCATTGGCTCATTAAGAGCCCTATGCTTCCTTCCTCCCCATTTCTGATTGACTAGATCTCCAAATTTCCCATGTAACTGGCCCACTCCTTTTTCCCAACCACTTCTGCACGTATGCGATCCAGATTGTCACCCTGAAGATGGAGGTAGTACGTTCCTCCGAAACGTCGGAACATTCTTCTTCTTCTGTCTATGGGCCCGTCGGCATAAGCTCCGGACGCACCGCAGCGTTAGGCTTATTGTGCTAACCCTTAGTCTTTCAATTATCAAGTCTGCAGCCACAGCCGTTCCTTGATCAGGTTCATCGAAGGTGGAATACTCGAGTAAGAGTGGGGTCTGTTCACACCCCCACTACTTCTCGCCACCGCCTTCTCTTATTTTAATGAGCTGCTTCCGCTGCGTTCCCGAGAGTCGCCTGGTGTGCAGTTTGGTCAGCACCTGCAGCCAGTCTGTCCTCATCAGAAGAGACAGCGCAAGGCTCAGAGCGTACAGCCCCTCTATGGGCCCGTCGGCATTAGCTCCGGACGCACCACAGCCCTAGGCTAGGCCCTAGTCGGAACATACTTCTAGTACATGGCATATAAACCCAGAAGATGACCACCACCTAAACTCAAGAAATGTGGTGTTAGGGATGTTAATCAAATTTGTTTTCATTCTCCAAATTTGGTTAATTAAAAAGATGTAGTTTAAATCAAATAACATCAGTGCATGACCTGCAAGTGTGTGTGTGTGTGTGTGTAGCTTAAGAGTAACTTAGGAAATAATTATCAACAGGAAAAATGTTCCAAAGAAACATTGTAGAGAAAAATGAAATGTATGTTCTGTGCCCAGTATACATTTCTGTAAGTCATAAAGTTTTTGAGATAATTAAACAAAGGGAGTGAGTATACTAGAAGCATTACACTTTGCATACATTTTGTGACTTTGTTATATTTATTTCATACGAGATTCAAGAGTGTACCTAACTTTGAATTTTCTAATGCAAAATCCATTTTTGATACTGCTTATTTTACTTTTGTTAACTTCCAACATTTATTCTCACTTTTGTGTATTGAGTTTTATTTATTGTGAAATGAAGTTGTTGAGCTTAATGACTTTTGTGTTTCAAATGTACAGGGATCATAAACTGCTGAAAAAAATAGAGAAACTGCATAAAAGAGAAAAGAAACTTGAAAAGAAACTGGACTCCAAACTTGAGAAGTTGGAGAACAAAACAAAACGAAGAATGGAGAAGAAAATTCAATCCAGGTCATGTTCTGAGCAGCCTTCTGAGAAGAAAATATGCTCAGGAGCTGGGAAAAGAACGAAAGATTGGCCCGTTGGTACATATTTAATGGATGCCGTACCACTCAATGATGGGCCCAAACCTGCAGAGACACATATCAGACTAGGAGGGCGCTTTACTAAAGCATGGGAGATCATGAACAGTGGTACTCTTCCATGGACTGATAAGGTAATAGAATCTTGTTATTGATTTTCTTAGATGAGAAAAATTTTTTCTGATTTAGAGCTGTGTATATAAAATTTTTTAAGTTGTTCAGGGCAAGGAATTTTATCTTTCCATGTAATTAAATGCAGAAAACTTATACGTTTTTAATGTTGTGTAAGGTAAGTTAGTTAGTTAGTTAGTTAGTTAGTTTTTTTTATGCTCTTCTAAATAATCAAAGACTTTTGAAAAATGTCTTGTCTGAAACATAACTGTTGGTACTAAAACTACTGATTTCACTAATGTCTGTTGCAGTTTGTGAAATACGCCTCTGCTTTTTGGTGACAAAACAACACTGCAAAAGAAAATGTATTCCTTGTACATATTGTTATATTGTTCCAGTAAAACATATACTTTTATTTTACTGGTGAATTATGCCAACATATTCATTCAACTTTGAAACTTTGATTTGGTTGGTTGATTTCCCAGTTACTTCAACATTCACCTGAACCACAGTCAGTTAGCATGATGACTGAGGCAGTACATTCATCAAAAACACAAAACAGGCCATCAATATTTCACCTCTTGTTATTTGTTACTTTATATGTAGACTGAGCTTCGGTTAGCATGGGGATCTTATGGTCTGGAGCCTAAAGCAACAGTTGTGAAATGTCCTTTGTTAATTCCTGGAGAAAAGGGTGTAATCGCTGTTACTTTCCGAGCACCTGGTAAGTACTGCATCTAGATATTTTATGGATATGGAAAATTTGGGTGCAACATTCGTCTGACACATTTTCTTCACAAGTGAAGTTACAAAATATGTTAATTTTATTCGGATAAAGGTATTTGAAATGATATTCATACAAAGAGTCCAGTTTAATTTCAGTGCCTCTAGAACAGGAGATAATTATTATTATCTCCTCAAAATGGTAGACAGCCTTTTGTTTAAGTAGCTCAAAACATATACAGTTTACAGAAAAGTATAATGTTTTTAAAATGTGTGTTTCATTTTGTTGTGCAACCTTTTTTCCAGACATATTTTGCACTTATAAAGTATGTAGCGATTCATGCAATTTAAGCTTGCAATGAATGTGGGATTGCTCATGTGTTTTCATATAGTGTTTGTTATTGGAAACAGACATAACCAAATGTGAGATTGTAGTTGCACATCCTGCTTCAGATTTAATGAAAATCTGTTCGCTGTTTGTTGAGTTGTTTCATGTATACAGACACAGACAGAACAATTCTACTACGCGCTTTGCAGTGATGCAATTGGCCCTAAAAGACACACTTGCATCACAGGTAGCACACCACTGATTATAGGCATTATTCATTTATTTTTCCTTTTGTTGTACATACCGAAATTTCGTTGTAAATTGCATTGAATGTTAAAGGGATGTATCTGTGTAGTGTTCATTATGTCAGAAACCAGGATTACTTGTTGCTGTGCAAGTAGTAGACTCACTGTGTATTTACAATGCTATTGGTAATATTTTAGATTTTTTATAAATATGGGTATTTCAAATTAGTTATTTCTATGTCTGGTTGATGTGAGACTGGTCTGTGCTATGTGTACTATATGCAGTTCATTTGTATTAGATTTCACCTTTACATAATGAGGAGCTTGACAGTTTGTACTGTTCACAAAATATTATTGGAATCTTTTATGATTCCAATAATATTTTGTGGTATGCGTGGGACATGCGGCATCCATGAGGGAGATGAGAAATTTGTTTAAAAGTTTAGTGTGAAAGCATGAAAAGAAGGGATCGTGTGGGAGACCTGTTCCAATGGGTGGGAAGAAAATATTATGATGAACCATAAGGAAACAGTGTGAAGGTGTGTAATGGATTTATCTGACTCATGGTAGGGTACAGTGGTAGATGAATGAAGTATTACTGGCGGTGCATGTATAGGCATTGAGTGTATGTAGGTCGGACAGGAGGGTAACTATGCACATGTCCTCTTTGCTTACTGAACACTACTCCTGTCTCAGACATAATTTATGTCTGATTGTATTCCTGCATGGTGCAGGTAAGTGGACTGATATTTCAAAGTAGCAGCATAGCATAAATTTCTTTTTGCCCCTCCTTGCCAGCTCTGATGACCTCTCGTGGTGTGCACATGGTAATGAAGCTTGAAGTTCTGTGAAAGGCCAGGAATTTCTTGACCAGTTGAGTAACCGTGGATTTCTCAAGAACACTGCTCCATGCTGTTAGCTAGTTATGTTTATACCATGGAAAGGCTTACGGGTTGTTAATGCATCCATCTTCTGGTGCACATCCCTACATTTCCCTAAAGTCATGTGGCCATTGTGATCACATGGTAACCTGTAACAGCATCATGTGCTTTGGGATGCGAATAGAACAGGCTAGAGGAAAGTGGAAGAGTAAGATAAAATGGGAAGCCTCAAGCATTGTTATGGACACTATCAGTTGGGCTTCTCTCCACAGTTATGCCGCTATCAAAATTTCTTATTTCTGAATTTACATTATAAGTAAGTCTGTTCAAATTGTTTTAACAAACATGTTGGATTCTCATTCACAAATTATGTCGGAGATTTCTTCAAGAGAACGCCAACTTCAGTAAGCAGAAAAGCTGTAAATACTTGCTAGAATGATGTCCTTCATATGAGGGTGTTTGAAAGATTTCTTGTACTGAATTTCTGATAAAGTTTGTAGGACCTTCGTCATGATACGTTGGCTGAAGGCCTACCTATAGAAAGTAGAAAACTGGTAACAGAAACTGACCAAATGTGATGGTTGAGTAGCTTTGTATTTGGTAGGTCCTGGCTTGAGATCTCATCCAGGGCACCAGCTATCCTGACTGGTGTTTCAGATAGTGTCTCAAATTAGGCCACAACCACTTCCTTCCACATCCTTTCCAATTCATTATTCACTTATGATTTTATCATTCAACACTATATAGTCTGAGCTGCTGACAGCATTATTAAATGAGCCATAAATAATTAAATAAATAAAATGACATTGATTTTGTCTTTTACCTTCTCATTTGCATATAATCATCAATAAGTGTCACTGTTTTGTGTGTGTTTTAGAATTTCCAGGAAGATTTGAATCATACTGGCACTTTTATCACATGGGAGTCAGATTTGGACATTGGTTGGATTGTGCTGTTATTGTGGATGCAAAGGAGACTGAGAAGCAAGAAGTAGCCAATGAGAGGCCTCTTTCCAGCAATGTATCAGTTGACTGGCATGGTAAGTGGTTGCCTATAAGTGTATTTCCTTTAATAGTTTCTCTCTAGTTTTGAGAACAATGTTTGATTTTTCATGATGTGCGTTCTTTTTCTTTGTATTGCTAGGGTTTGCTTTGGTAAATATATGTAAAATGTTTGTTTGAGGTGTACCTTTCTTCCATCCTCATCCTCCTCCACCTCCTCCTCCTCCTTTCCATGCCCCCATGCTTGCACATTGAAGTTTGTAAGATGGAACTGATAGAAGATTTGAATTGGCAGTTCTGCATTAACACAAGATAAAATATGAGCTTAACCACTGTCAGCATTGCTTTGCATTATTGAGTCAGCATATGTGTGGTACAGCATATGGAGTGTTGAATTTTTTCAGTAAAGTAGCGATCACAAGTCATGTATAAGTGGTATGTTTAAAACTATGGATGATAAAGTGAACCCTCAAATTAAAATATAGTCACTAATGCCATGGTACCAGCAGATTTAAAATTTGTATTCCCAGGCTATACAGATTAATTGTGTTGTGTGTCTTATTGTAATACACTTTAAGTGTTCTTTTTTATGATAAGTCTATAAAAATCTTTGCTGCCTCAGACTATTCCAGCTCTTGCATTCTTGTCCTTAAATTTTCTCTGATGATGTTGGTATATGTTTAATTTGTAAGATTTGTTATCAGTTCTGCAGAGTTTACGAAATTGTGAGGGAACTGAAGTATCTTGTGTTTGCATTTCACATAACACATTCTGCTACTCTCTACAGATTGTATCGGCTATCATTATAATGGACTCTGGGTAAAGAGTAAGATACTTGAGGTCTTCACTGTTCTGGGATATTACACAGCATTGATTGGTAGTTAGTTACCAACATATGGGAACAGCCTATCAGTCCCATCCTCAAGGGTCAAGCAATCGACTGCTTGACCCTTGATGATGGGACCAATAGGCTGTCCTGAAATGTTGGTAACTAACTACCAAGCAATGCTGTGTAATATCCCAGAAGAGTGAAGACCTCATTTTCACTATGGCAGAAGCCTGAAATCATGTATTGTAGGATACTTATTTTGAAAAGACACCTGTAGAAATGCAACTGGTAACTACTGCCACTGGCAAAAGGTGTCAGTCATAATAAAGAAAGGACAAGGCACTCTCTTTCATTTGAGGTGCCAGACTACTGGAGGCTGTGTCAGAAAATGGGATGTGCTGTAGAAAACACTGGTCTTTATACAAGGATCTTTAATGCCCTCCCCCTTTAATTTAATCTGATGTCATAGGGGACTTTCAGTTTGTCATATGATTTTATTAACATAAGTGCAAATGGACATGTGTAGTGTAATTTTCCTTCATATTTTTCAGAATCAGTTTGTGACGAAAAGGATAATGAAGATAAGGAAATGTCAAAGGCCAAAGTAGATCAGCCTGTTGATTTGAGGAAGAAATACGAACCCAATCAAGAGGCAAGTTCCGCAGATGTAAAATCTGTGGTTGTAATGGGTAATGTATGTGACAAGATGAACGATGATAAGAGAACATCTGTAGATGGAGAGAAAACTGGAACCAAACAGAGAAATGCAGAATATGAGAGTGATTCAGATGATGAAAATATCAGTGTAATTTCAGGCACCATTTCTCTTACTTCGGATTCTGAAGAAGATGAAACCTTTGTTCATGTTCCGATGCCAGTGTGTTTCACATATGATTGTCCAGTACAAAAATCAGGTCAGTTTCATTTTTAGACATCCTTTGGTTGCAGTGCATTTGCTGTCATTTAACTTTATATATATTATTTAGCACTCTTATGACCTGTGGGCCAGAATAGTGTAGTCGATGTAGTAACTGACTGTGGACAGGACAGTCCAGGGATCGAATCCCAGTGGGAGCGAGATTTTCCGCACCCATCCAACCCAGCCCTGGGTCCCACCCAGCCTCCTATACAATGGGTACCTGGTGATTCCCCGGGTAAAGCGGCTGGGCCGTGGCATTAACCACCCACCTTTATGTAGCACCAAGGTTAAAGAAACAGTAGAGCTATACCTCTGCTCCACCTCTGTGCCTTCATGGCGGGTTGTAGGGTGAACTTTACCTTCTTATGACCTTGCCCTTGATTTTCAGTCTTTAAAGTATTGAATAGTAAAATTGTTGATAACCACACTTATTGTTATTGTCATAAAGTACATATTCTATACCTTTTATGTATATAAATGGGATCCTGATGTGTGTACAGACATTTGCGAATTGTGTGGAGTGCACACATGCTACTACTGTTGGTGGCTGTGTTCATCACCAAATATAAAAAGGGCAAATATTGTGATGCCAGGAAGTCATGAAATGTCTCCTGGTGCAGGCATGGAAAAATATCCAGTGTGCCAGGCACAGTGTTTGGGTGCCACATGTTGTCATTTTGCTTACCTCTGAAGGAGGTTTGTAAGTATGTTTTTTGCATGCGACATAAATTTTATATTATTATTAGGTTGTCTTTTGTCTGCACTTACAGATTCAGTTCCTGCTGCAGTAAAAGAATGTTTGGAAAAGTCACAGAATTGGAATCCTGAAGTACAGTTTGACCCAGAGAAAAATTTACATCACACCCTAAGTAGCAATGTAGGAGATGCCCCGTGCACGCTGAACACAGGGTTAGGAGCAACAGGGGATGGAAAGAAATGTGACTTTGAAGTAGAAGATAGACCAGTACCAGAAATGAGTAAAGAAACGTCATCACATGAAGACCCTGCTTCACATGAAAGATGTGAACATGTTGTGTATTCAAAGAGTGAGGTTTATGCTGTGGACATGGCAGGTCATTGTATGCCAGTGGATTCTGCATGGGCAAGTCACAACAATAATCATTGTAATTATGCATTGTTTGGGAACTCCAAGATCTATGATCATTCATCAAAAAGTAGCTCTTTGATTGATTCAGACACTCCGTCAAGTCAGGGGAAAAGAGATGACATTAAACATGATCAATCTAGTGGAAAAAACTCCTCATTCCACACTACAGCCCACTCCCACACTACAACTGGTCCATTCAACTTGAGTTTCTCAGTTGGAGAAACGGTTAGAGATGGACAAACATTTGGTACTTCATTTATTTACAAAACTACACCATCAGCAAATAAAACACAGAATGGATTTAGACAGTGTGAAACCCCTACATCTTCAAACACAACACAAGGACCATCTCCAGATCAAACTCAGTTTGCTACTTCATTTAATTACACAACCAGTTCTTCAACAGCTACAACTCAGAATGGAATTAAAGAACACGAGGGGCAAAAGCCATCCTCAAATACAGCACAGCCATCATTCACAAATCAGCCTCAGTTTGGTACTTCATTTAATTACAGTACCAGTTCATCAAAAAATGGAACGCAGAATGGATTTGAGCAACATAAAGGCCGAACTTCATCTGCGAATACATCACAGGCATCATCTCCAAATCTACCTGAAGACCTCTTCGGGGCAGCTGTCCATATCCTGCCTGAAACACTTGTCAGTAGTGCTGTCAATGTTGCTTCTCATGCTTACACCACAGCTCGCTCTGTTCTTAACAACTTACGATTTCGGCCTTCTGAGGTAAGTATTTGACTCAAAATTTTGAATCTTCATTCCAGCACTGTGAAGTTTGTACATCACTTTTGTGTTCTGGCTTAGACCCACATGAGCTGTGCTAGTCAGCAGGCAGAGAGCAGGTATTAGAAGCAGGAGTTTGTTACATTGACCGACTGAGATTTTTGCACTGTGTGCTTTCCGGTATGTACAAAACTTAAACATTTTTGTGTGAGACGTATTTCAAATTAATTCATTTAGTTCAATGTCCAACTTCACACCTTGTTTTTACCCTTATTTTTGTTATGTGTTTGGAAGTTGCAGGAATTACACAGTCCGACAATTATATAATGAGACTGAGGTTATAGAATAAAACTGGAACAAAAGACTTGAGTACTATCTGTATTTTATTCAAAGTACATCCCTTCTGCATCGATACAGCGAGTGGCACGATCTAGCAAAGACTGGAACGACCTCTGCACGTCTTCTTGTGGTATGGCCCGAAGACTCGATGTCACAGCTCCTTGGATGTCTTGAACATCTTCAAAGAGGCGCCCTTTCAATGGTAACTTCAGTTTGGGGAACAGAAAATAATCACAGGGGGATAAATCAGGGGAGTAAGGCGGATGATTGAGCACGCACACTTGTTTTTGGGCTAAAAATTCTTGTACAGCAACTGCCCGGTGAACTGGTGCATTGTCGTGAAGAAGAAACCAACTGCCTGGTGCTGAGTACTCGGGCCGGACACGGCGAATCCTCTTCCATAGGCGTTCCAGAACACTCAAATAAAAACTTCCAGTGACAGTTTGTCCCTGAGGGACAAACTCGTGGTGAATAATTCTCTTGCTGTCGTAGAAACACACAAGCATTGTCTTCACTTTTGACTTTTGAAAACGAACTTTTTTGCCTTTTGGTGATGTTGGTGACTTCCATTCAGCACTTTGGCGTTTAGTTGTGGGATCATAGCGAAAACACCAAGTTTCATCCTCTGCTACAATCGAATTCAAGAAAGTTTTATTTCTTTGAGCAGTTTTAATGATGTCTTTTGCGTACTGAACACGCTCGTGTCTTTGATCATCATTCAATGAATGCGGCACAAACCGGGCAGCGACCTTTCTCTTGCCCAGGTCTTCCACTAAGATTTGACGAATCGTCTCCCTGTTAACACCAAACTCATCAGCCATCATTCTCACAGTCACACAACGTTCTTCTTGTATTCGTTCTCTCACTTTCACAATGAGTCCCTCGTTACGAACAGAAAATGGACGCCCAGGCCTGGCTTCATCTTCAATCGTTTCCACACCACTTTTGAATCGTGCATACCACCTGAATATCTGTGCACGAGATAAAGAATTAACCCCATACACTTGTCTCATCAATTTCACAGTCTCAGCTGCAGTTTTCCCGCGTTTAACACAGAATTTAATGTTCGCTCTCTGCTCCATGCTGCTACTGTGACCGCGTCCTCTCACTACCTACACAACATGGCGCCGTATTTCCCGTCATGCTCAGCGTGGGACGTTGCGGTGTTGCCAGATTACAGATGAAGGTTGGGCACTTGGATGGCATGCATTGCTTCATAGATGGCACTTCTATCTTGGTCAAAATAAAATCAGTCTCATTATATAATTGTCGGACTGTGTAAGTCTTGGCCACATTGTAGGAGTGATGCGTTCTCATCAGTTTGTGAAATTTCATGATGTGAACCCTATTTTTCAGTTGACTCCCATGTTTTAAGTGGAGATGTTTTCCTACAGAAATTTCTTTATCCACAGCTGTAATTTCTTTCTGTACTCTTTTAGGTGTAATACTTGGACTCATTCCATATATGAATATTGCAATATCATGCACAATCTAAAATGGATGGAAATAGTGACCACACTTTCAGCAGTGCATATGCAATCAGAACTTATTAAAGATAAACATTTCTTTAACCTTTAAGGGGCAAAAAAGACAGTGTTGTCCTATCAAATGTACAACCTTTTCGTCCAAACAGGAAAACACTGTCCTGCAGTTGGTATTTAAATTGAACATTGCTCCAGCCACAGCAGAAAACTAGCATTTAAAGGGCCATATGCTAAAGGTTAAAACAGTTAATTTTGGTTGAATTCATGTTTTTTTTTTTATTTTGTGTTTAAAGAATAGTCATATTTAACCTAGGTTTCTCTGAGAGTAAATTTGTGGTCCATTTCATGACTTTTGTCATGTCATATAATTTCTGTAAGAGTACATTTTGTAACTGGATATGATGTGGTGATGCTGTATATTTAATCACATATTTGTATGCCTTCTCATGGTTTTAACTCAGTATGCAAGTGATTTTTCACATATGGTCTGGCAACTGGAAGACAGTTATTTCAGTAATGATGTCTGTAAGAAAAATGTGTTCCATTGACAGTTAATTTCTGTTTACAGGAACATGCAGCATGGAATTGGAATGACAGTGCCTGCCAATTGGTCAGTACAACCTGACATGTCAACAACAGAGTGCTTGGAAATTCTTGTAGAAATGGGTTTCACTAATGCAAACTTAAATGTTTTGCTTCTTCAGCGCTATGACAATGACATAGCTAAAGTTGTTGCTGAACTCTTGACTTAGGACAGCCCTGGCTTCAACTTGCAGTATACAAGGCACAATAAGTACTGATAATTCAGTATTTGCATGTGGACTTATACAGCATGTTCATGTATTGGTTATTGGTGACACCAGTTTGAGATATTAGTCTTAGAACTGATATGTCATTGTTTAAGGGTATGGTTCGGAATGAGAGTGTTTTGGATGAAGTTCGTTTGATTTCTGCAGGTGGCATGCTTTTTGCAGCAGTTCTGTTCTTGCCACTGTGTGACATCAGGCCTGCTTCATTTTTTGTGTAGTTGGTATGGTCCTTATTACCCCCTTTTTCAGATCTGCATACTGAACCATTAAAATTTCAGTATTCTGTATGATTCTCAATCCCTATTGTATTCCTACAATCTCTGTTCTCTTGATTTATTTGCCCCTCAAGAAAAGACAGTGTGTAAATAACAAAGGAATATTATTTGTGGGTCTTAATTAAATTAATATTAATTTTTATGTTCTGGGAATAGATAATTTAAATCTCCCTATACCATGGGGCTGGTGGCTGTGTTTTAATTAGGTTGTAATTTTCTTTCTGGAATAAGAGAGTCCAACTCTCCCAGTGCTATGAAGTCAGTGGCCATATTTTAATTTGAGGGTAACAGTTTGTCATCTGGGAAGGAAAGACAATGAACAGCACACTATGGATTCATAAAATGTGACATAATTGATGATTATAGTTTCAGCAATAAAAACTGTCTGTATTCATAGTTGTGAATAACAACAATAATTTGTCACAGTTAAAAACTCTCTGTGTTACATGTACTTATGTTTGCAAACAAAAAACCATTTACGTAGGTAATGAGCAGCTTATGAACTAGACTGTGAGAGTAAAGCCTTGGTTTTCAAGGATCACACATCGGTGAATGTGTGAAGCATTATGCACTATTCCTACATCACGCAGAAGTTGCCTGATGGGTACTGTTGTATCGTTTGTTAAAAACCACGCTTTATTGTCACGTGATGATGCGTGTATTATCGCAGATTCATGTCACATGCCACTTGCCTTCCAGTCAACTTTTGCATGCCATGCAGACCTGGTGAACAGGGTTGTTTTTTAGCAATGAAATATAATTCCCTTAATCATATTTGGCAGAAAATTGTACTTTATTTAGTGAGAATGCATCCTGCTCTATACCAGGTGGGTAATGAAAGTTAATACGGTATGGAACAAATGACAGGATCATGCTGTGAGGGAGTCAAAACTTAGGCAGCTTTTACTGATGAAGTGAGAACCTGAACCCCATTTCCCACATGTGGCCTTTGTCTTCCTCTTATACTCGATTCACAAGCCTGGAACCAAACAAGGCCTCTCTAGGATGCTTTGCTTATACACACATGATACTGTGGAGAGAATGTGCAGAAATATTTATTCTGGAGAATCTTTTTGTTTTAAGAACAGGTGTGAATAAATTTGGCTCTCTGCAGTGTTTGTAATTGTAGCCAGGATAGCATAGTCAGTATAGTGACTTGCTGTGGGCTGACGGTCTGGGGTTCGAACCCAGTGGGGGCAAGAGAGTTTTTCTCCTCCATATCCATCTAGACTGGCCCCGAGGCCCACCCATCCGCCTCTACAATGGGTGCTTGGAGCTCTTTCTCGGGGTAGAGTGGCTGAAGTGTGGCATCAATCACTCGCCCCATCTAGCACCAAGGTTCTGCATCATTCATGGCATGTTGTGGGGTGACCTGCAGTATTTTTAGTACAAGTGAACACAGAGAATTAAGTTATCATTATCGCTGTTTTTGTGCTTGTTCAAAAACCAATATAAGAATGTTGTCTAAGCTGTTCATAATTTATTTTTACAGTTCTGTACACAGTATCACTTTCAGGTTTGTACTGTGGGACCTGTAGATATAAGAACTGCCCCTCTCCTTTTGTTTTCTTCCACAACTTGGGGTGGGGGGAATCTCTGTCACACACTGATCCAGTGAGGGAGTGACAGTGTTGCTAAGTTGAGTTAAGTTGGCGTTTGTGCTCACATTGTCTGATTTCATTGTGCAGTGCAAAAATTGTTTATGTGCCATTTCTTCAACAAAGTTAGAGTGCAAGGTGACAGTAGCCAGTAGAGGGTGGGGAGGTGGGAAAGAAGGGGAGAGAGAGGAGGGTGGCTTAGCAGAGGGGAAGGGGGTAATTTCCAAAATTAGAGCTGAATGGGAGATCTCCACTTGTAGTACATGTATGTTGCAAGGTTTTAGATCCACTGACTGTGTTGTATGTGCATGGTGTGTGTACATACATGCTGGAATATTGAACATACTGAAATTTCTTTTACAGGTAAGGTGAAAGTTTCTAACAAAAATGTATATTCTGGGCAGCAATTCTGAAGAAAAGGTTAAAGAAGTAATGGCTGAAGCTCAGAAATCAGAATTGGTATGTTTTATTTCGGATGTGACAATGCTGTTGTACACATGTGATGTGTCACACCATTGAGCTGCACAGCTCATAATTATATCATGAAATGAGAAATCAAGTCGAGGCCTACAGTTCTTTTGTTTTAGCATTTGAGCCATAGTTTTAAAGTTCAGTTCAGATTTTTATTTTCGTAATTGGTTTGAACAGAAGAGCAGATGGTTTACTTAATGGATATGTGTATCCAGCATCATTAAAATTAATTTCAGTTGAATTATGAAAAATCATATATTTAAATGCTTAGCGTTTGTAACTGCATAATAGCGATAAAGCTTGTAATTTTTTTAATGAAAATTGTACAAAGATCTCTTTCATGGACAATTTTGACCTTTCTGTGAGGAGTTTCAGTACATGTCAGTATTAGAAGGAGAACTAAATTAAGTCCCTCTAATTCTGAATTGTCAGTTTTTGCCAAGTTTAAATATTTATATTTCTCTGCGCAGAGTGCACTAAATGAATGCATAACAGGACAGTGTTGTCCACCCACATTTCTTCTGTGAAACTTCCTAGTAATTTTTGGTTTAAATTTGATATCCAGACCTGTGTTAGCAGTTGCTGATTAAATTTAGTTTTGGGTTGGAGTGGTATACACTGTAAATGTTCATTAAGTTTTTCGTCTTCAAAATGTTACTAAATGTGTACACTCACTGTCATAGTCCGTTCACTGAAAATCCATTTCTTTTTCAATTCTCCAAAAGCAATAAAACAACCTCATATAGACTGATGCAAACCATTACTGCATATAAATTGCTTGAACTACTGAAATACCATTAATATTCATGATACCTATAGCTTGTATGGGGTGAATGTAAGCATAATAAGGTATTGTACTTTTTTTTTTGTGAATGTCTGTCTTAATTTGCTGTGCATCCAGAATGCTTCAGTATATGTTTGCTTGGTTGTAAGGTAGCTATTGTTAGTGTGTAACGTGTTCCAATGACTTTGATGCTTAGAAGTTACTGCATTGAATATGGAACCATGTAATAACTCTTATTGTGTTACTTGTAAGTATATAAAATGTTCTGAAGGAGAATTCTGGTGTCATAATAGTCATGATGAATTCGGTATTTCTGACCGTCATTCAGTGGTGAATTATTCTTGACATCTCTAAATTAGAAGATATAATATTTCAAAGACAAATGTTTGAACAAAAGTCAGTTATGTGTGTGCATTATTACTTACAAGTAACATATTAATGATTGTTTAGGTGAAGCAGCAGGTAATGCTTTGGAATGTTTCAGCTTTAATTATTGTATATTAATGTATTCAATTAACACAGAAGTCGGTATGGTGGAGGACATGGTGTATGGCAATAGATACCTGTAATAAATCACATCTTCCTGGAGGTGTTCTTGCATGAAATGTGGGATGTGTGGAAGAGTAATTTTGGATTTGTAAAAAGGGATAGTTGGAGTCTGTTGTCAGTGAAATTTATAAATATTTCACCTGAACACATTACTAAAATACTTCATGCTAAAAGATGCCCGAATGAAGAGAATTATGGTAAAATTTATTAATTACAGACCAAAATTCAAGCTCTAGTGTGGCGATGAGTGAAATGTGGCTGTTCTACTTTTGCATGCGCCCTGTGATTTAATTTTATTATTATAATTATATTATTATATAATATTATTTAGACAGATGTTGTATTGTTGACAATACAACAGCCTTTTCATACCAAGATATAAACAAATTCCATCCCACATAAAAGTAACTACTGTGCTACTTGGCAAATGGAATGCAAATAAAATTGTGTATACTCAGTTCACTTTACTCAGCATTTATTATAAAAGAGGCACAAGTAAGGACTTATTAGGTAGGCTTAGTTTCAAATTTTGTGTAGTTTGGAATCTTTAAGATTAATTTCATTTAATTTTTACAGCCTCGATATTGGCACTATTAATGACAGGATATTATCATTAATGATGCATAAGTAAAAAATATGGGTATTATTTATAATGTGGCCAGCAAACACTTTTTCCTGTTGATTTGGCTGTCATGCCCAAAAGGTTGCTGACCACTACTATAGGTCATTACACATTTACCATGCCTTATGAATTTCAGCAGAATATTGGATAGTAGTTATTAATTTAATCTGTTCACAGATGTTTAATGAGTATGAAGATCATATCCTGATTCATGATCTTGTAATTGTGTACAGAATACTATCAACAGGTTAATTTTGTTGAGGTAGTGGCATTAATTTTTCTGCACACAATATGTTGTTCCGTGACCAATGAATAAGTGAAGGTAGAGTGTTAAGGAGTTGTGTTATGTCTCAAGAGTAATCTCATGCACTTGTTTGGTCACTACATCTGCAGTCATTCACTATACTACCGAAAGTTTCAAGTTTTCTATCCTGTATCCATCAGAGGTTAATGTTAGCAATACCGTAGAATGTAGGTTGCAGGTGGTGGAAGCATTGATTGGAAATGTTTTAGAGATCTGTATGGTGCAAGGTCGGCTTTGCACATTTACATTGCCCAAAAATGCACCACGTTCAACATATTTAAAATTTAGCAAACATTTTCAAAGAGAGATCTAGATACTAATGGAACCCTTCAGTAAGAGAATCTTTTAGATAGGCTGTAACTCAGTTAAAATATTTTAGAAGTGTGTTTAAGTGATAATCCCTTTAATGTAATATATGGGTCCACAACATGAAGGTATTACCATCTCAGATTTACATTGTACAGAATTTAGGTTACAGTTCGGTGTGTTGTGGTAGTTGAAACATTGCTTTTTGGTGTAGTGGGTTAAAAGTTGACACTTGGAGAGAACCAGGCTTGTTATAGCACTGTAATTATGTTGTTCATCAGGCATGGTTTTGGTTTTGTCAGTTTCAGCTGTAACTTCTGAAAGTGTAAGGAAGTGATTATGAATGTGTATTTGTGTCTCCATATTTTTATTGAAATGACACTTAACAGTTGATAGTTATGGTGTATCATTATAACCATTTATACCCTCCCTCCATAACTAACCATAACTTTCCATAATCTGAATTCAGGTTCCCTATTAATAATAATACATATATGTGTGTGTGTGTGTGTGGTGGTAAATCTTTTTCATATATGGTTTAATTCAGTTTACAGTATGCTCATTCCTTTAAAATGTTATTACATGAAAGAAATGGTTTTGCTGTAATTCCTTTGTGGATCCTCCCCCATAGCATTGCTTTGTGAACAACCATACACCTGTACACAAGCAACTTAATTCTGTGAATTTCAGTGGTATTGATGTTACCAAATAACCATCATGGTACTGCTGCCTGTCAAATTACATCAGTCTTCTAATACAGCAGATGTCCTTTTGTATATGAAATGCTTCCTGGTTAAGTAGATAAATCTGGAAGCTACAGATGCTTGAAGCAGAGGTTCGGTTGGGTGATGAATTGAACTGTGTGTTTTATTCGTTGAGTCGTACTGCGTGCTTATAAAATACAAAACATAGTGCTGTGCACTATAACACCAGATTTTTTGCAGTGCGCCGTCCCTGTAACATTATTAACTAATAACTATTTCCTAATGCGTTGCTACTATTAACTAATACTTATTTTCTAATGATATTACTCTAGCTCTCACATTTAATAACATTTACATTCATGATATTTTCTCTGTCCTGCTGCTATTCTCTTTGTATAGACTTCCACTTACATCTTGCCTACATAAAAATTTTCCTGGTTTTCTTAGGTCTGTAATCTTGGTGCACCCAACAGTTTTCTTAACACTATCTCATCAGTTTAAACTCAAATCACTTTCCTTCCAAAAATTGTTCTCTCCATCTCTGCATCTCTAAACATTTTAGTAGTATATGAATGGTATTCTCCTCAACTTGACATAATGGACCCCTTCCTCCTCCTCTTAAACCCCTCATTTTCCAAATCCTAGTTGTAAGCCAAGCTATCCCACTCCTATCACTTCTGTTGCAATGTATATAGTTTTCTGTACCACACCCTTCCTTAATTTCACAGTAATATACTAATGAACATTTAACCTGAATATTTGCTAGGATCATCTGCCTTTGTATATCTTGACACCTAAGCTTAATCATGTTGCATATTGACTTTGCATTTCTGCCTGCAGTAGTTGGGTGAATGGTCTCAACTATCAGGTATTGAAGGTGTGGGAGTAAGTACATGGTTGGTTTTAGTTCGCAGTGGAAACACAACAGCTTTCACTATGGTACTGTTATGTTGCCCAGCTGTTATCCCTCATAATACTGCAGATGCTGTAGAACTCCATATTTGTCACAGTAATATTGTATCATGTGTTGTAATAATAGTAGAAGGTGTAATCAAATTATTTACATATGGTTGAGGTTAAAGTCAGATTTATAATGACTGAATATACTGTAGACACATTCTTGGTTAACCTTATTAGTACATAATATTTGGAATGTATTATTAACATTCTTCCAGTTTTAGGAATGACCATATGTAGGTTGGGAGTATAGCAGATTTCTGTTGATGAACTGATGTGTATGTGTGTTGTCATATAATGTAACTACTGTTGTGAATAAATATTCAAGATATATTCATTTGTTCCGTATTGTGCTATGTTTATGTGTACTTTGTTTCACTTTCTTAAACCAGGCAGACATCATTATTTCTTTCACACTAAGGGAATCTCTGGGGAATCATATTATGTAGCACCCTTTTCTTTTGTAGACAAATTCTGACACTGTTCACAGTCATGCAGATGAGAAAAGCCCTCACAGACAGCATATTGAATGTTTCACAAGATGTAATATAAACTTCTTTTTCAAACATTAGAAACTTCAGTTTAAAATTAGAAGTAATGGCAATTTGGTTGTTTCCTTAAAAAATGTGGTAGTTACTGTAATGCTTTCACAGTGGTGCAAAGTGAAATTGTGGACCCCAAGTTGTGCCTTTGTGTTGTTCAGTAGGTGGTTGCCAACATATTATGACTAGTGAATGGTCATAAGATGTAGAAAGGCTGTTGGTAATTGTGGCAAACGTTTATTATTCCAAGCCATATGGTGTGCTTAGAAAAAAATTATTTGTAAAAAATTTACTGTTTACAGGTGATGTTTGGCGCAATTATCATGCCATGCCGGCAGCAGTACAACCTTATAAATAACGATGTATCATAGACTACTGTACAGAACAGTCTCTGTTTGCACAATGTGCACTATTAATTTATTTTTTGGTGGCTGCATGCCAGGCCTTTTCCCGAGCAGGAATCGAATCATTTTTTACCTGCAACTGCAACATGCACTAAATCTTTACATGTAAACGGTTGAAATAAATTTTTTAACACAACAGCCGGTTTCTTTAGTAGGGTGGAGGAAAATGGCGAATGCACGCAAAAATGAACCCATTTTCTGTTGCAAAATTCGTGCTGCACGGATGTCATCTACGGGAGCGTGGACTTTTTCGGCATTGTAGTTTCACAAATAATTTGGTCTCGTATATAAAAGGAAACATACTTTCTATTTGAAAATTCGTGGCCCACAGATGTGATCCCCAGAACTGAGGGGATTTTTGCGTATAGTTCCTCAAATATTCGGCCCCGTATATACAAGGAAACAGAAATCGGAGACGGGGTTGTTCCGCACGTCAGAAACTGGAATGTGGCTGACACCTCTCAGCTTCGTGCATCCACCATATTATTATTGCTGATTGTAGGAAAGTACAAAGCTCAAGAAGATTGGGTTGCGTGTAGTGGCACAACTTTCGTACGAAATTTGACAGAAGTCTGTCCTCTAATTCAAGAATTGAAATGAGGCTGGACTGGGGGAGGACAGGCAGGACGGTGACCTCAGAAGCCAGCCTTTTTAATGGAGAAGAAAAGCAGGTCTAAAGGCATTTTCTGGATTAGTTATATCTGTTGCTGTTGGGGACGATCGCAGAGAACTCGAATAACTCATATTTCTTGCCGTTTCTCACAGTGGAAACACGGATTGCCTCTATCGTGTTCTGCGCACTAACCGTGAAATACCGTCTTGTGGACTCTGCTTACGACAGCGTGGCTTTAATTTCATCTGTCTCATCGCTCTAATCCATGGATCACGCTCTAATCCACAGATTACTACTACCAGATCGGTAACTTCAATGCTATTGGTCGGAAACGTGGGGGCGGAGTCTATTGTCCTGCCATCTATGCGCAGTGCACAAGTACCACAAGGTGTTAGTAGCAATCGGTAGCAATATCCCAGTCGGTAAGGTTGACTACTATTCGGCCCTCAATATCCCCCCCTCCCTTTCGCCACTGTCATACAGATTATTTTCACTTGACATGGTTCAGCAGCAGCATGAAATAATGTCCTGTACAATAGGTCATATCATAGATATTTCATTCATATGTATTTATTATCCCTGCACTGAAATCTACTCAGCTACAGAGTATGTTAATGTTCACACTTTTAACTTCCACTTCAAACACATCAATATTGAATGTAGGACAAGATATAAAGAAACTAAAAATTTTTTATTCTTCAAAAACGGGCAGTAAGGTATACTGCAGGGTTAAAACATTTAGAATCGTGTAGAAAGAGTTTCAGTCATCTAAAGATATTAACAGTGTATTTGTTATACATTCAAAAGACAATCTTATAAGTAATAGAAAAGTCTAACTGCACTGTAAATAAACATGTACATACACATAACACAAGAAATAGTCTTTATTATATCTATCTATCTATCAATCAATCTATCTATCTATTATGACTATACAAGCAAAGGTATATGTTGTATATACAATAAACACAGCTGTACTTTTGTTATGTATAATACAGATTCACATCCTATATCACTGTATTTTCATCTACAGGATGAATGAAAAAAGTGATTGATGTATAACATCAAACAGTGTATATTCAGGAATACACCAACAAATGCAGAAATCACTAAAAAGGTGCAATCAGCCCTTTATTATAGTCGAACCCTACATATGTTTCGGCTCTCCACGAGCCATCATCAGGGGCTTTCTAATAGTGCTTCTCAAATGCTGGGTCTGCCTATTATTGACATTCGTAAAATTTTTTGTGTACTGTTTATAAAATCATATATAAGTAAAATCGTGAGTATAAAATATAGTTAAAATGACAGAATGTTGAAACCACACTGTTCACTGTATCTTTGCACTTTTTGATGTTCCACAAAATCATACACCGCACCACGTTCAAACTGTCAAAGAGCTTATCAACTTCCCCAATGAAGGTGACAGTAGCCAGGTATGTGCTGCTCAACATTCCTAAAAGAATCAGTAAAATAATAAAGCTAGGGCCTTGTTACATTAATATTAGAATAACACAGTAATCAGTGCACAGAAACTGGGAGAAAATAAAGTTCTTTTTTTTCAGCTGATCACAAGTACATTTTGGGGAGAAGTTGGAAAAATTGTCTTCATGTAACCAATGCCTTAAAAACAGTGCATTACAAATAACTGAATGCAATGAAACATTTCTTACCTGTACATACGAGGCTATACAGACTTGCTGCTACAGTGTGGCTCAACACTTGTGCAGCCAGCTTCACCTTCATTGCATTCTGCCCCACAGGGTTCAGGTGTGTGTCTGTAAGCTTATACAGTTGTCGGAGTGGATGCGGTTTGTCAAACTTGTACACATCACAAAATGTGTTCCCACCTATAACAGGAAGCTGTTTGTCCAGTGCCTCAGACTTCAACTGCACATCATACTTATGGAATAGGTTTCGGGTACATTTCAGGAGGTGTGGAGGATCAAATACTGTCGCAATTTCTTTAATTATGAAACTTGAAGAATGCTTCTGTTTCAGAAGCACCCAACAATTTCAAGGCCTTGACATTGTTGGCACCCATGTCACAGACAGTGGCAACAACTTGCAGTCCAGCATTCTGACAAGCGTCAAGAACCTCCTTCAAAAATTGCGCAAGCATCTCAGCCTTAGTGCTTCCGCGACTAAAGTAGTAAGCCACTGATTGCTTCCACTTTTGATGCAGGCCACTGACCATGAAAACCAGAGCATGATTTGCAATGTTGCTTGTCCTGCCCTGGCTTCCAAAGTCCTCAAAACCCTCTATGCAGCCCAATTTCTGCTTAAAGCACAAGTTTTCTCTGATTGACATTTCATCAAACATCAGAATACAATAACGATCTTTATCAGACATTGTCTGCGCAGAGTGTTTGAGTGCACCAAACACATGGGCATTAATGCCTGCCGTGAAGTGAACAGTATTAAGGACAGACTGCAATGTTCGTCTAGATGGAAGGGGGAAGAGCATCTGCAGAAGGATGTAGGATTTGGGACTGCGTTTCAGTAGGGCCAGAGCCAACACTTTGTCTTCAAAATTCCACCTCCTGCCCTTGGGCTTCTGCCTACTGTTCTGAATAACTCCTGCCAATAACCTGGCAGCCTCTACAGACAAAGAAGATGCAAGCTTCTGCATCACTGGATCCCTATCCAGATCACAGACATCTTTCAACTTTTTTGCCTTGCATTGCTTTTTCAATTTACATAGCGCACTCCCCTGCTTCCGAATATGTTCATACATTTTCCTTTTTCTATGTGTCAATTCTGCAACTGTTGCCAAATTAAGTTCTTTTAGTAGAGAATGCCTTGCTCTAGGCTTTGAGGAAGAACTTTGATGATTGATACATCTGAGTTCTCCATCACAAGCATTAGGATTTACAGGGCTCAAGGAACAAGAGGTTTCTTTCACTGCTAAAGTTCTGCCTGCTGGTGGTGGTGTTTGGAACCCAGGGATTTGATGAGAAGTTGAAGGACTGTCTGCATGGACAGGCATAGTAGTTTTAGTGGAGGACACAGACGCCTTGCCGTAGGTTCTGGTGGGTGGTAGGACATGGAGGTTATCTTCAGGGGTTAAATTTGTGGGCAAGGAGTTCAGAGAAGGGTTATAATAGGAAGATTCCGAAGGTTGTGGGATTGAATGTGAAAATGAATCTGAGCCATGTGGAACTGCCACTTTGTTCAGGCGTACCCTTTCAGAAGTGCAGAAATCGCTCTCTGCAAAATGTTTGCTGCACAAAAAATATTTGTACAGCATTTTTGCAGAGTCGATACTGCATGGCTGCTCGACGTTCTCCGCCCATACTTTGGCTCTGGAAAGAAAAAATGAAAGTACATTACATTACATATGTTTGGGAATTTAATGTTAATGGGATACATTTAAATTGCATTCTCCTAGTATTAATGACTTACACATTTCCTATTAGGAATGCACAGTGCACATCTGACTGGTCTTCTTTATTGTAACGCCGTGTAACCCTGCACAGTCCACTGGACTGCAATTGACATTTTCACATTTCCTTTTTACACATACGTACTATATTAAATGAGATCTGCTTATATTACGATATTGCATGTGACATACCGTATCGTATTCGTAGGAAATCTGAAGAATCGTACACCGTCTTTGTGCGTCGATGTACATCTTGCCGCGTGGCACTTGTTCCGCCTGGCCATTTTGCTGAAAGAAACAGAATACAACGCGATACAGTACGTACATCTCAAAATTACACGGCCCATCATGTAGGATTAAGCTAAGCTTTCATAAATTCAAATCTTACCGTTCCACAGACGCTGGAGAATCTGTAGTAATCTGTGCTGGAAATACATAACACACGATGTAATCAACACACAACGATACTATCTAGACGCTGAAAGCAAAATCCACAGACGAAAGAGAATAAATAATCAATTCAAATTATTCTTGCACCAATCTATTGGAGGCACGAGCCGTTACAATCACAGGTCACAATGAAAGGTTGGCGCTTCTTTGTGATTGGTCCAAAATATCACGTGGCATGGTAACTTCTTCCGACTTTGTGCGACATCTGTTATGATTAATAGTAGATATTGTAGTTGTCGTTGTTGACGAGTATGATGTGCACTACGGTAAGATGTCGCGATTGCATGCTTCCCCTTCCCCAATCCCAGTTTCTGCCCCTGCTCTAATCTGTGTTTAGGCGTTTCTCGTTCAAATACAAAAGCATGTAGATAGGCATTTCGTTATGTTGCTGTCACATTTTGAATTTGCCCCACTTGAAGTAGTTGTGGTCGCTGAGTAGCATTTATGAAATCCTGCATTAAAGAAGATTGCGAGTTTCTAGGCTTTAAGTTTTCATTGCCGTAATTACTGGATATTAGCCAGGTACTGAGTTTCTCAGCTTGATTCTTGTTTGAGTTTAATAATTACGTAAAGGATTCTGACACTGGTCATTGCTTATACCAGCATTACATTGGGCGTCATCTAAGCACGATGTTGCGGTAATTGACTTCATTCTCATATTCAGATGACTGCCTGTCTGGGTAGTTTAGTGGGTCTAGTGCTTGGTATACAAATTGCAAGAATACATGTTCATACTGTCAGCAGGAACCTTTCATATATAGATATATGATGACATGCAGTTACCTGAAGATGGGAGCAGAGAAAACTTCTGAAACGTCTGTTTATATATATGTATAAAACTGACAGTGCCCAACATTAATACAATATTGGTATGATTTGGTATTACTGTTTATTACCGTTGCTTTGGGCATATGCATATACACAACACAAACAAAATAACTGTTTTGCTTAATTTTTATAGTGAGTTCCACCCATCTCCATTCCTCATAAAATTAATAGTATCTCATCTGTCTTCCAACCCCCCCAAATTCATTTCATATCTTCCCCATTTTAGCCACATGTCAAACCCATTGTAGCCTCCTAGATTTCAGTATTTGAACAATATTAGTTGATTTTCATAAAACATGAGTATCCCAAATTGATCATTTAATTCATCCCTTTTAAGCTGTATAATAGGTAATATTTATAAATGGGCCTGTACACAAAATACAAACCATTTCATCATATGACTAGTGAATATTAAACTTAAGATGTGTGACTGTTAGGACATTCCCCAAATCTGACCAGAGTCCAAGGCAAAACTGAAGTGTTCAAGGACTTGGGGGTCCAATACCAGAGCGATAACATTGTTGTTTCTTGAAAACTGATTATATGGTGGGGATCACATATCATGTGGTTGTGAAGGTCAAAGGAAAAACACTATAGCAGGGAAAACCTTAGGTAAATTTATGGCTAATATAATTTGGCTGGGACCATAGAAGTTGCTCATAAAATGAAGGACAACATTAAACTGAGGCATAGTCAAAGATGATTCCACTGTACCATTTATAATTCATGTTTTGAATTTTCTTGTATAGTCATATGGCATGAAGATATCTTCAATCAATACACATGCAGATTAAGAAATTTAGAGGGCATGAGACAGAATTGGTTGCCTTGGCAACTGCTAATAAACAAGCCTGGAATGTAACATAAGGTAATTTCACTCCTATGGTTATACCATATTTCAGTAATTTGTTAGAAGTTTACAAAAATCTCTTTTAAGTTTTGAGTATGCCATAAAACATACTTGTACTGGACACATTATTGTGTCACACATGTGGGACTTGATATCTGCTGTAGCAAAAGTGAGTACTTATCAAAGGATACAACATAATTAATGACACACATAAGAGATAGGTTAGAGTGCTTAACATTTAATGAAATGTATTATGAATTACTGCTGATGGTAGATCGTACTGAAGTACTTGCAAATATGAAGCAGGCTCTTTCTTGAGCATTTCATAGTTAATTAGCTAGTAAAAAATTTCCCTACTTTGAACCCACATTTAGCAACATTACAAATTGTTACAGTTTGGATCATTATAACTTGATATGAATAACAGAGTTATTAGAATTGTAGTGAACAATGTCATGAACAATATCTACTATCATTACAGGCTAGACAGTTATGTGTAATTTTCAGGCATTTATCTTGCAGCCTGAATGTGTAAGAGTATCTCTGTGAGTGTGAACACACGGTATTTTTATATGTCCAATAACTGTGCTTTGATCCTGTTCAGTTAAATATTATTTACCAAGCACTTGATTAAGGTGAATCAATTCAAGATCTATTTGAGTGTTTGATGCCCTTGCTTACTGGGCACACATTATTGTTTGTGGTGGTTGTGGTAGGCTGTTCATTTTCAGCATGGAGATTACTTGCCTGCAAGCCTACTATAAAAATTACAAATTTTAAGGATACAAACCTAGAGGAAGACCCAAGACAAGATGGAAAGATTATTTCAGCTGAAGCTGGAACAAGCCAGAGGTCCTAACCAGAGAGCAGGATGTATAATATTTAATTTTGTGACTCAATCCGTTTCTCTAAGAGCTGTCAAAACTGACAATCTGTTGAGAGAAATGCATCAGAAACACATTAGCCGAAGTGAATGTCTTCACACTACCTTTACCCAGTGAAAACAGGGTTCCATCAATGCGCTGGTCACTACAGTCCGACAGTACTGGACCAGTGAAACAGTGAACTGTTTCCTAGAAACCAGTACAATGAAATACACTCCTTCACATACAGTGTTTTTTCTAGCCCCCAAATTTTATATAAATTGTATTGTCCTTGACATGCTTTTGTTTGAATTATTCTCACACAGTGGGATGACCCAGATAAAGATTGTCCTGAACACACTCGTCATCTCTTTCCCACCTTTGGTACACCCATCCTCCCTTATTGCATGTACACCCTTCAAATCTTTTTGTCATCTCATTTCATTTTTCTTCATTTTCCAACTATACCCCAGCACACTGTAGAGTGCTGTTACTCCCACTGGCCTGCTACTCCAGTCACCTATCCTGTCTATCCTTGCAGCTTGCTGTTCTTGGACTACCCTGAAGATGGAGGCAGCAAGCTCCCCACAAACATTGAAGACATCCTGGAAAACTGGAATCTGCAGTGCTTTTTTGCTGTCTTGAATGACATTTAGACACAGTGATGGAAGTTAAATGAATATAACAGTATGGCTGCTAGTGTGATCATCCTGTTTTTTTCACTACTCAGGTGCAGAGTGTCTGAGGTTACCATGACCTTATGAGTGTAATTAATGAAGTCAAACCTTATATATTCATTCTGTAGTCTGTCTTACGACAGGTCCGTAGCCTCTTCCAAAGCGAGTTCTCCACAGGGTGCGATCTAGTGCTTCCTCTTTCAATTTCCAGTATCTTTTCTTTTCCTTAAGGTCATCCAGTAGCTGCTTACGTCTTCTCCCTCGTCGTCCCGTCATTTCTATCCTTCCTTCTAACTTTCCTTCAATCACGTGTTTCAGAAGGCAGTTTCTACGCAAGATGTGACCAATCCAGTTTGCCTTTTTTTTATTGTATGTAGTATATTCCTCTCCTCCTTGACTCTGTGTAATACTTCTTCATTTCTCACACGATCGGTCCAACTGATCTTCTCCATTCTTCTCCAGCACCACATTTCAAAACTTTCCAGATACTATACTGTGATCAAAAAAGCCTACCATTGGATCTTTTTGCGAGGTACCTCACTCTAATGCACATCTTTGCAGCCCACTGTTCAAGGATATGTTAGTGTATATATATATAATAAGCAAACTAGAACATTTTTTGTCCTAGGGTGATAACACTGCAGAAACATACTAGCAATATTTCCCTTACATATAGGACTATTTCATAATACAGAAATATGTTTTGTAGGGCATTCTGTGGCTGTTATTCAACATGGAATCTGAACCAATTAAATGTCACCACAAAACACCTTCACAAGGGGTCTACAGCCAGGCCTGCAGCAGTATATGTTAGGTATTGTAACTGATCGACATAAGTTGAATGACATCTGGAAGGATGATGTTCTTTAATTGGCAGATAAGGTCAGATTTATATATTCATGTGAGAATAAAGTTACACTGATTTAGGATTGTCATGTTTACATTGATTTGTACATTAAATTGTTTTAATGCTTTAAGCATTTTATGCAGTAGTTTGTGCCTACACTTGAAGGCACACAGAATGTCCTAATACATGTGTTGCATTACTGATGTAAAATTATATGGCAAATAAATTGGAGAAATAGTCTTCCAGTAAAATTTTGCAGCTGATATGCAGGACAACTGCCCAGCAGTAACGCTAGCTTTGCAATAACTGAGAAGCCCAGCCATCCACAAAATGGCCTGAGCCTCTGGTATAAAATAGTTTTTGAACTAGTCAAGAAATATTGTGGGCATAATACAAGTTCTGTTATTGGCCTTACAATGCTTGGGGGAAAATTCTGATCTCATTCAAGGCCCTAAGGTTCTGACTTGCCTGTTGCAGCATTTGGTATATGTTCATACCAGACATACATGCTAGAAGATAAGGCATTCCTAAAAAAATCTTTCATATATTCTGGTGCTGTCTCCTGCTGTTATGTGGGGGTTTTCTTGGGTTAGTTATACCTCCAGAATAATGATGTCTTACCAGCACTGTATGCTTGATCTCATGTTAATCCAGTATTAATAGATACTAGTATATGCATCAGCGTTCGTATATTGCATTGTTGTTTCCCACTGTAGGGTTAGGGATTGGTGCATTACAGTAGAATAGAACTTATTTACACTCCAAATATCCTTTATAGTATGACGTAGAACATTGCACTGTATGAATACAGTATAATACGTGCAATATAAATAGTACTCAAATGTTGGCTTAAGTACTTTTATATCACGGTTCAAGACTTTTGTGTACATTAAAATAAACGTACAGAACAATCTCATCCTTAACATCTTCACTGACAGACCCTCCTCGAGTTTCATCATAGAATTCCACGTTCTCTTTGATACTAAGTGAAAAAATGCTGGCCGTTCTTAGTCCCATCATCTGAAGAATTCGCTTCTTTGGAGATATTTTAAGGGGTAACACTTTACCCCAGAACTGGTGCAGTATTAAATGAACTGTCAATAACGGTAAAGTTCAAAAAACGTTTGGAGGCAAGGAAGCTGGCCTCCTATTGGCGGTAAATATAACAAAAGACGATCGCGTGCTGAGGCGCCACTAACGCATGGCGGTGAATCAGAGAATCCTGAGTGAAGCGCCAATTTTAAATATGATGTGCCTGTGATTATGTAAAGATGCAGCAGTTTTTTTAATATATACGGATTTCAGGCCATTTCGGATTTCTGAACGCAGAATGTATGGTCAAATAGTGTATTAGATTTACTAGTGGTAGCCAGTGATTGCTGATTACTGATAGTAATTCTCATACATACACTGCCTTTCATTACATTATAGATTATATCAGTGGTTCCCAACGTGGGCGGTACCGCCCCCTGGGGGGCGGTGGGATTACCGAGTTGGGCGCTAATAGGTACGAGAGGTGGAAGGGAGAGCTATTATTATCACAGGGGGGCGCTAGTAGACAAGTAGTGCATTTATTTTTATAATAAAATTCAAAGAAAGTAATTTTTGTGTTAAAAATAAAAAATGAACTAAATTTCTAAGTATATTAATTTATGAATCTTATTCAAGCACATATTATTTTTAATAAACTATTGCTAGATGAATTATTGTTAATCATAAAAAATATAATAAATTTTAAATTATTAATTAACACATAAAAAATTAAGTTTAACTCTTATAATTTTATTTAAACGATTTTCTAAAATAAAATAAAAGTTGAAACAAAAGTGCATTTATGTTTTTTAAAAAGGTAAGGGGGCGCTGTGGGTCTGTGTATGGAACCAAGGGGGCGGTGGACCGAAAAAGTTTGGGAACCACTGGATTATATGTATGACATCATTAGTGCACAATACTTAATTAGTTTTTGTATCAATTCTGTGGTGTGTTCAACTTTATGTTTTATATAGTCAGTAAGAATAAATTATATTAATAGACTTTTCAATTTCTTCCAGGCCAGAAAATGTCGTAACCATTTCACCTACCACACAAAAAAAATTTCAGCAGTACAAAGTAAAGAAGAAAAACTGGAACCAATGGTATGGGTAGATTTTATAACTATATTGGTATATCCCAAAAAGTGTTGTGAATGGAACTGTTTTGTTTACACAAAATGCTGACAAATTCCAAGTCACGTTTAAGAGCCACACATGTTAAAGAATGTTGAGTGAGGGAGGTGTAGTTGTTTAGAGGACTGTTTCTGCTTGCCCTTTCTTAAATTCACCTTTGAATGTTGTGTGTGTATGTGTGTGTGTGTGAGCGGCGCACGCGCACGAATTCGTATGTGTGTTCTTATGTGAATCTTGCAAGCCAATTAACAGATTGTGATGACATTTTGTATGCAGTACTTCTGTTTTGCAAGGAGCCAGGATAGTGCAGTTGGTATAGTGATTAGGCATGGTCTGCACGACTGAGGAATTGTGATTCAATTCCCAGAAGGGCTAAGAGATTTTCTGTTCTCCAAAATATCTATACCAGCTCTGGATTGAATGGGACTGGGGGGGGGGGGGGGGGGGGGAGGCTCTTTTCCCATGGGTAAAGTGTGGGGGGTGTGATGCTGATCACTTGTGCTAAGGTTCAGAATGCATGTAGCTGTACTTACACTCCCCCATATCCCTTCATGGTATGGTGTTAATTAACTACAGGGACAACTTTACCTTTACTGTTGAAATACTTTGTTGTGAGTTTTAGTGATTTCAGTTCTTTGGCAGCTTGGATTAAACTTAAGATACAGCACTTGTGTTATATCATCCATTTCTTTCATGTACGTGTCAGAGATTAGACAAGAGCCTAAGTATATATTTTGGCCGTATCTCTCTAATTATTCACCTGATAAAAAATATCTTAGATGAAACTGTTTTTATTCATAAAATATCTTTGATTAAAGTTGTACCTATCCATAAAATAACTTTCTTGTCTTATATTATTGTCTCAAATATCACTAATTTTTTTAAAATTGTGGATATATAACCAGTGCTTTTCCTTCTGGAAAAGAATGTGTCAGTACATGTGAACAGTGGCGACGAAAGAAGAGGGAAGCCGGTACAAATTACCGGGGCCTGGTGTTCTGTAAGGAGGCCCAGGACCTGATTTTGTTGTATAAGTTTTTGTGTTTCTTGGTAGTATCATTATTTGTCGATTATACAAATTAACCCTTTCAGACCAAGCCCAAGTCACTCTGCAACTGAGAGTCAGATTTTACAATTTAGTGTAAAGATTTTTAGCCAGTCCGCCCTTGCCGGGGGCCCGAAAAAAATATTTTCACCAGGGCCTGAACCACTCTTGGTGGCCTTGTGTAAAGCAAAATGAAAGACTTGAATCCCATATGTAGCCTGTATTCCTTCCTTAAAGATAAAAGTTGCTGGTATTATGTAGTCTTCTGTTGTTTATGAGCATAAAACTAGTACTGCGTACAGCCCTTTTTTGTGACAGTACGCAACAGTGTGGCATTCTGGCACCTTTATTGCTGATGCTTATTAGATGAACATAATAATTTTATATCATTACCATGCAAAGTAGTGCAGTTCTTCCAATCTGCAGCATATGACCTTGTATTCTTGCAGGTAACTGGACAGTAGGCTGAAATTCTGGGTAAATGAAATGTGCCTTTGTTGTCACCCTTTGCATTTGCCTGTTATTATTATATATCTCTAATGCAGTATGAACTTTCTCATATACAGGCTGGTTTTTCTGAAAATCAAAGGAAACAAAAAGAGCTGTTTAACAAATCAGAAGAAGAACAGGTGCATGCTGCATCAAAAGGTATACAACTAAGTACTTGAGCACACCAAATTCACCAAGTAGAGCATGTTGTAATTCTTCTGTACACTTAATGTCAAATTATATTTTACTCTTCTCAGTGGGTGCGTAAGTCCGTGGCTTTCTGCTGAAGAGATAAGGCCTTCTTGTGCATGTATGGCAGATACTTTTTAGCATATTTGACTTTTGTATTTCTGTTAATGTTAATATGTATTCTCCAACACTTCGATCATTTTAACTTAAAGTCAGCCTGCAAATGAGCATGAATGAAGGTGGATGCTGTCTGCCTAGTTCCAATGCATGCAAGAATGAATTCCTGAACCTACACTTTAATCATTTCCTTTATAATATGTGTTGGTCATTCCACCGTGCTTGTTAACTCATTTTGATCTTCTCCCTAGTTTTGCAGTGGAGTATCTGCCCGGTTTTGAACTGAAAAGTTTACCTAGTTGTGAAAAGAGTGATCTTCTTACTTCTTAAATGAAGCACATGCCTAGTTCTGAGCTGGGGCAGTTGTCTTTATCTGAATTAGAGCAGCTGCTCAATTTTGAAAAGCCACATTTTCACCCATGATTTTAGTAGAGAGAATTAATGATATTGGAACTGAGGCTCAAGAAAACAGTATTCATAGAAACTGTGTATCTGATTACCATATATACTCAATTTGTTTGCAGTCCACAAAAGTCGCAGGGTTGCACTGAAGTTATTCCTTCCTGAATGTTCAGAGGAGGAAATTCAAGAAAAGAAAGATTCATCAAAGGAGGTGAAAAGGACATCACTACCAGATATTGTTGACCAAAAGGAATTGATTACATTTCTAAGGAATGATAAGAAAATTGGGTGCCTCTGCATGATTTATGCTGTGTCACGAGCTTCAGTATTTTATTCACCATATTGCCTTACGTATGTTACATGAACATTAAATATTGCATACTGGTATGTTAAAAAGTTCTAATAGTTCTTGTTCGTATGTATCCTTCTCTTGTTTGTCCATTTGATGACATTTTTGTAAATACAGATGGACTTGTGAACATTTTATTACTTCTGCTTGCGTGTGAGGGGTGTACTTCAAGTGGTAGTCAGCTGGTGCACACTTTTGAAAAGCTGGCTTTAGATTATGGACTGAACTTTTCTGAAGTTTATACAGGATGCTGTAACCTTGAATTTCCCTGCTTCCGAAATTTCACCACTACATGAATATTGAAGCTATGAAATAATTTTTTTAAGTGAACCAATATCATTTCTGCATGGGTGTATTTATATTTTTCAGTTTCTATCATTCTGTACTGAATTACAGGTATAAGTGTTTAGGTGTTGCAAGCATTTTATGGCAGAAATCTTTGATTTCTGAAATTGTGATATGGGTATGATGCAGAGGGTTCTGTGTCAGTAATAATATCACTTTTTTTCTTTCTGTCTTTCTTTCTTTCTTCTTCCATGTGTTGTTCTTAACAGTTATAATACTATCTCTTGCTTACTTCTTCGCTATTATATCGTGTTGACACCAAATAGCCCATGTACCAAAAACGTAAATCTGATGCTCCTGATATTTTGTATTTTCTCTGTATCCAGTCTGTGCTATAGTTTGAGTGTAATAGGAATTGGACATGCCTACAGAACATGGATGCAAATGCATGTATGTGCAGGGCATGGATGTTAACTTGCAAGAACACAAAGAGAAACACATATAGGTCTTCATGAAAATTGGTATTAAAATCATCTAATATAAATAAATTGAAATTTCTTAACAGGTTTTTATTTTCCAGTGTCAATTGTCATGAAAATTATTCATTTAACAGTTCTCACATTGTTATATGCATAGAGATAGAAAGGGCAGGGCAGTTTTAAAATGTTACAGAATTGTACGTAGCCTACATTATATTTAATTGTAATAACAAACTAAAATCTTGTCTTTCAGTGTTGTTCCATCTGAGAAAATTCACAAAGCCAATTTTCTGACAATTAGTAGCCATGGGGTGACACAGTATTATCAGGATGATGTTGTGTTCACACCTTTAGATGTCTGGGAGAGAGAGTATGACTATTACTGCAAGTTAATTAAGGTGTGTTGTATTTTAATAATTTATGCCAGTAAATGTAAGTAGGGTAACTGTTGAATTATTTGGTTTGCTGTACTAATTGTTTTAGAAGAGACTTGTGACATTTTAGAGGAACTTCCTGTTTAAATATTTTTGTGCAGATTGTACATAGTAGGTTTTAAGGTGCTTGGACTGCAACGATTCATATTCTCCTCAACATTCATACCCAGCCTCCTATTCAGCATGTATGAGGGCCACTTTCCCCAGGGGTTAACTGACCAGGACATGAAACTGACCACTCACCTCCATGTAGTGCTGAGGTTAAGAATGAGTGGAGCTATACCTCGAGTCCCTCATATGCCTTAATGGCATTTGCAGAGACAACTTTACCCTTACCTTACATAAATAGGTTTTATAAGTACATAGTTTATTTATAATGTTTTCAAAATTTGAGGTTGAACCTTTGAATGTATACCCATAACTTGATTATGAGTTTTGTCATGCCTCTGAAGATGGCTGAAGATCCAAAACATTCTAGGTGCATACATGTATTTTAGTTTTATTTGATGCAAAAAGTAATTAAAATATTTTTAAAGTAGTACACTGGAATAGATAACCATATTTAAATGAGATGATTTATCATTTATCCCTAACATTTGTTGTTCAGTTGCAACATTAGAATGCTACTTCAAGCAGCAGATATAAATGCAATGCATATTTTTCTGTTTCAGATCAAGGCATTCAAGCAATTTAGAATGTGGAAGGGTTTCTATGTGTGGAGGAAATACTGTTTATGGAGAAAGTTCTGTATTGCACAGGATGCCTTGGAACGGAACCTTGTCATACTGAATCCAGCACTACAAAAGGGTCTTTTTAATATCCAAGCTATGTGCTGCAAACTTGTGGATATGTCATTCACAGATGTTAGCAAAATGGAAGAGAATGCCCTTTTTGAATTTATAGAAGTTCAGGTACATGTACAGGATATCTGTTTCCTTTATTGTCTCTATATATGTATAATAATTTGTGCTGTGTATTGGCAGATACTGTTTTCTTGTGCTTTTCGTGGTAATCAACAGATATTAAATACCACTGTAAAGTTGTAATGTAGTGAATCTGCTAGTTCTTGTACCTTATGTCCCTTTACTGAGTATATCAACAGTAACATAGTCTAACACAGTAAAAATTATGCTCCTCTTTTTCCAAGATGTGCAACATTTGCGTACATTTTAGCATCGTATCAATCATTAACAGAATTTCTTCTTTTCAAGACCTGATTTTCCACCCAGCTGAGCACAAAATCCCACCGTCCCACTGGTTGAGAGACAGTGTTTTAATTTATCTGTGAAGAGACAGCCCTAACTGAATATTTTTACTAGTGGAGATATGAAATAGGGTAAATCTAAATATATACACTTGTTAAGGAGATGTGATATATGTAGGTAGAAGCAAGAGTTTTGTTTGAAACACTGGTATGTGTGTGCGACACAACATGGTATCAGATCCCAGCAAATTAATATTGATTTCTGTGTAAGAATTTATAAGATGCTCTTATGGAATACAGTGGCTGATAACAATGGACTCAGGATATGAATAAGTTGTCATGTTTCTGACTTAAATTATTTGTTTATGCCATAATGTGAAACATATAAATAGTGTAAAGTAGCTATTCTAACAACACATACAAGTTTGTTTGTTTGTTTTCTTCTTCTTCTTCTTCTTCTTTAAGGGAAGATGACGTCTTACAATTTAACATAATCTTTTGTGTTTGTGTCTGATTCTAGATGGGAAAATTGGAGGTAGTTGAGAGAGATTGGCTGAATTTTATTCACTAGCAAAGGAAATAGTACATAATACTTGCCATGCGGCACTGTTAGCTACTGGTTTCACGACAGATAACAGTAATATTCTTAAATCTCATTCTAAGAAGCTTGCTTCCAGAAAGTATAAAGATGAAGTGAAAATGTCATGCATAGAACAAGCCAACAAGAGGAGGTTTTATATTCAGTTGTCACGGTAAGCTTATCCTTCATGTTTGTGTCAGTTAATACAGTTAACATACTTACATGACATGTGGTTAGCGCTCCTCTGTATTCAAATAGTCTCAGCTTCAAGTCTTGATGTGAAGACCAGTTTGACTGTTTTTGTTACTTTTTCCATGCAAATGCTGGGATAGTACCTCAAATTGAGACCAAAAGTGTTTTCTTCTGCACCACGTATAATGCATTATTTACTAATCATATGATTGGTGCTGTGTAATCCGAACTATCAAATGTACCATTACAGAAACTACCGTGTGGACAGCAGATAGCTTCTTTTTTTTATTATATATAATTCCAACTCATTGCACCTGTGACAAACAAATATATATTGTACGATTTGGTGGTTGACTTTCCCCTACGTGTTTCGGCTTAAGTAAGCCATCTTCAGAGACACTCAATCACAAAGCGAAGCAAGACGTATATTAACGTCATAGTAAAATATGTGATACAATAATGTATAAAAGCCATATGTCAATATATTAATGTAATTAAAATTTTAATTTACTGACATCTGGCTGTTATATTTGATACATGATTGTGTCACATATTTTACAATGATGTGTAATTATGTAAATGTACGTCTTGCTTTCCTCTGTGCTTGAGTGTCCCTGAAGATGGCTTATTTCAGCCCAAACATGTAGGGGAATGTCAACGTCAAAGAGTACAATATTATTTGTTTGTGACAATTGCAATTAGTTAGAATTACATATAATAATATGTGTCTAATGCTTGGAATATGTGTAATAAGAAGTGAACTTCTTGTCCAGTGTACTGATTACAAAGGTGTGTGGTTTTCAGGTTCATTCATTTGGCAGATTATATGATACTCCATCTGCTTTATGTGTTGTCACGGAATTCACTGGAAGACCTGGTTCTTGCCTTACGCACACACTTCCGTTTCCTGCCATCTAACACACGTCTCCGTACTGTTGAAACATATAAGAAATTGGAAGACACAAGACCTGCTGATGCTCCTCAAGTAAGACGAGCAGTAGAGTACAGGATTATATTAGGATATTACCTGCAGCAAAGCAAAGTCCATTTGCCCAACTTCATACTTAGAATGGAATTTTACTCTGAATGACCAAGCAAGTTGTTTCAAATAGTAATGCAACTGACTTGCATCTGGTTAGGTGCCAAGTTTAGATATAGGCTGAATCACAGACTTTACTGCAGGTTAGTCCTTTCAGGCAAGTGCCAAGTTAATTCCTCAAATGAGTCCATAGCCTCTTCCTTCCACACTGTTTACAATTCATTATTTCAGGGGTGCACAGATTTTCCAAAAGTCTTGGAACTACTGTAAAGTTCTAGTTGTCAGAAGGGTGACATGAAGCAAGTTCCATACTGAGGACCTACAAATATTAGGGCCACCATACAAAGTTTAATTACCATGGCGACCTGGTGCTCGGCATATTTGCATCCCTGCATTATTTACTGTTCATCAGAGCCACATAATTGGTGCTATGGACAGTTTTCTTGTATAAACCATAAGTAAATAAGTAAGTGCTGTGGGTGAATGGCGATTCATTAATTTGGTAATAAAAATCCTGATGAAACGTTTACTTATGAAATTCAGTTTTGTTCCCTGTTTTACATTTTTAAACAGCTCGAGATTAGTGAGTTTTATCTGTTTTGTGTGTGTGTAGAAGGGGTGTAGGTTGAGGAAGGTCGGGTGTGTTCTTATCAATTACAGAGCTCAGGAATAATTGTGGTTTGTGTGTATGAGCACTCTTAATGACATAGGTGGCTCTAACTTGTCTGTTGAAAAATAAATGATGTGATATAGCATGTTATGTTAAACACCACAGAAATTACTTCATTTAAGATGTAAACAATCTTTCTGTATATTTAGAATACAAACGTTTGCCAAGTAAGTGCTATGTAATTTTTTTTATAAAACCATTTATTTTTGAGAAAATTACCATTTATGTTACTGAACAGATAAGTGATTCAGAGGGTTTATATGTACAATACCTGGAACATGTTATGTGTTGACTACTGAAGAATCTATAAGGGATGAAAACCAAGTGTTTAACAATTGTATATCTTGAGATGGTAGTCTTCTAGGTTTTGACACCATATAGTATTGTGGTGAAGATGAATGCATCATGTTCATCTGAAATATAGCATCAACCTGCAATCACACACAGTGTCAAAACCCAGAAGACTGCGGAACATGAAAGCCTGAATACCTGTAAATTATGTATGCTTATCTCATTCATCATCATCATCAGCAGCATCATCACCACCATCATCACTGGGTTTTTGCCACAGAACTTCAGTTTCAGTCCGAGGTGACCATGTGAGATTTATGATGGATGACATTTTACTGGAACAGGTTTTTATATACCTTTCCTTGGTTTTCCCCTCCTAGTCACCATGCCACCATTGCACCATACTCATTTGTCACTGTGCAATAGCCCTGACCATGCAGCTCATAAACAAATAGTTGGTCTTTAAATTTGGGGCTTTCTCTGTGACGTGGCACTTGACTTCTTGGAGAATGAGATGTAGTATCATGTAAATATTTCTGATGCAGGTCCAAAATTATGAAATCGAATTAAAAATTTAAATGAGATATGTAAACTGGAGTTAGTTACTAAATCCATAATTCTTTTCCATTTCTTTCAGTTACCCATGTTTAATGTGGATGTTCTCATTAATGCTGAGGAGATTGTGCTTGAACCATCTGAGCAGGTGTTTCTTTATAACTTTAATGAATTAATGGATCTATGGGATGAAGCTGTTACAGGAATAAAACCTTTTCTGTTAGATCCATTTTTCAGTTCCTTCACAGAGTAAGTATACTATTGTAAGGCTATAGCCTTATATTCACAGTCCGACAAAATGTACAATTCAATCACATTAATTGTGCAATTCCACTGTCCTACACGTTTAAAACCCAAATTAAGGGTTCGAAACATGTAGGACAGTGGAATTGCACAATTAATGTGATTGAATTGTACATTTTGTCGGACTGTGAATATAAAGTTAAAATGTACTGTATGAATAATATTAAGCTATAGCCTTACTATGGAACAGTCAATTTAGACACTTTTTTAAATCATTTAGTGAACCACAGTAACAGTACTGACTGCACAAATTGTGTCATGAGTCCTCTCATTGTGCACCTTTGGTATCCTAGTGTTACGTTTATATTACTTGATCCTCAGGGGGTCAGTTGTCCTGACATGAAAGACAGCTTGTAATGTTATATATGTTTCATTTATTTTATGTTTTATTATAGAACATTTTGTGATGGTGTCAGTGACTCAGGCTGTATAATGTTAAGTGGTAATAATGAATTGGAAAGGACATTGAATGATAGCAGCTGTGGCTTGAGGTACTAGCACCACATTTGCCTAGAGACCCTGATAAAAAAAAACATAAAAAGCCTTAGTCAGGATACTCACTGCCCTAGCACGTATTCCCACCAGGCACCTTACAAACACAAGTTAGAATTGTTACTATTTGAACCAACTTGCACAGTATATTGTGCATGGTTTATGCTGTTATATTGACTCCCCACCTCCCATGATTAAAATCATTACAAACATTGTAATATTTCAGGCCAATGATTGATGGAAAGACGGCAGAAAGGCTGTGTGAAGATGGTCCAGATCTTAATACTGTGCTCAGACAAGATGTGTATTTGGTTAAACTGAGAAGGCATGTCATTAAGTTTTTTAACATGAATTTTAAGGCTGTAGTTGTCTACATCCAAAGATTTGAGGTTATAAGTCAGTTCATTGCAGAAAATAAGAAGAAAAGTCAAGAGTCTATTGAAGATGAAATAGGTATAGTGCACACTTGTTTAAAGATGACATATTTATTAGCTAATATATCATTTTAAAATGTGGCATATTTCAAATACCTGAGAGCAACGCTAACAAATAAAAATTGCATGTATAAGGAAATTAAGAGCAGACTACACTCAGGGAATGCCTGCTGCCATTCGGTCCAGAATATTTCATCTGTGCATTTGCTGTCTAAAAACATAAAAATTAAAATATACAGAACTATTAATTTGCCTGTTGTGGTATATTGGTGTGAAACTTGGTCTCTCACGTGGAGGAAAGAACATAGGCTGAAGATAAATTTTATATGACCTTCACCATGCATTGGTTTAACAGACAGTGATAGGCTGAGGATGTTTGAGAATAGGATGCTGAGGAAGATATTTGGGCCTGAGAGGGAAGAAGCAACAGGAGGCTGGAGAACATTGCATAATGAGGAGCTTCATCATCATCATTTATTTACAATCCATAGATCCAATATACAGTCACAAAGACAAAAACAGGATGTGGATTTGGTCATCATATGAATTAATAAGTTATATAATATATACATTGTAAAATAAATACAAGCAATTTGTAAAAACAGACATGACATAAAACACAATAGTAAAACAATTCAAGCTTAGAATAACAAATCATAGTCCGTATATTACATTCAAAATGAATAAAACTATTGTAATAAATATTCTATGATGTGATTATTATATATATGTGAGCTGTAGCAAATAATATCATTACAAAAGGTTACTTAGTAAAGGATTAAAAACCCATGATCATTAATTAAATTTACAGTTAAAATATTCATCCAAGGAATAAAACGAATTGGAAAGAAGAAATCTTTTTAATGCCGGTTTAAATAGTTTCACTTCATTACTCAAGCTTTTTATGCTAGGTGGGAGATGATTAAAAGCTCTAATACCAAAGTAGTAGGGTCCTCTTTGAAAAACTGTCAGACGTGATGTTGGAAGGTGCAAATTCGTGCTATGTCTAGTATTGAAGCTATGAATCTCGTGGTTTGATTTGTACTGATCTTTATTATTTACGACAAACAGTATTAACGAAAATATATATTGTGAATACATGGGCAGAATTTTTAAATTTTTAAATAGTTCCCTACAAGAGTCTCTAGTTTTTGCATTCATAATAACTCTGATTATACGCTTTTGTATCCTGAAGATATTAATACTGTAGGGCGAATTACCCCAGAAAATTATACCGTATGCTATGATGGAATGCACATAGGAGAAATAAATCATCTTTAGAGTTTCTTGTGACATAAAATCTTTTACAGTCCTAATTGCATAACAGGCCGAACTCAGTTTAGTTACTAATTGGTCAATGTGAGATTTCCACGATAATGTTTCATCAATGTGTAAACCAAGAAACTTAGTATTTGACGTGTTAGTAATATGCTTGTTTCCACAGCTTATACTTATATTGGTTTCCAAACTATTTTTTGTCCTAAATAGTAGGTAATGAGTTTTCTTGAAATTTAAGGATAACAAATTGGTTTTGAACCATTCATTTATGGCTACAAATTGTTTGTTCATGTTAATTGCAAGATCCTGAAGGCTAGGATTAGGTATTATAACACTAGTGTCGTCGGCATATAAGATGATTTTAGCGTTATTAGTTATTACTTCAGGCAAATCATTGACATACAAAAGGAAGAATAGCGGACCAAGGATTGAGCCTTGCGGAACACCATGCTTGATGATCTCCCATCCGGAAGAAGTACTATTATGAGTTTTTATGTTATCTATTACCACTTTCTGATATCTGTCATTTAGGTATGATGTAATTAATGCATTGAATTTTCCTACTATCCCATAAAGTTCCAGTTTTGATAGTAGAATATTATGGTTGACATAGTCGAAAGCTTTCTCCAGGTCACAAAATATACCACCAACAGTTAATTTATTGTTCATGGCTAGTAAGATTTCATTTATTAGCTTGAAGGAAGCCATATCAGTTGAAGAGTTACTCCTGAACCCATATTGATCGTTTATGAGTATGTTGTTTTGATTTAAGTGTTGGTAGAGTCTTGTATATATTACTTTTTCAAAAACTTTGGAGAAAGCAGTTAGCAAAGATATAGGTCTATAATTAGCAATATTATGTTTGTCACCATTTTTAAATATTGGTTTTACTACTGAGAATTTTAATCTAGATGGAAAGATACCTGAGGAAAGGGTTTTATATTACAGATATATGTTAAAGGAGAGCTAATAAAAGGGGCACTTACTTTTAATATTTTAGTTGGTATTTCATCATATCCATGTGAGTGTGTTGTTTTTAGGGATTTAATAATTTCTTCTATCTCATGAGTTGACGTATGTCTAAATCTAATACTTGGCAGAGGGCGCTTAAATGTTTGTAACATGTACTTTAGAAAATTGTTATTATTTGGATGTCCTGTTTTACTATCTCTACTACTATCTGTGATTTTATCTGCTATTGTTAAAAAGTAATCATTAAATGTATTTGCTATAATTTGTTGGTTGTATGTTGTATTACCATTAATATCGAGGTACTGTATTTCTTCCTTTCTTTCTTTTTTCCCTGTTTCAGTTTTAACTATATTCCAAGTAGTTTTCATTTTATTTTTAGAATTTAAAATTCTTCTATCATAGTAAAGTTTTTTAGCCGCATTAATGACCTTAGTTAGAGTTTTACAGTATTGTTTATAATGCTCTTTAAGATTTGTGTCTTTACTGTTCCTACACTGTAAATAAAGATTTATTTTATTTATACATGCGATCTTTATCCCTGTTGTTATCCATGTGTTGCCTTTAGGTTTACTCTTTATTATTCTTTTAGTGAAGCTAGAATAAAAAATCCTTAGATATGTATTCAGAAAGTTATTAAATATTATGTTAACATCATTTCCTCCAAAGATATCATCCCAGGTTTCACAGCTCAGTTTAATCTTAAAGTTAGTTATAGAGTGTTTATTAAAGTTTCTCATGATTTGTGTTTCATTGTACTGCCCTTGTGTATTGAGATTGTTTAACTTGATAATTTGGGCATCATGATCCGATAGCCCGTTAATAAGAGCATATATGGTATAGTTTTCATTTTTACCTACATCGATAAAAATGTTGTCTAGTGCTGATGCTGCGCCGTTTTGTATTCTTGTTGGGAAATAGACAGTACTGGTTAAATTGTATGTGGCTAGTAGGGTATCTAATTGTTGCTTTTTTTTACAGCTGTTATCAAGATAGTTTATGTTTATATCCCCACAGATGATGAAATGTATATTAGTACTATATAGTTTATTCATGATAGCTTCTAAGCTCCTTATAAAGTGTATGAAATTCCCATTAGGAGACCTGTAAATAGATATTATACAAATAGTTATGGTTGGTAAATGTATTTTAATTGCGCATACTTCAATATCTTGTTCTTTGCCAAATTCTTGTATGTTAATATTAAAAAAGTTTAATGATTCATGAACAAAGATACTTACTCCACCATCTTTTAAGTTTTTCCTACAAAATTTAGCCCCTAAATTATAGTATTCTATCGATGTTCTTTCCAATTCGTGTTCCTTTAGATGATGTTCTGTTATACATAGAATTTGGGGGAGTTCTGGAAGTAGCGAGTTTATTATTTCAGTTGTTTTATTCCTTATTCCCCTGATATTCTGGTGATATATCTTAAAAATGTTGTCTACAGAAACATGTTCTACAGCATTGCTACCTATCTGAGGTTGGATAATTATGTGTGAGGCAGTGGTTAATGAGTTGGAGGGGTTTATCTGAAGTTTATCGGCCACATTTTGGATATTCTTTACCATAAAAAATCGTTTTTCCTGGTCACTGGAACTTTCTTTTGCCTATTTGATGTTCTAGGGAATGATACTTCAGAATCTGGTGTGTCTGCTTGGTTAATTTCATTTTCTTTGTTTATGAGTGTTTCACTTCTGTTTTCCAATATTGTGGTACTGACTCCTTTTGTTAAATCACTTTTCCAGCCTAAACTAATTGGACCTTCTACTTTTTTCCCTAGGATTGTGGAAAGTTGTGCAGCTATTTGTTTGGCAACCTTTTCTTTCCCTCGCCCATTGAGATGCAGACCATGTAGTGTAAAAAATTCTCTATTTGGATTAATTTCTAGAACTGTAGTGTGATTGATGGTTTTTACATGTTTCTTTAGCTTCCTGTTGAAAGATCTAATTTCATTATTGACACAAGAAGATTCCATCAAATCATGTCTATGTGGTGCACTTAGTAAGATGATGTTTGTATTATTGTTAACCTTAACAAAATTTGAGATATGTTTTAAGGCCATATTGGCATTGTTCTTACTCACATCGTTGGAACCACCACAAAACACTACCACATCACTTTTTGTTAAGTTCGCTATGTCACTCATTGCCGAATTCACTATTATCTCTGCACCAGCTCCTGGTTTAACCAAACCAATTACTTCACAGTTCTTACTCAGATGATTCTTCACTTCATTTGCAAGTCCCCTGGAGTGGCTATCTCCTATAATTACTATTTTATGATTTCTCTTATTTCCAGCCTTATTATTGTTCACTTTCACCATTCTCTTACCACTGTTACTGGATTTGTCTTTCCTTAATGTTCTCACTCCAACTGTCACCGCTGTCGTGTCACATCCGTTGACTATTGTAGGTATAGAATAAGCCAGTCTTGTATTTTCTTCCAATACTGCATCTTCCTTGTTTAATGATAATTCCGAAAGTTTGGATAATGCTGCGTATCTGTTAGAAATAGTTAACGGCCTAACAGATTGAGAGAAGTCTGCACTTCTTAGAGTATTATTATTTCTATGATGACTAGATTCAGGCTTCAAACAACTGGTAGGAAGCTTAAACTCATCATGAGTTCCATTTACAGCCGAGGTGTTGGACATAACCTCATACTTTGTAACAGTCTCATTAAGCTCCTTATATAAAAGTTTAATAATAAGTTGAGAAGAACTTAACTCAGAAAGTGTCATTTGCAATTGACTTTCCAACTCTGCACAATTAGAACATTTATCAGCACACTGTTCACAATCTAATTGATTTGTACTCCTCAACAATTATTATTTGACATATTATTTATAGTAAGTCCTCATTGAGCAATGGTGTTATGTTCCTGAAAATTGCAATGCAGATGAAACAACGTAGAAGAGAGCATTTTTTCTCGTAATAATACATTACATAAGACTTAATTAAAATTTCTAAGGAAACAGTGTTAATCCCAGTTGTGGAAAACTATGTAATTGCTTTGGTCATGATATCTGTCAATGTTAAAATGAAACATCATTTTTTTGGGCAACATTAAACAAGGACTGCCTGTATTATATAAAAAACAGTCAACTAACAGTTGCCTTGTTCAACATTGTTTTGTGCAGAAGGATTTTTGTAAATATTCGGCTTTTCAGAGATTTATTTTGGTCTATTTGTGTCATATACCAGTGTACTTTTATCAGATGTGTGTTTCATGTTGCTTCTGACAGTTAAAACTCAAATCCCACTTCTTCAGGTGTAGTTATGCAACTATTGCCAATCTTTTTTTTAATAGTTCTTTTCTTTGCGGTTCATATCGTGATAAGAATGCCACCTTTTGTAAATTCCTAATTTATGGACTGAGGATGTAACAATTTTCTGCCTGGTCAGGGCTGTCACACACTTCAGGGGGTATTAATAGATGAGTATGGAGCAATGGTAGATTGGCAACCAACAGAGCGAAAGCAGAAAAGCTGGGAAAAATCTGCTCCAACTCCACTTCATCTACCTGAAGTATAATGTGAAGTCAGTACAGACTTAACCTGAGGCTCCTGAGTGGGAAGCCACTGTAGACTTTATTCTGCAAACTTGTGATCTTATCTGGCAATATTGTTTCCTCTCCCTTAGTCCTTCTTAAAAAAAATAGAACAGCAGAATTGCAATCAAGTTTTAAAATATTCAATGTACAGGTAACTGTGTACACAACGCTTTCCTGCACAGGACACATCAATACACAGCACAGGGACTTGATCCTTCTGGATCACAAATGTCGATATTGTATGTTTGTATACATTATATACACTGTGTACATTTTGACCAAGAATATGCCAACATCATACTAGCCATAATATCCATATTATTATATTTATAGCTGCTGTCTTATGTATTTCTAACACTGTGTGTGTGAACAATTGATGTATTAATTATATTCCTTTGTAGTGAAGTCTCCCTGAGGATGGCAATTTATTGCTGAAACATGTAGGAGGGTTCATTTATGGATATCTTGTGATTTTATTGTGTATATATTGGTGTATAAAAATGATTACAGGTAACTGATTGGCCATAATATTCATACTGAGGAAGGTTGCTGTGTGACTTGACATATGCAGATCATTACTTTTATAAGAGGTATTTCTTGTCTTACTTATTTTGTATAAGTGACTAATAAGTTTCTTTTGTAACGTTTCAGAACTTCAGACTTTCCGGCTTTCGCTGACAAGGTACCATGATCAACTGAATTCAGTTGAACAAATTGTTGAAGAACAAGCTTTGGGCATACTAAATTTATGTCTTGGCCAATTTAAAGACGCTGTTCTTCCGTCTCCAACAGAGCTTTTGTCTGTTGTTGAGCATGCCCTTCCACGGTATGTCCCAAGGATTACCCCCGCCCTTTTTTTATATTTTATATATATATATATATATTATTAAAAAAAGGAGTAACAACTATTTATGTATTTATACTTTGTATTTGTATGAGTACAGTGGAATACTGTATATTGTTTTCTGTAGTAGTATTGAGTTATTTCACATATTCCTATTTGGCATACACGTTACTGTTTTTTCAGTAATTTGTGTAAATCTTTGAAGACCGATTTTTAATTTACACTACACATAAAATTTCAGTTCATACTTCACAGAAAACACACTCCATGACTATTATAAAGATCAGCCAGTTGGTGTTCAATGTGAGAACCCTTAAATACACTGTATGGAAAAGTGCAGAGTTTCTTAATGTCACAGTAGGTGGTACATATAGTTACCACTGGGTTTTGAATGCTTTGAGGATGGTGTATATGCTACATGGATTTTTTATGCTTGTATGAAACTAGTGTAAGTTATGCAAACAGCAAGTAGAATACTGGTACTGTGTTTTAAGCTGGAGTGTGCCATAGTTCTTGGTATTTTGTTACAAAAGTAGGAAACTTGTACAGTTAATTGTAGCTACAGTAATAACTTAAAAGAGGAATTATATTAGCATTTTAAAACTCCTTTCAGGATTGGGAAGGAAAAGATTGATGCATTAATTTTGCAAGCTCAGGAGGCACAATCATGTCTTGAAATGGATCCAAAAACAACGCTCAACTATGTTAATTATCTCAGTTTCTTGGAAAATGCTCCAAAAATGGTAAGAATTGGAAGTGTTTTGTGGTACATTAATAAGCTTTTCTTAAATATGACTGTCTGGAATGTGATGCCATGTGGATTGGTAGGTAGATACCAACATTTCAAAGAACCGTCTACACTGAAGATGGCAGTAGTAGGTATGCCATGAGGTTTTCCCAACAAAGGCCAAAATTGCAGTATTGCCTAAGATACCTGTCACTGCCCTTTTTAATATAATCTTCTACTCCTACACATAATTACTTCAGGCTCTGCTAACATATGTAATGAGAGAATAACAAGTCATAGCCTGTTATGTAGATGTGTATTACTCATGCATACTTCATTTTAGGTTGATAATATGAAAAATGAAATGGATTATGCAATGGAGCTTTATGGTATTATAGATGAATTTAAAGTGCCCTGTGCCTCAGAAGATCAAGAAAAATTTTTGGTAAGTTGTGTATTGTATTGTATTGTATTGTATTGTAATATTACATTTATGATAACAGTTACTTTAAATAGCTTCAGAGGCATCTGTCTAGATTAAGGTATCATATATTTGGCTTGGTTAATTGCGCTAATGTATTTATGATGTTTACTTTTAGGGGTTTAAAGTTACTTTCACGGCATTAAGTAATTTTGTTGACAAGAAAGTTAATGAAAAAACAACAATAATTGAAAAGTTCAATAAGCAGATTAACAAAGACATTACTGAACTCTTTGTTGAGGTTGCAGACATTAAGGAAGAAGCAAATGTAAGTCATTGTCAGTTCTTTATTTATAATATAAATAGAGTCAAGGTGTTTTTGAAATACAGAATGTACTGAAGATATTTTGTACATTTTTGTAAATGTAGCTGCATAAGAGTGTATCTGGGCTGTACAAGTTGCAACATGTAGTTGAAATATCCCCCAGTTCTACGAAACATTCTGAAAAACTGGGCTTGTAAAATCCTAGGGCATGAAATCATTATGGCACTTAAAAATTTGTCATAGTGCCCAGAATTTCAGTAGCACGTATTGTAAATTAATGTTGCTTTTAATCCCTGTTTAACAAGCACTTCATTGCTAAACAACTCACTTAGCGCCACAAATAGACTAACTACCAGAACCAATTTAGCATTATGGAGAAGCATGGGAGAAACTCTGAAGTGTCTTTGTTGGGATTAGCACAGAAGATGGAGTAAAAGATAAAGAGAGTAAGACCTGACACAGTAGGGGTTCATGGTACTTTTTAGGTTAATTTTGTTTGCACTTTAATGTTGAATAGGGAGTTTCAATATGAAACTTTTTATTTTAAGATATTTCTAAGGGTTTTTAGTTTTTTATTTTGATTTTAAATTCTTTTCAGAACGTTTTTGATAAAAAGTTGCAGAAAATTCTTAATCATTTTGGAAGAATGTCCTCAGGGTGTACGAGTATGTATACCTGGTGATCTTATTAGATCCCCCCCCCCCACACACACACACACACACACACACAAAACAAGCAAGAGTACTAGTGGAAGGTTTGTTTTTTGTCATTACAGCATTAAAAAAAAGTAGTTCCTAAATTTTTGAGCTGGCACCTGTACTCAAAGAAAATTTGTCGTACTCATATTCTACTGAAAACATAAATTTTTGTTTATAATGATTCTTATAAAAATAAGTGGTGAGTAGTTCTTCATTAATACTGTGGTGTCTGTTTTGCTTGGCACACTGTATGAATGGTATGCAGAGACAGCTTTCAATGTTCCAAGTAGATAGCCAGGGCGCAGAAATTCTTGTAACCTTGTGTCCTGTTGAAAATATATTATGGTACATGTGTCTTGCAGCTGTTAAAGTTGTCTGAAATGTTATTACAGCAACAGTGGCTGACTGACATTGAATCAAATCCTGAAGAGGCAAAAGTGACATTGGATGCCCTTCATGATCAGCTAGCAGAATGTCAGAAGAAAGCAGCAGAATATAGCAACTATCAAATGTTATTTAAGGTATTGACTTAAAGAGGTTTATTTAAAAGAGTTACTATATATGAGAGAACTGACCTATAAGTAATCCTAGGAATACTGAACTGTGTGTGTCTGTCAGATGATGGAAGCACTGGCACTAGTAAATTATGGTTATCACAGTATGTATGGAAATATGTGTAGAATTGCTGTGCTGTTTCATTTGTGGAACAACTCATGCATCAATCTCTGTTTCCATCTAGGGCTGAGAAATTTTATGGCCCCTATATACGTAACAGCTCAGGAATTTAAATTCTGTCATTTTTCTTTCCCAATGTCACAAGTCATGCTTGTAGTTACAGATATGTATGTCAGGTTGCAGTGATTGCTGAAAACAATATTTCATTACAAGCCACTTGAGTGGTATTTGTGTGTCAGTTAGTATTGCAGCCTGTAACCTTGCCTATAAAAATGTTGCTTCTGGGTTTTAGCTGCACCTGTTCTATCAGCCTGTCTTTTAAGCAGTTTTCAAGTTAATGGCATGCATATTCATGACTGATTTCATAATATCCCTCAGGGGTGTAGTGTATAATAGTGGATCAGTGGGTTGGTTTGTTTGTTAAAACTGTATTTAGATGTTAACAAAGTCAGTTCAGTTTTCATAAGAGGTCTTATTATTAAAGTCAGCTTCTGTTCTTTTTTTCAGGTTGAAGTCACTCGATTTGACGTATTTTATGATGTTATGAATGATGTAAAATTGCGTCAGCTTCTCTGGGAAAGTGCTGATCTGTGGCAGAAGCAGGTAGAAGAATGGTCGACAGTGGACTTTAATCAACTTATCCCAGAAGATGTGAATCTTATTACAGCTAAGATTAAAAAAGACATCCATCTGTTTGAAACAAGCCTGCCACCAAATCTTATTGTGCCAAAGCTTAGTGAAAATGTGGAAACAATGAAGGAGAAGGTAAATATTGTTTTGACTGCTCAAGTCTATTGTGATAGGCATTAGACTATTAGTTACTTATTGCTGTCATGAAGACAAAAAATCAACAGAGTAGAATCAATAAACTGAACAAGGTAAAAAAACGTAAAATGAGGTAAGTCAGTTATACTAAATACGATTTGTGGTACTGTGGCACATGAAATTATTTTAACACCTTGCAGATTTGTTTAAATCATCATAGAGCTTTTCACTTTTTACTTGAAATCTGTTATGTATGGACATGTTGCAGTCTTTATTCATGTATCTCTTAATACCTGTTCCAAGTCCGCCTTACATCACTTTAAATACTTTTATGGCTTTTAGAAGTATGGGTTTTGTTCCAGCTTCCAGTAATTACTTATTTGCAAAATCCATCTTTAAAAAAAAGGCATTGGGTGCAGATAGAGCAAATGTTAAACTACAAATTTGAGCCTGGTGAAATGATAACATTGCCACATCTGGAAATAATTGATGTGTTTTCACATGCTTTAGAGCTGCAGAAAATCTCAGACCAGGCAAGCTCAGAAGCTGCTCTCAAATTGTTACTGGAAAAGGTAATACCTTTCTGTTTCAGATATTGTGTCATACCATTGTGTTTATTGTACTAATAAAACAGTGATCAACAAAATACAACACTTATAATATCACATTTTATTTAAGCCTGATATATTTCAGTCATAAATCTCATTACCAAGTGTGATATTGTAAAAAGTGTACAAGATGCTGCAGGCTCACAATAGAAAATGTAACTGTTTAGATGCATTACATATGCAAATAAATGAAGTTACTTTGATACGGCTTTCAAAATATGAAACTATTCTTGCCAGCTCATAAAAGTGTTATATAGTGTTGTTTTCCATTCTTTATGATGCCATGGTTTTAGGAGCAGTTCTCCTGTTCATTTTGTAGTCCAGCAGTTGATACTTTCCACGTGACTTCAGTCGATATTGCAGCCTAGAACGTTGTTGGTAAAAGTTTATCTTAAGTACTAGCAGCCTTCCTATCCTGGGTAAAGAACAAGCACTTCTAGTTCTAACATATGATTATGTTGGTATGTACACTGATCAGAGAAGTTTAATTCAGGGATCTAATTATAAGTACATTTATGCACTAGTAATTATGTACATATTTGTCTTTCTTCTTGCTAGGTGGAAGAAAATTGGAAGTCCCTTGAATTTACTGTGATTCCACATCGTGATTGTAAGGATGTCTATATTTTGGGTGGAACTGAGGAAATCCAGAAGGTTCTTGATGACAGTTTCATCAATATAAACACAATTGCAAGTTCCAGATATGTGGGCCCTATTAAGATGCAAGTAGAAAAGTGGCTTCACCAGCTTGAACTATTCAGTATGACACTTGTGAGTGGATATAATTTCTGTTATTTTAAGTTTTTTCTCATTTAAGGGCTGTAACAAAGGCTCAAAAAGCCCCTGTAATGCTGGGAGAGAGGAGCATAACTTACGATACTGACAGAACTTCTAATCTTGCAACTGCTGTATCATTTTCAGAGTACTGTCTTCTCTTGTATACTTTTGGTGTACATTACTGGATCATTTGTTTCTGTCATAACTGCATGTAGTACTGTCATTCTTGAGAATTTCGTAGTTCCTTAGCTATCAAGGAACTTCTGAACATTACAGTTTTCTGGGATTTGACACCATGCAGCCTGGTGTAAATGTTCTAACGTTTCAGAGATATATCTGCCTCCATTATAAGGGTAGATGGAGCAGTAGAATCCTAAGGAACGTCTGTACACCTTTACCAGTCTGCGAAGTGTCACATCCCAAAAAAAACTGCTGTTTTCATAGTTACTGCTTTGAGAACCTTAAATCAAACAAGAAATTTCTTGCATTTTATAGAACTCAAAGTGTTTACAAGACTTGTCTTGAGTCAGCTTAATAAACTTTTCAACCTTCCATCATATTTCAGATATTTTTTATATCCATGTAAATATTATCCTTCCATCTATATCTAGGTTTTCAAAGTAGTCTCTTCCCCTCTGGTTGACTAATTAATATTTCCTATTCATTTCTCATTACCCCATGCATGATGATGCTGATACTGTCTATCCTATTCCTTGATTTGATGACTCCAGTAATGTATGTTGAAGAGTGAAAGTTATGGAATTGCTCATTATTTTGTTGTTGGTCCTATTGTCCCTTCCTCTCTCTGGTGTTGAAGTATTCTGAGCATTGTATTCTCACACCATCATTCTGTGTTCTTTCTTAGGGTAAGGGACCAGGTGTTACACCAATATAAAACAAAAGGTAGAATTATAGTTCTGTATAAATTAACATCTATGTTTTTAGATAGGAGACAGGTAAGGTGGCTAAATCAAATGGTAGCAAATATTCCTTGAGTTTAATTTGAGGAATGTTTCTTAACTCCTTTATGAATGAAATACAAAATATATATTTGAGAGTACAAAACTGAGATTTTAGTGGGTGAATGATCCCACGATATCACTAAATGCGTCAAGTGATACTGTAAGGCCTCACATCTGAAAGAATGGAACTGATGAAATTATAATTATAGTTATATGACACACATTACACAATTCATGTATGTTATTGTGTCTTTGTTAAAGGATGAATGGTTGTGCTGTCAACAGAGCTGGTTATACCTTGAGCCTATATTATCTGCTCCAGGTATTCAAAGGCAGCTACCAAATGAGTTAAACATTTTCATTATAGTTGACAAATCTTTCAGAGAAGTCATGCGGAAAACAGCAAAGGTGAGCACAGCACATCACCATGCACTCTATTACTTATCGTGTTTATTTGTGTTGTAATTTTATTTGAAGTGTTAATTCACTGAGATTGGCCACATCTATACACATTGCCAAGTGCTTTCATGATTTTTGTCATATTTCTCTGTATGTCGCCACATTTCTTAGTCATACTGTGCCACAGCTTATCATGATATCATAAAGCATAGTATGAGGGCCCACATTTGGAATGTATGTATGAATGTTAAATATGAAAGATAGTCATCAAAAATGATAGTGTGAATGATAATGGTAATCATCATGAAATTAAAGAACAGAAAATGTAAGTGGTGAGTATGGTGATGGTGTTGGCAGCAGTGGTGGTGGCCAGTGATATAGCTAGGTTTTTTGATGCCAAGGGTGAGCAATAACAATGGCCCCCGCCAACAGAAATTACGAACTTTAAAAAAATCACAATTATTTGGTGGTGGTGGTGGTGGCAGCGGTGGCGTGTCTTTAATGCAGAGTTTGCACGGGATGAATTTTCTTTTCCAAACAGTATTGTTCTTATTTTTTTCAGATGTCACTGGCAATGCAGTCATGCACTGCTCCAGGAGTTCTAGAAATGTTTCAGAATAATAACGCTCTGCTCGAACAGATAATGAAGTGTCTAGAAGCATATTTAGAATCAAAAAGAGTCATATTTCCACGGTTCTACTTCTTATCAAATGCAGAACTTCTGGAAATTCTGGCGAAGGTAATGTGTGTGTATCAGTTAACATGTTTAGCCTGCTTTTTACCTGAAGTGTAAAAAAAAGGCTTTTCAGATTACCGCATATTTTGTGTGTTTGTGTGTGCACGTGTGCCTGTACGTCTTGTGTTTTCACCAATTTCTAGTGCAGAATCAGATGATTAATTTTCAGTTTTCATAGAACTTTATATTGATATTTTGCAATTTGAGTTAATTGCATCGCTCTTCTTTTTCATGTCTTGTAATCAGTAATGACAACATGGAGGATACACAAATTTCTGAGGTGGTGGTGACCTTGGTACCACTTACTTTAGAACCTGAAAGTGATATATGGTAATATATCGTGGAAAATTATGCAAATTTTGTTCAAATAATTTTTTTAGAATGTAAAATAACAACAATTGCAGCTGTGCAGTGATTGCTTTACCTTTCTGTTTGGTTTCAACAATAATGAACGATTGTTGCTGGACATGTGGAGTTTGGTATGGAGGTGGAAGTCTTACCTGCACAGTCTATATGAAATATTGTTTGTAAATCAACAGTTACAAACATGAGAACACAGCAAGAATTTGAGTTAATGCCCAACAAATTTAACACATACAGAATGTGTATTCAGATAAGTTGTTCATAAAAGTAAAATGGAGCAACAGTAATGTTACTAATGGATCTGGTGACCTGTAAATATGCGCAGTAGGAAATTGGGCCTTGAATTTTTTTTTTTGGAACTTTAACAGTAACTCTCATATATTATACATGCTATCCAAAATGCATTAGTATTAGTTATGATGATCTCCTTAAGAAGGAAAAGGCAAAGTTTAAATTAACCTTAAGAAAATTCTTAAATACGTACTCCTTTTACTCTGTAGATGAATTTTTTATGTGTGAAGATGATCTGTAGTAATGCTTTGTAAAATGTTTATAGTATTCTATACTGTAAAATTATGTATATTTGAGTATTTATGATTTGTTGCACATTCTATTGTCTTTGTGACACACATATGGATACATGGAATGTATGTATGTATGTATGTATGTTCTTACTATGCCTGTGACCAGTCATGATTTAGGGGGGTTTTCTTCGTAAATAATAGAAGACTCACAAAGAACTTAGCTTTGACTCAGTACATGAATTCATTCATTGTCACATCACTTCACTTCATTTCAGAAACAGACCAGTAGCTTGTTCTGTGTCTGTAGGAAGGAAAGACGCACTGCCTAAGTTTATACAGTGTTCAAAATATTTTCTTTTCGCTTGATCTGATTTGATGCACTTTGTTCAGGCAAGAGATCCCCATGCTGTGCAGCCTCATCTCCATAAATGTTTTGCTGCCATTGCAAAACTGGAGTTTGGAAGACTTCCAGTGGGAGAGCAGGAAGGAGCTGAAGGACCAAAAGGTGGTCAAGGAGAGGAGGTTGAAGAAGATACTTCAGTAGCTGTATCTGGAACTTCAAGAACTTTGGATATCCTAACCTCTGATATTATTGCCATGCTTTCACCAGAAGGAGAGAAAGTAGGCCTAAGACAGGTAGGCACAACATGAAATTCATGCATTGGTATTCTTGATTGTGATGCCACCTAGCCCAGTAGGTGGATACAAACATGACAGTGTGGCAGATTATATTTCAATTTCAATTTATTGTAATATTCCATCAATCCAGACCAGGCTACAAAATCGCCTGTTGGATGTAGAACCCGTCACAAGCCAAAACACACATACAATAGACATTCAACAAATAAGCAACACAATAAACTAGACAGAACACAACAGAAACCAGCAAGAAATACAAAGAAGTAGTTTACATTAGAGTAAAAGTATAATTATTATTAAGCTTCTGTCCTGTTTAGACTATTCAATATACAATAAATAAGCATCATTAAATTAATCATGCATTGAATAAGCTTTGTTTTACAATATCACAATTAAAATGAGGAATACAATATCCCATTTTATTTATTGTTAAAAAACTCCTGTAATGAGTAGAAAGAATTTACTAAAAGGTACCCTTTTAATGCAGATCTAAACTGTTTCTTATTGTCTGACATGGCCTTCAAGTAGGATGGAAGATGATTAAATATCTTAATGCCCGTGTAATAAGCACCCTTTTGATAGATAGATAATCTTGGTTGTGGTAAATAAAAATTATTTTTGCTTCTAGTATTTATACTATGCAACTCTGTGTTTGTTTTGAATAAATAAATATTATCAGTCACAAAGATTAATAATGAGAATATGAAATGAGAACACAACGGTAAAATGTCCAATTCCTTAAAAAGTTCTCTACAAGAGTCTCTTTTCCTGGAATTTGTAATAATTCTTATTACACTTTTTTGCAGTCTAAATATACTAACGCTATGCGAAGAATTCCCCCAGAAAATTATTCCATATGTCATAATGCTATGAAAGTAAGCAAAATAAATCATCCTTAAGGATTCTAGTGTTACAAAGGGTCTAAGTGTTCTAATTGCATAGGAAGCTTTACTTAATTTTACCGTGAGACCATCAATGTGATTTTTCCAGGACAGGGAACTATCTATGGTAATACCTAAGAATTGTGTCTCTGTACTATTGACAATAAATTTATTGTTATAACTGATGTGTATGGGAATTGTTAAGCTATTAGTCGTTTTAAATTGTAGGTATTGAGTTTTATTAAAATTTAATGATAACAAATTGGTGTTAAACCACATGTTTAATTGTTCAAATGAAGAAATAAGATCTTTTTTAAAGTTTACTGAATTAGGATTATTGACAATTATGCTAGTAATATAGACAGACCCTTCAAAGGGCTGCTTTTAGTCTCATTTTCTGTGCACTACTCCAGTTTATCCAGAATGGATTCTATCTCCTTACAACCTCTCATGTAACCTGCCTATGAAATCTATCATGTCTGTACCATACATCCATTGACCTTGATATTGGAGGCAGCACATTTCTCCAAAACTTTTGTGTCAACTGATAAAACTACATGGCATCACAATTCAGAAGAACATCAGAAGGAATATTTCAAACTCTGTCCCATAAAGGCCACTGAATTCTATAAAATACACTGAAGTCTTCATCATTGGCATCAAGCTGATGACAGGTGCAGGGCAACTTTCCAGAATGTCATTTTGTAGCTTGGCTATGATGTAGCTGATCACCTGAGAAGATTTTGATGCATTTATTCACTGTAAAAGCTTCAAATTTTGTTTTGTATAAAATGTTAGAAATTATTATGTCTCTGAAAGGTGTGGAACTTACACAGTTTCACAATGAACTGATCAAACTGATATGTAAATTTTTTCAATATATTTTTTCTTTAGCCCTGTTTGTTGCTAACAATAAAAATTTATTTAAGGAAAATTCTGAAGTACACAACATTAAAACTAGGAATAACTCTAATCTTTTTCAACCATCATCTCATTTAACAATTTATCAGAAGGGACCTTGCTATTTTGGCATCAGGGTGTATAATAATCTTCTCTCCGAAATAAGGAAACTATCACATAATATTAAACATTTTAAAGCAGCTCTTAGGGATTTCCTACAAATCCATTCTCTTTATACTTTAGCGGAATACTTTGATTACAAAAATAATTAATTGTCTTTTATATTCTATTTATATAAATTGTTTGTTTGAGTTGTGATGTGCTCATTTGGTTAATTGGGATGAGCATTTTATACATATTTTGTGTTCTCTGATGTGATACTCGTACACTCAATTGTTCTCGTGGGAATTGTGTTTTGTGTGTGTGACTGTTGTGTATTGTATCTTTGTAACTTGTATTGCATGTATTGTGTTCTTGTGATTTGTATTGCTTGTATTGTGTTTTGCTGTTATGTTTTGACTTGTTCCATATCCAAAGGCTGGGTTGCCTGATTTGGATTTCTGAATGTGAAATAAACGAATGAATGAAGATGTTCTGTGTTATTGACTACAATAAATAAAAAAAGCATGAAGGTTGTAATGTGAGATATAGATTCTCTTTTATGTTTTGTGTCAATAATTCTAGAATCTGTACTACAAGACATGCAAAATTTGCTCTAACAGAAGCTTATGAGTGTAAATAATGCCGTCCATTTTTGGTAAAACATTCTTCTCTCTGTTTCAAACCACATACCAAACAAAAGTTCCATCTGTTAGATTGAATCAGTGTTTGAACTGTACCGTGGGCATAGATTGGCAGTTCTATACTGAAGGTACTCTATTTGAGGTCTAAAGGGGTACACAAGCTGTATTATGTATATTGTCAGACACAGGTCAACAGGGCCTAAAAATGTCATTATGACTTTCTTTTGCACAATGTTTTATGTGCGTGGAATAGGCGTAAATAATTTTTATTCCAAATGGAATATTCTTTGTATTTTGTTGTGTTTACAGAACATGAAAATGGTATGTAATTTCATTTAAAAATTAAGTACTTTTGGAAAGGGGTGCATGAAGTCTCGCTCTTGGGATCGTGCTGTCTGTTGACTAAAAAGGGTTCATAACTGCTGGTATGGATGTTTGTTCACATTTTGCATCACTGCTGGCCTCATACTCATCATTCTGAACGCCCGACATTTGAAAATCGAGCTGTGGACATGACTTACTGTACAAATAAACCATTGGCTGAATAACCAAGAAGTTCCCTAGGGGAGGAAGAGAAAGTACATTAATGACTAATGTTATCACTAATCATGCTGAATTAATATTTGTAGGGTTTGAAGGCACATGGTAATATTGAAGATTGGCTTCGTAATGTCGAAAATTCAGTGTTTTTGTCCTTGAAGAAACTAATGTTGAGAGGAATCACTGATTATGATCAACAGCCTCGCAAGAGTTGGGTACTGTCGCATCCTTCTCAGGTATGTACTTATACAATCTAATCCAAGTATTGCTTAACTTGCTTACTCTGCATCCAGCCATGTACTGCCTGGTCAGGACTAGTGCATGCCTCAGTGATTCGTGCTAGATGAATATAGAGTAATGATGGAGAAAGATAGGTGCACAGAGGAAAACCTGCTTCATTGTCATTTTACCCACCACAACTCTGAATTGAAGTTACCCTGGACTGAACTCAAGATTGTGTGGTAAGAAACCAGCACCTAACTACCTGAGTTGTGGCACATTGAGTGCAAATACTTTACCCTGAAAGCATGCAACATCTATGATCACTTCAAAAGCAGAAGGTACCTATGCAATTAGTGACTGTGACTAAATGAAGTTAGTCATTTGAACATTGTTTTGTGAGTGTTATCTTATCTGTTTATTAAGAGAGGCAAGAAGATAGCAGATACCATCTTTATTCTTTTTGTGGTGATATGAAGTTTTCTTGTTTCCTTCTATTGGACCCAATGCTCTCATACCAGTATGTTCCTTGTGGGTCTACAAAGTGAATAATTAACAGTGTCGGCAACAAACAAATTCATATTGGCTATTTTATGAAACTACATTTCACTTTTAACTTTTTGAATAAATTATTCAATTACAAGCCAAATTGGATAGTTTGTAAAGATTTCCATGCAACAAAACTGTATTTCTGACACATGAATACATTGCAAACATACCCACCAGACACAAACAATACGGAAGTATGTTTTAACTCTTCAAGTTTTGCAGTATCTTGTTCCATGACACATTCACATTCTTTCTTCCTTTTTTCAGATTATAGTAACTGTTTCTCAGATAATGTGGGCTCGAAGTATACACAGAATATTTGCATCTGACAGTCAGAATATTGATAAACTTATGAAAGAGTTTGAAGATGCATGTTTTGAAGTAAGTCAGCCTCTTATGTGATGCAAACTTTATTAAGGTAACATTTGACTGTTGTTATAATTTTATACTCGTAAGTGTTGCCTTGTAATAAGATCCTGTAATATGGTCACTTAGCAGATATGAATTACTAATTGCTTCTCTGTTGCACATGAATCATCACATAGACAGTGTAACGAAACTAATAAAATGATTAGTATTAATTGCGATTATTCTTCAAGGAAATTGTATTCAGGAAAATACAGCTTCCATTTACCAAAATCTGTGTTTGAAAACTATAATTATTGCATTCAGTATGGGAGAAGGAACAACATTTGGTGTGAATCCAGAACTGTGGATGCTTTTAGATTTAAAGCGATGAAACTTATGTCATACTTACTTTTTTTCCTTTTTCTTTTTTAATTTTTAGGAGTTGAATAACCTGGCTGCAATGGTCCGTGGTAATCTTCACAAGTTGCAACGAATGGTTTTATGTTCACTCATTACTGTAGAGGTCCATGCTCGAGACGCTGTTACAAATCTGGTAATTGGAAAGGTTACTAAGAGGTAACTGTCTTACTGTACACTGCGAGATTTGAGTTTCTCACAGCAATAAGGTTGAGGATTCAAGTCTTCTGGGATATGACACTGTGTCATTTGGTGAGTGCTTCCAAATATTTTGGTGGATTGTGTTGCCTTCATCTCCAAGGATAAACCATCCAAGAATATTTACCCTTGAAGATGAAGGCACTATGATCCTTTGAATTGTCAGGAGCCACTGACCAAATAAGACAGCATCACATTGCAGAGGACTTAAACATTTATCTTATGATACATTTAAATGCTGAGTTTGTACCAAATGTAACAGAATTTTTTAGGAAGCAGGAAGATATGTTGCTACACACATGAGTATGTTGCAGAAGTTTTGCAGGCACTTGAAATGTGAATATGGTAGTAGCCAGATGCCTCCTATCCAGTGGGTACTGGGAGCTTTTGCTTGGGCATAAAGCTTGTGATGCATAATGCTAACCACCTATCTCCAACTAGTATTCAAGGTTAAGAGGGACCAGGGCTATTTGTCTACAAAAAGACCAAGGCTGTAGTGCCAAGGCATTACCATTTACTCTAAAGGAGGCTGGATGGTTTTGTACTACATCAGTATACATCAACCTCATATAATTAAACAAAAATAGGGACATTATTTTAAGTGGCAAGTGTTAATAGTCACTTCACATTGGCTGGCTTCACTTAAAAAACATCAATGTGCAGTGAGCAGTGTATTTGTTATTGTGATGCGTACTGTGAGCTGAAGGAAAACATTTCCACCACCTTGATGCATAGTCAGTAAAGACCTAATGTTAACTGCAGTGCATTGAACTAACACTCATGGACCCTGACTCACAGCAGATTGGAATAGCAGTGAGCACTGCACTGCCTGCTGTCGTGCAAAACTGAGTGAAGTAGAGATGTGAGTTTTCAAATAAAATAATTTCCTTGTAGAATTATTCTTGTTCTTTGGAACAGCAGTAGGATGACATTCTGTCTCATCTGAAGTAGTGTTTATGCTAAGAAGAAGTAACGTTATTGGCTTCAGTATAGGACTTGTCACTGTAACTGTATTGTATGGACAACAAAAAAAAATTTCATTGTAGTGTGTTCTTCTGACTTTCTTTGTTTTTCAGTGTAGAAAGCTACTCTTAATATTTTTGCATGACCACATATAATTCCTATAGTTGAGGTGCTACAAACAGCTCGTTTTCACTGTACAAATAGTGGGCAACCTTTATTTCTTTTTAAGTTCTGAGGTACTAGAAGGACCAGTGTATTGTGTGCTGACAGATAATGTGCACAGTATGTTAAGTCTGTTTTATGCCTTGTTGAATGTGTTAATTTACTGGGAAGGAACATGAAAACCATGAAGAGAGACACAGATGCCATTAATAGATGCTAGTGAGCATGATGATTTAGTAGTATGTGATTCAGTGTTTTAAAGCATCGCTAAATCAACCAACAATAAATAACAAGAAGACATGGAATTGGTTCAGGTGGCTCTCATTGGTGTCCATTGATGGGTAATGAACCTTTTGGATGCATAAAAGGTATGCCTTTTTTTTTAATAACTCGGTGACTTTCATCTTCTCAGGACAGGCTGCTGCATGGAGTTTATTAAGCATATTTTGTTGTTCTCTTTAGATTATCTCTCATGATGTTGTTGGGAGAGATTGGCAGCCCTGTTTCATACTGACACTTGTATACATTATTCAGTATTTAGAATGGGAGCCAGCATAGCGTAGTTGGTATAGTGACTAAGCTACGTGCTGGATGATCCAGATTTTGAATCCTGGAAGGATGAAGAAGACTTTTCTCTTCTCCAAAACCTCCAAACTAGCTCTGGGCCCATCCGTTTTCTATTCAATTGGCACCAGGGCTCTTTTCCAGGGGTAAAACAGCGGGGCCATGAAGATAACCACTCACCTCCATCTAGTGCCGAGGTTAAGAATGAATGGAGCTATACCTCTGCATCCCACTTATGCGTGCATGGTGTGGAAAGAAAAACTTTACCTTTCTGCAGTATTTATAATTTTGTTGTTCTGCTGTTAATGTTACAGCACAAGCTTCGAATGGTTGAAACAATTCAGATATTATTGGGATGAAGATATGAACAACTGTGTTGCACGAATGTCTAGCGCAGCACATGTGTATGGTTATGAATACCTTGGTGCATCTCCTCGACTTGTTATTACACCACTGACGGACAAGTGCTGCCTCTGCCTTATGGGTGCTCTTCAACTGAATTTGGGTAAGTTAGACTTCTGTTGATTCTCTGTGGACTGCTTGCATATCCTAACTTGTAAAATGAACCTTCAACTGCTTACTCTTACTGTATATTATTTGGGTGATCAAATCAAGGGGGTGAGGTGGGTTGGCCATGTGACATGCATGGAGGAGAAGAGAAAGGCCTACAGGGTTTTGGTGGGGAAATTGGAGGTAAGAGACCGCTTGGAAGACCTAGGCATAGATGAGAGGATAATATTAAAATGTATCTTAAGGAAATAGCATGAGAGGGCATGGATTGGACTCATCTGGCTCAGGATAGGAACGAGTAGCCTTCTCTTGTGAACACAGTAATGAACCTTTGTGTTCAATAAAAAGTGGGGAATTTCTTTACAGGCTGAGCAACTGTTAGTGTGTTAAAGAGGGATTATTTTCCAGTGAGTTATTTAGCTCAAATTGAATCCATATGAGGAAAGGAGTAGAGGCCATTGAAAATACTTAGCATGGGCTTTGAGGCAGGCTTCCCATTGACACACCAGCTGATGTATCCACTATGCTTCAGTGCCCATGCTGATTTTTAGCAACCTCTACTCCTTTATGAAGAATAATCTTCAAATGGGTTTCATTTGAACGTCCCTCTATACGCATCTTTGTATTTTGGAAAGTGTAACCTGTTTGATAACAGTTTCTGAATTGAACAATAAATTTCTCCAGAATGTGTTACCTTCTCATTTTCATCATGAACATGTTTCTTCTGTTTAATATTGTTGTTTCCAGATACAGTTTAAAACAATTTAAAATGATTATTACATATAATTATATTATGAATATGATTTTGTTTGAGTGTGATTTTTATGTGTTTAATATTATGTAGCCTTGTGGGATGTGACATCATGTAGTTTCATAAGTAGGTACAGATATTTCAGAGGAATATACCAACCCTACATGTTGAAGGCAGCAGTTCCTCCCACGTCTCTACCAAACTACATGGCGTCACATCCCTGAAGATGTCTATTCTAATCTAATACTGCTGTGTGAACATCAAATATTATATGAGTCTGACAAAAAAGCGAAGTGGTAAAGCCCTGATAAAAGATAACCATTTTGCTGTTTAGGAGGAGCCCTGCAGGTCCAACAGGAATTGGCAAAACAGAGACTACAAAGGATTTGGCCAAGTCCCTGGCCATTCAGTGTGTTGTATTTAATTGCTGTCAAGGGATGGTTAACAAGGTAGAATAACTTATCTGAATTCGTATATCTGTAACAAGATTAAACTGTCTTCAGTTGTACCCTATTTTGAGACAGCCCAGTCCAGTCCACTTTGTAACATCCCACTTCACAAAGATCTGTGTTATTAGTATTCTCCCAGCCACTTTGTTTCTTCTTTGGTCTTTCTTTCAGAAATGTTTTCCCATATTTTTGTTTATCTTGTCTGCCCAACTCAGTGACAGTCACTTTTATGTCATACTCACTCGTTACATGGTATGCTGATAGTAGCATGGATACTGCTAGGATCTGCCATTCTGTAGGTGATAGATGAAGAGGAATGCTGTGATCTGGGTCTCTTTATTGTTCAGGAGGGCTGTTAACCTCCCCCTTAAAAAAAGAATCGATACTGACATACTTCACACAACTTTGGGAATGAGTGTATGAAGTCAGAATAAGCTTCATTACCTGTAATATGAAAGGAAGGCAAAGGAAAAATGTCATATGACACAAGCTTTCAAAGCTGAAATAAACTTTTTTTGTATCACACAGGTTGAAATAAGAGAAACTTATGCCTGTGATATGCCACACAGCTCAAATATGGATATTTTACAACCATAAACATTACATCAGGAACATACTGCATTTAATTACTGGAATATAATGCGACCCCCCTTTTCCAGAACCTTCAGTTGCTGCAAAATGTCTATAAAGAACATGAATTTTGTGTGTGATTATGAGGTTAATCCCCCACCCCCCCCCCCCCCCCCCCCCGCCATCCCCCATTTTTCAGATGATGAAGTACAAAATAAAAATTATCTTTGTATATTCAAGTAAATAATGTATTACAAGCTTATGTTTATGGAGAGTTAACTTTGGCTTGTTTGTATATTGACAGATGATGGGTCGCTTTTTGTCTGGTTTGGCACAGTCTGGAGCCTGGTGCTGTTTTGATGAATTCAACAGGATTGATATCGAAGTGTTGTCTGTTGCAGCACAACAACTTGTAACAATTAGACAAGCTAAGGCAGCTAAACTTTCACGGTAATTAATGTTTTATTACTGTGTAGAATTGATGATTGATTTCATTATATTTGCTTCTGCTACTCATTAATGTGTAATGTATATGATCCATTATGTCTGATATTATTATCAAGACTTCTTTCTGGCTTACTTTGTTTTCTTATGAAAAGAAAGAAGAGCAAATAGGCTTATCAGATCACCATACAGAATGTGTGTCCACACCACCACCACCACCCTCCCCCACACTCTCCACCTTGTAACCAGTTGAAACCTTTTTAATGAAATTTGTTGTGAGCTTTATGCCATAGGAGGTCACCCACTGTCATTCTCTACTTTTTGATTTTCTACAGTCCATAATAACATCATGGAAAATGCACAGACTTTGTATGTACAAATCATACTACAACATCTTAAAGAAGTATACAACTTCTGGCAAGATAATTTTTTGTCAGAATATAAAATAAAGTTTCAGCATATTTAAATCTCTTTAATTGTAGATTTGATGGTGGTAATAAATGAAACACTGAGGCTAGGATTGTGAAATTGGTGCAGAAGTAGACCATAAAATTATCTGCACATTTCATGTGAAATATTGCTTATAAGTTAACAGTTACAGACATGGTGATTGTGTGAAACTTTGCAGTTATAGCTGAGATATTTGGCGTAGGAAGAATTTATACCTATGAAAATAAAATAAATTACAGTAATAGCAATAGCATTAGACATGTAGGACTAGAAAACTCTGCAACACAAAAATAGGCTGGGGAGTTCTTTTATGTATTTGTGATGACCAGGATTCAATCTGTAAGGTGAGCTACTATGATAGAAGATAAATTACATAATCTTATACTCCTGTGTTACCCAGGTTCATGTTTGAAGGACGAGAGATTAAATTGGTTCAGCAGTGTGCAGTCTTCATCACAATGAACCCTGGATATGCTGGAAGAACAGAACTGCCTGGCAATTTGAAAGGTTTATTTCGACCAGTATCTATGATGGTACCGGATTATGGTAAGAATTCTTGAATATGGTGTGCTACTAAAGTAGCGTTTGTAAATACTGAAGTCTCTAATCATTTCTGGTTCTTTTTGGGAAAGTTCGCTGTGCAAATTAATTGCCAGTAGGGTCAGCAGCAATGAATTTAAGACAAGAGGAGTCAAAATGCTCAATGATGAAAGTTAATTAAGTCAATATCAAAGTTTTTTAGATTATTTTTGACACATTTCCTGCACGCATCATCATAATACTTCCCAGTATTAGACAGAATTATTTTGTCCAATATGTATGGAACAGAGTATTTTTACTGTCTTCTTTCCTTGTATTTCAGTTTTTTAATATTTTTCTTTTATTCTGTATTGAGATACATGATCATATGTTTCATTCTTTCACTGCAGTTTTTGCTGCACAGTATTGCAAAACAGCATCAGAATGTAACTCTGTAATTTAACGTCTGAACGTTATGGTTATTAATTTACATAAAGAAAAATAAACTGTATGATTGGCAAATAACTGTAAAAATCTGTATTATAGCATATTTTATCAGAAGGTTTTAATGGTTTCATTGCAGCATTGCTCAGTTTAACTATGATATCACCGGCTTTCATCATCCTGCCAAAAGTATGTTGTCTTGTAGCAGGGATTCAGTTTGTTTGTTATATCTACTGGCTGCTCTGTTTCAGGTTTGATAGCAGAAGTGACATTGTATTCAGAAGGTTTTGAAACTTCTAAAATCCTGGCTAGTAAGATGACTCGGCTATGTCAATTGTGCAGTGAGCTGCTGTCACAGCAAGATCACTATGATTTTGGAATGAGGTTCATGTTTATATTCTTTGTTGAAATAATAGTAATTACACTGAATAAGATAATTAACCTTAACGGATGAATGGCACACCATTGTCCCATTAAATGTACAATTTTGTCATCTGAATGGGAAAGCACTGTCCCACAGTGGGCATTTGAATTAAATAGTGCTTTGGCTGCAGTAGAAAATTGGCATTTAAAATGCTGTACAATAAAGGTTAAACATAAATAAGTGTTTAGTGTGTATAATTCAAACTTTTTTTTTGCTTATTTAGTTTTTGGGTAACCTTCAGGGACTTTATATACCTTTCACCAATACCATCGTTCCACTGTGGACAAATTTTGGTTCCTTGTGAGATTTGACATTCTCATGCTGGTGATTGTGAATATTATTATTGTCTGGGTTGTGATGCCATGTAGTATGGTTGATACGTACTAACATTTTGGAGGAACCTGCTACATCCGTCTTCAGGGTGGAAGATGAAGATGTGTGGAAACTGTCAGTGACTTGGGGAAGGAAGAAAAAGGACCTAACTAAGAGCAAACCAGTTGTAGTAATGTAACCGAATGGGGACTCATTAGGTTAGCTTTCATAATTTATATCAGTAATCTTGACTTGAAATATGGTTGTTTTCGTTGCCAGTATTACAGTATATGTAGTAAAGAAAGGAAAGTAGGAATTGAGACATAAGTAAAGATTGGGAAGGAGGATTCAAATTATGTCCAAAAAGCTTTACCACAGTTTTGCATATCAGCTTAAGAGCTGTACATATCAGGAAGGGTGTGGAGTAAATGTCATAGTATTTACAGGTCTGTTTGTTTTGCAGCAGGAGACGAAAGAGAAAAATTATGTCTTTTGTATATGCTGGATATGCGTTGCAGGAATACCACACAAGAAATGAGGATAGTCACAGTGTAATGAGTTGTAAGTTCTATAGCCTAATTTGAGAAAGAGCAACTTGGATTTACTTTCTGGCTGGGATAACAAAATATTTTCTCACACTAAAATAATAAATCACACAGTAGTTTTATATAAACCATAACTTCATCAAATATTCTCATGAAGATGTTCTTGCCACAGAGGACTCCTTGGTGACAGTATAGTGATAAGACCAATATCATAATCTTGGGACTTTACCTGGAACCCATCAGTGTTAAAACCGTACATCTGTAGAAGCTCCATACTGTGGTTTAAAACACCAGAGGGTAAGAAACAAAAATAATCATGGTGAACTTAAGATTACAGGGTGAAAACTGCAAGTCACAAACTCTTAGATTTTATAAACCTTATTCTAATTTTATTACACATCTGTGTATCCATTCTGTACTTATGATTACAGTCTTCTGAGATGTGATGCTATGTAGTCTGGTCCATGTATTTTGGCAGGGGGTGACCTTTCTGCTGGCTATTGCCAGCCAAGGTGTGCATGTCAGCATGTGCAATATGTACTAATACTGGAGAGGCTTTCATCTGCATTCATGTGGAGGTTACAGGCTACTCACTTCCTTCTCCTCTTTCCCCTTCAGTTTCTCTCCATTGCATTTCTGTGCGCCATCACATAGTAACTGTGCTCTACCAACATTTTTGGGAATGTGCTGCCTCTGTCTTCAGGGTAGAAGTAGATGGAGGCAGCAGATTTCTCCAATGGATTTGTACCTATCTACCAAACTATGTCAACGCCATGTGCCAGAAGATCATAATTTCAACCTTCATTACCATGAGAACCTCGAATCTGATTCTGTATGTGTACGATTTTACTGCATTGCTTTACATTGTTTCTGAGAAACGTTTTACATTAATATATCTTTACTTCTTTTCAGAGCAATGAAGAGTGTACTGGTAATGGCAGGTTTTCTGAAATATAATAATCCAAGGTTAAGTGAGGACGTAGTCATTGTACAAGCATTGCGTGACAGCAACTTACCAAAGTTCTTGGCTCAAGATTCAGATTTTTTTCAAGTAAGAATGGTTTAGTAATTACTTCCTTCTTTGTAACATGGCCTGGAGGTGATCCATATAGTTTTCATAAACTTAATTCTGAACTACCAAAACTGAATGCTCACGCAGTAGAAGAGTCCTCATTTATGAAGTACATTCAGATTTACAAACTTGCAGGAGCTGGGGTAGCTGATGGTGGTTATGTGAATGCGCGTCATTGTTATGTTATGTTTACAGTGCCTATCTTGTTGATATTAAAAGTAAAACTCTTTAAATTGCTGTTACAGGGCATTTTGAGTGATTTGTTCCCTGGAATTGTGATACCAGAGCAAGACTGTGGAGTGTTAAAAGAAGCAATAATAACAGTTATGCAACAAAATGTTTTACAGCCAGAACCTTGCATGATAACCAAAGTGATTCAGTTGCATGACACAGTGCTAGTCCGCCATGGAGTAATGTTAATTGGTCCCACTGGAGGAGGAAAAACAACTGTTTTGAAGGTATAACTTCTTGTTTTATTGTAGATTTATAAGGTCACCTAGAATGCTATAAAATTATGCTGACTGCCACAGAGGACACCAGCGTCTCCTGCAGACCCTGCTGACCTCACTGCCATGTAGAACATAGTTTGTGCTTTCTAACGCCATTGCCATGTATCTGCTGATTTCCTCAAGTGTATCTCCTGTGGATTGTGGGTACTGCAACACTTGACAACATCTCATAACTCAAAATAATGTAAAAATTAAATATGTTTTTAGACAGTGGTCTGGACCAAAATACAGTATATATAAAGTCACATTTGTCTTAGACAAAAATATGAAAATGTTATAGTGGCAGTCAGTGCAGACCTGAAGTCAATCAGTACGAAGACAACTGTTCCCTTGACAACTAGCATTATATTTTACATGTGATTACTGCACTTATTTTATATATTTTATTTATTACCACTACTATTAATAAATATTGTTATTGTTTTAATATGACACATGCTTTCTAGGCATATAAATTTTATACTGTTTATTGTATGTATATGGAGATTAATTCCACGTCCGTCAGGTTTTTTTTTACCTACAAGGATCCATGGAATGTAAAATGAATGAATGAATAAATGAATAAAAAGATGTCTTGCACATTGGACAATAAAAGTTTGGGTGACATTCTAGTTGGACATCACAAGAAATTTAATTTCCAAATATGTTTTCTTTGCTTTTTATATTTCTGTAAATTCTGTTGAAGCAGTTCCTTTATGTGTTACTTCTGGATTAGTGTGACACACTAAATACCACTTCACTACACCATAGCCTGAAAGAAAATGCAGACAAAAGAAAATCTTGACCACCTGTATGTATTTTACAAAATACATCCAAAAGTTGAGTAAATTGTTCTGAGTTACAGTAAAAAAAAACCTAACCTTTAGAATAAATAATAGACCATGAACATTATAAAATTATGCTTGTGGCTCAAATGTTGGATATTTTTTAATACTGGTTTCTTCAAAAACACAAAGCAGATGTGTATTAAATGGCAGATATATAGAATCAGAGAACATACACTTTGCTTTGGATCTTGGTATTAAATGACATAACATGCTGATTTAATGTGTATGTTATTGTATAATAATATGGACTGTTCATAGTTGGACTTCTAAATTACTTACAGTAGCAACATGTTTTTATATATCAGTAGGTGACTTGTGTTTCCTTCAAGCATAACGTTTAACAGTGTTTTAAAAACTTAATACTCATTAATTACATCTATAGAAGGTTAGTTACTAGGAAGTGTTCATGGTTGTGTAATTTAATAAATATATGTATATATAAATATATCTTAATGCAAGTTTAAGTGAATTTCAGTCCCATTTACACAGGTCTTTTTATTGATGAAACAAATTTCTTCTTTTACAATAAGGCATTACATGCTTTGACTTATGAGAAACCCATTATCAGGCTATTCCTTATAAAAAATATATTGAAGAAATGTTACATTATCTCACATTCTTTAATTTTTAAAATGTCAGTGATGTTGAAGACCTCATATTTTTTTAGTTTTTAAGAAGTATATGCAGAATCCCTTATTTGGACATAATCTTATATTGAGAACACAATGGGATGCCACATACCAAAGTTGATGTTTAATGCACTGTGTGGAAATGTCAGGTGAGGTCCGGTACAGGTAAAGTATTCAATGCTTGCTTTCCAAGGAAATGGCAAGTTGAAAGAGTTGTAGTGCAAATTTAAATAGCCACTCCACTTACAGCAGCAGGCCATTTAAATACCCACTCCACATGTAACAATAGACCATTTAAAGAGCCACTCTGCTAGTAGCAACAGGCCACTTAAATAGCCCCTTCATGTGTAACAACAGGCCATTTAAGTGCCCACACAACAAGTTACAATCTATAAGTGCAGCCTTCTGCAACATCGATACGTGTCACAGTATTATGAGTTCAGTTGCTTCTATGTGGTAATAGAAACAAATCTTTATGTTAGCCTTCTGTATCAGTTATGTGCCAAGTGTCAGTTCACTGCTGTCAAGAGAAACACCAATTTATGTGTTCCTGTATGTGCTTGCCAAGGATTTGTAATGAACTTTAATTCAAATTTTCCGTGACAATTATGACTAGTGTACAAGGAAAAGGAGGGGGGGGGGGGGGTGCTGAAAGTGAAGAAAGTATTCTGTCAAGGAAAAGGAAAGTATGAATTTTGTGCCAAAAAAAGAAAGTGGCAGAAAAGTAAGTATTTGATGTCCCACAGTACTGAAAAAAGTGTGTCCAGAACACTGGAAATTCATATGTGAAGGAAGTGTGATAAAAAATCACAACATACATTATTATCACAGACAGTTATAAAATGTGTTCGCTGTATTACCTTTGATGATTTTTATACTTAAGAATTACACTTTTTAAACAACACTATTTACAAGCATAATGAAAATTTTATTGTTCACAGGTGCTGAAAGATACACTAACAAAACTATATAATGACAAGATTAATGGTGACTACTACAGACCAGTAAGAACTTATGTTTTAAACCCAAAGTCTGTGACTTTAGGTGAACTGTATGGAGAAATGAATCCATTCACTCTGGAATGGAAAGATGGTCTGCTTGGGATTATGATGAGAACAGCTGTGCAGGTAAGCATGAATTAGGGTTTTTGAGTCCTGTGTAATGTTCGTTTGGTTACTGTAGTTTATTAAGCTTGTTCAGTGTAGTCATGTGCCCACATAAGTAACAGTAATAATACTGTGAGTTAAGCAGATTTCACTATAACTCTGCTTAATACATGTAAAGTAATGGTAAAGGTGCATGACGTCAGCCTGCATAAAATGTGTAGGCTAAGCAAGCTGGCTGACATGGCAAACTGACTTGTACTTGTATTTGGTAGTAACATAGTTTGCATCTTAATACGGACACTGACTGTTCTAATAGAGGCTCAGGCCACAAGCACTTGTTCTTCAGTTCTTCTGTTATCATTCTTTCAAATCAGTCCATGCTAGATCCAAGTGTTCTGGGATATGGCACCATGTCAATTGGTAAATAGTTAAGTTTCAGATGAGCTTGCTGTTATAGAGTAAATGAGACCCTGAACATGTAGGCAACAGATTCCTCAGAAACACTGATAACTATTACCAATTGACACAGTGTCATATCCCAGAGGACTTGGATGTTCATCAACACTGCTGGGAGAAACTAAAATTTCAAAGTCCATACTAAACAGCACAGCAGTTTATATAGCGTTGGTGACAGGAGGGTGTGTATTATGAGTACGTGGTCAAATGTGGAAGCATTATGCAAGTGCAAAAAAATTTCTGCCAGATTTCTAGTGTTCATAATGTTACTTCAAGAAATTTTGTAATACATTTGGTATGAAAATGTATATAAATTGGTACTATGTTACCGTATATTCTCGAATCTAAACCGCACCCGAATCTAATCCGCACCCAGTTTTTGGCGACTTCTTAAACGAAAAAAAGTTAGTTCGCGATTCTAATCCGCACCTTTCCTTCAACCACCCCTTGCCCACGGGGCGACTGATTGAATAATATTGGATGTTACCAATGCGTTAAAATCCGACGCTACGCCTGTGGCCGATGAGTCATACCGATAGAGGCGGGGTCTTTCTCAACAGACGTGCGCAATCTCGTCTGAAGCCAGCTGATCTTTAGTTGTTGAAACGTGGGAGGTGCTTGTTCCAATTTGTCGTGTACCGTAGTTATGGAAGAGGGACACCTGAAATCTAAACGACTCTCATATACGGCAAAGTTCAAACGTGAAGTTATTCGATGCGCAGAGGAGAATGGAAACCGCAAAGCCGCTGCAATTTTTGGAGTTGATGAAAGCAACGTTCGACTATGGCGGAAACACAAGGCAGCGATCAGCGGGTGTGAGGCGTCACGAAGGAAATTCACTGGACCCAAGAAAGGACGATTTCCTGAAATTGATGATGCTGTCTTACGTTTTTTCAAGAGAGACGCAAGACTGGACTGTTTGTGAGTTATGATCTACTCGCGAGGAGGCGATAAAGAAGGCCAGATCTTTGAACATTCCTCGAATTATGAGTGATGACGGCGAGTCTGATGAATAATAAATTATAATAATAAATAATAAAATAATAGATTATTGTATTGTTCTTACGTTGTTTATTAATTACGTTAATTACGTTATTGTTATATTGTACAGCAGCTCAATCATTTTTCCAAAATCCAGCTCTAGACCGCGAATCTAATCCGCACGCGAATCTAATCCGCATCTGATTTTTTAGCCCTCTAAAACTGTAAAAAAAAAGTGCGGATTAGATTCGAGAATATACGGTATATAGTATTAAGGATATTGTTGGACAAAAGCAAATTGTAATGTGATTAAAACTTTGAGACTGTCTACATGGAACAAATTTTCTTCACATTTTTGTAGCAAATTCATTATAGAGTTTTATGAAGAAGTGTTATGAACATGGAAATAATGTCATCATTTCTTTGCAATTGGGGATTCTGAGAATTATTCTAGGACCTACCACCACCAAAAAGTGAAGACATTATGCTTCTTTGAAAGGTTGGGACAAGTTACGTTACTGGCTTCTGAACATAACATTCCAGAAGACCAGAATCCTGAACATCAACACTGTGGAAACCTTACTTGTTTGACACTTCCACAATTTAAAAAATGTTTTCACAATATAAGTCTTTAATTCCATAGTGTAAGTTTCTATCTTCACAAATAATGCTGTAAAACTAAACTCCAGTATACTTTATGCACGTTTATCAACATCAGAACAAAGTGATCCTCTGAAAGAAGAAAATTCAAAAATTAAAATGGACATTTTTGTGAAGATTCTTTACATGTGCTGTGTCACTAATTTTATTTTATATTTCTTTATAATCAGAGTCAAACTGAAGAGCATCACTGGATTGTCTGTGATGGTCCTGTTGATGCTGTGTGGATTGAAAATATGAATACTGTTCTGGATGATAGCAAGATGTTATGTTTGGCTAATTTAGAACGCATTAAGCTCACTCCATATGTGCGTATGGTGTTTGAAGTGCAAGATTTAGCTCAAGCCTCACCAGCCACAGTCAGCCGTTGTGGCATGATATATATTGATCCTGATGAAATCAAGTGGTTACCCTACATTCAGAGCTGGCTGTCGAAACTTGATATCGCTCTGCCAGAAGACAGTCTTAAATACATTGAAAATCTTTTCAGCACTTATTTGGAACCAGCATTTGCCTTTGTAAAAATGAATTGTGATTGTGCTATTTATCAGGTATGCTTATCTTATGATACAGATAATTTAAACTGACTGGAGAGCAGATTTCTCTTTGGGAGACTAATTATTGCTTATTTGGCCAAGAAAGTTCCTACCTTTTATGGAAACTGAAAGTATTATTACTGTGTTTACAAGAGCCTACCACTGGACCATGAGGCAGAGGAGTCCAGTCTGCATCATGGCACTATGTTTCTCTAATACCCATTTTAATATTATTCTGTGTAACATACCAGCTTTTTATTGTGAAGGACTGTTATTCCACATCTGGACTGCTCCTTGTCAGCTATTTGCGACTCTGTACAAATGCGCACTCATGTGTATGTGTGCGCATATGCACACACACACACACACACACATAAATAAAACACTGTTTTGGGGTCAGGATTTTTCCACTTCTTCATGCTAAAAAGTAAGGTTGAGACCTACTCAGTTGAGCTTCATAGGAAAAGCTGCTTTCAGATGTTGAGGGTAGCGTTTATTATGTTTTATGATCTTTTAACATGAGATGTTAAAAAAGGCCATGAACTAGATAATTCCAAGTGTGGTATTGAAAATCTTAGAGATTATAGTAACTCTAAACCTAAATGTTTAACACTCAGTGCAGTGATTAAATAGATTTCAATTTATATGCTCAGTTCTGTCAGTTTGCCATTAACCCATCCCACTGCATGTCATTTTATTATCTTCTGAATTTCTAATTTGGGTTTTCTTAAAACCAGAATTTTATCATATTTCAGGTTGATATCAGCAAAATAACAATGATGTGCAAATTGATGGAAAGTTTATTGAAGTTACACAGTGCTGTTGATTTGAAGGAAATCAAAACCCCTCTCAAATCTTTCCTCTGTCATTCTTTCATATTTGCTTATATATGGTCAGTTGGAGGTAACATCTTTGATAATTCTCGAGAAATGTTCGAGATATTTGTCAGGAGTCAATTTGAAGAACATCCTGATGTATGGTAAAGTACAACTAATTTAATGTGACTTCATATTTTTTATTTTATTTAGCTCTATCTTCCTACTCATATTTTTACATCAATTTATAACACATCTTAACTTCAGAAAAATGGAAGATAGAATAGAATACAGCAAGATTCTAACACGTAAGGTAGCGTAGGCCTTTAGTTATGTTCACATATATCCACACAGCAGAATTGTTCAGTTTCTGTTAAACTGTTGGGGTGTGATAGGACCTAGTTGAGAAAACTGTTTGTACAAGTTGCCAAATTAGGAAAGTAGATCACTTTGAGCAGCCGACCAAAGTCATATTTTGCCTGAAATTATGAAAAATTGTGAAAAATGTTAGAGATGCTTCAGACTGTATATGAGAAACCAATGGTATCTTAATTCATAGTGTCTGAATGACAGCGTAGATTCAAGAAATGGTTACAAATCATTGTAAGATGGCAGGCACAGCAGATGGCCTGCAATATTGCAGAACAAGTACTATGTGAAATGAGGTGGAGGAAATTATGTGCTATAATTGTCATCAGATGGCAGAGATGATTGCCATGGAAGTCTGAATTTGTATTTGTAGTTGCTACACCATCGTCACTAATGATATAAACATGCGTCACATTGACCAGGGTGCACAGATGAATGGTTTCAAGGATGCTGCAGAGGTTCAGGTGGTTTCAGTTATTAGATTGCAGGAGACTGTACATGGCAGCTGATATGAATGTTCTAAGTAACTAAACAGTTTTGGCAGAAATGTGCACCAGCTGAAGTATGGTCTTTTGAAAGCAACTGCATCAGGTGACACGTTAGTGCTGTTAGATTCAAAATGCAGCAATTGGTCGGCAACTTTTTGAAGATACCATGTAATTATGAACCATCGAACATTACCTAGTGAAATTAAAAGTGTTAAGTCCATAATAAAATTCAAAAAGATACTTAGAAACTTCCTACTAGAAAAGAGTTTTTATTTGGTGGAAGAATTTATGACAGTTGACTGTTAATTTGTAGGAACTGGGTTAAAGATGTATATCTGTATTGTAATTGCCAGTGCTTTCTTCTGTGTACTATGTTAATCAGTGTCTTGTGTGGTCCTGTACATGTATGTAATTACATCAGTTTTACATGTTTGTTTGCTTTTACTGTAATTATTATACTGTTTACTGTAACTACTCTCTGGACATGTCCAATATCATTCTGTAATGATTTCTAGGATGAAATACAATACAATAAAATTGTCTAAAAGTTTTGCTCCTCTTGTTAAGAAGGTGCACTGTAGAATGCCATTTGAGACTATCTTACTTGAATAGTTTTATAATGTATCTCAGTTCATAGACATTGGTTATTACGCATAAGTAATAAGTATAAGAAATGTGGGCTCACTGGCATAAATCAACATTATTGTACTTCATTTGTAAGTGTGAAAAATCACCTTCAACCAAAAACCAGAGGAGAGAATTTTCTTCAGGTGCAAATGAATTTACCACAGAAAGTTTTGAAACAGGGCCACATAATTTCTTTTTTTTAACTAACCATTTATTCAACACCAAGTACCATTATTACTGTATTGACCCAAATATAAGACGATGTCCCTCCATAATCTTCAATTTTCAGGAAAATGCAAGATAACTAAATTCAGAGCTAATTTTCTGTATATTTATCTTGCTAAGTTACCATATGTCTGGCTTTTACTCCAGTATTCCATCATCTGGTGACCTATGGAATACATATGTGAACATAGAAACCAGTAGGCTGGACCTGTGGCAGAGTCTTGTACCAGTATTTACTTATATTCCTAGCACCCCATTCTTTGAGATGACAGTTCCTACCACAGAAACTGCCAGAATGGGTTTCATCATGGAGAGGTTACTTGCAGTTAATTATCCAGTACTTCTCACTGGACTGACAGGTAACAATGCATCCTTTTCTGTACTTACTGGATATTGCTGGCAGTTTTTTTCTTCCAATGATTCAAAAGTCGTGTACATTTAATAATATTTGGCTTAAAGTAAAAAGTAGTTTTGTGAGTCATTTGTAAGGTGTTGGCCATGCACTATATCAGTGTTTCTCAACTTTTGCTCATGGCCCCCCTTTGAGCTTGACTTATCTGTGTGCCCCTCACCCTTCATAGACACTGCTACTTATGAAAAAGATGTTACGTGATTTCCACATTGTTGATTTATATATTAGAATACATTTATACTACTTTTATTTACAATATTTTATTTGTTTATTTATTGGTTATTTACTTATACAAGTAAAATATTATGTTAATAATTGGCATTATATTCAGTGTATTCCTTGGGCCTGATGAACACTTGCAAGTTTTTGAATGTCCGGTTGTAGTGTGGTCAGTGATAAGCAAAGGTCATCTCTCTTCACAACTTCAAGGAGGTTATATACTTTTGACAGCAAATAAGTCACCCAACTGAAACCAGATTCAACCAGATAAAATGTGGGAAAAGCAATAAAATACAACTTGCCTTCTGTGCTGCAGGGGAGAAGGGAACCTTTGATTCAATTTTAAATTTGAAATATTTTATTCAGGCAGTGATGTTCTGGTGGCCCACTAAAAAGTTACTGTGGCCCCCTAGTTTTTAATCTTTCTCCTGTGGCCCCTTAGAAACTTGTTGTGGCCCCCTGACTTCATGGTGTATATGACTGGGCTGGGCTTACTTTCAGGCACTTTTAAAAATTTGATTTGAATTTTTAGTTTTTAGGTCCAAATTTCATCTAGCATAGTGAAAAATAAATGAAACAAAATTGATCTCAGTGTGGCATTATACCCACTCAGTCCTGATTCACTTAGCTTATCATATTATGAAGGATGCTGGTTGATTATATATTTATTTCCTTTACAATTAATACATATGTACACTCTTTTTATGTGCATTATGCCTGTTTTATTGTTATTACTATTTCGTGAATATGGATTTGAGTTATTGTATTAATTATCTGTCTATTGCATATTATATTATCTATTTTTATTTATTCATCACATTTAAGGAGGGTTTTCTATCAGCTATTTTGCAGTTCATATTTCTATATAACTATACAGCTTTATTTTATTAATGTATTTATATTATTGTACCTTTTCCTAATGTTGTGCTTCTTAACTGACATCTTTTGTCTCTTTTGTTTTTCTCATATATATTATATATTTATTTATGTTCTTGTGACCAATTCTATATCCCATGGTCTCTAATGTGACCTTTTGTGGATCAATGAATGTGGATGTAAATAAAGAAAGAATAAAGAAATGAAGGTTAAGTTTTAGGGAGAGAGTTTGTAATGGTGCATGTATTTCTCATTTGTAGGTGTTGGTAAGTCTGTGATTGCAAAAGCTGTACTGAATAAACTCTCAAGCAAAGGGGAATACATTCCAGTCAGCATAAACTTCTCGGCACAGACAAGCAGTGCTCGTGCTCAACAAATCATAGAGATGAAGCTAAAAAAGCGCAAGAAAACTCTTCTTGGACCTCCAATGGGAAAGAAAATTGTTGTCTTTGTTGATGATGTCAATATGCCGAAGTTAGATATGTATGGCTCTCAACCTCCCATTGAACTGCTCAGGTAATGTAATTTACCATCTGCTGATAGGTTTTGGTTGTGAGTTCTTGCTAGTTGATTTATGATTTGTCAAATACTTCACTGTTTTTTCCATAATTCAGTAATTTTTATCAGTAATGAAGTGACAAGTGTAAGGAATAACTAGCATAATGTCTGCAGTTTATTTAACAGTAAAGTTTTCCGTGTCTACACTGTGATTGCTATAGCAGGAGTAGGGTATAGCTCCACTCATTCTTAACCTTGGCACTAGATGGAGGTGAGTGGTTAACTTCACACTTTGGCTGCTTTACACCTGGGAAATATGCCCGGTACCTTTGAATAGCGGTCAAGATAGAATAATCAGTATAGCAACACATTATAGGCTGGACAGTCCGGGGATCGAACCCTGTGAGGGTGAGATTTTCTGTGCCATCCAGACCGGCCCCCAGGCCCACCCAGCCTCCTGTACAATGGGTACCAGGTCTTTCCTGGGGGTAAAGTGTCCAGAGCATGGTACTGACCGCCTATCTTTTTCTAATGCTGGGTTGTGAATGTGTAAAAGCTATACCTCCTCCTCCCCTCTGTGCCTGCATAGACATGTCATGGGATGACCTTTGCCTTTACCCATTGACTAGGAGGCTGGCTGGGCCCCAGAGCCGGTCTGGATGTTTTGGAGAAGAGAAAAATCTCTTGCTCTGGAATTCAAACCCCAGAACCTCCAGTCCCTAGCCTGGTCATTATACTGATTGAATTAACCCAGCTCCATTTGCAGTTCATGAAGCAGTGTAGAATCAACGTTAAATGTGAATAGTGAAGGTCATGGTAACTTGTGTAGGTTGCACATGATTCGGAAACTGGTGGAGAAGGAGAGGATCAAGAATGTTAAACAAGTAGATTGTGTGGGACATGATCTGATAATTACTGGCTTACATGTTTTGGAAATACCTGTTTTTTATAGCAGTGCCATAAATAATTGTTGTTATTTTTTGCAGACAGTACTTAGATTTTCATGGCTTATATGACCGAGACAAGCTCTTTTGGAAGGACATAGAAGATGTTACAATAACAGCAGCTGGTGCACCGCTTGGTGGAGGAAGAAATCTTCTTACACCTCGTTTTGTTAGACATTTTGGCGTGCTTTTTATACCATCACCTGATGAAATGACCCTCAAACACATATTCAAGGTTTGTGTAGTTAAGAATGTGTAAGAATACTTATTCATGTTGTATTCAGACTGTGAAAACTCCAAACTTTGATATAATGTAGTTAGAAATAATGAAGTTAGATACTGCCCACCTTCAACATTAAAATTAATAATAAACTATTGTTTTATTATTTTATTATTACATTTTCTATGATGCCGATGCCCGTGGCCGTGTGGTCTAAGGCGTACGTCTGTTTCCATTTGGTTGCTGGGACTGACTATCCTGAGGTTGTTCTTGATTTACCTCAGTCCCTCTAGGCACATACTGAGGTATTACTTTAAATTATACCATGACCACTTCTTCACACATCCTTTCCATTTCATTATTCACTCTCATCCAATCATTTGACACCATGTAGCCTTCAGTTAACTGGCAGTGTTGGTAAATAAACTACAAACGTATTGGTGGTGAAAATGTATGAAATATTGTAGTATTTGTTTAAATGGACAGCAGTGAAATCAGTGACAGGATGTTTGGCACAAATATGGCTTTATTAAAATTTGTAAGTTCTGGCAACATTGTAGCCTAGTGACTGCTTCTTAATACTGGGCTCAGTACTCTCCAGGTTATCTTAATACTGTGCTCAGTACTCTCTAGGTCATCTTAATATTGTGCTCAGTACTCTCTAGGTCTTCTCAATATTGGGCTCAGTATTCTCTAGGTTATCTTAATATTGTGCTTACTACTGTCCTGGGTATCTTAATATTGTGCTCAGTACTCTCCAGGTTATCTTAATGTTGTGCTCAGTACTCTCCAGGTTATCTTAATACAGTGCTCAGTACTCTCTAGATCAGTGGTTCCCAAACTTTTCCGGTCCACCGCCCCCTTTGTTCCATATACACACCGACAGCGCCCCCCTACCTTTTTTAAAAAACATAAATGCACTTTTGTTTCAACTTTTATTTTATATTTAAAAAATTGTTTAAATAAAATTATAAGAGTTAAACTTAATGTTTCATGTGTTAATTAATAAATGAAAATTTATTATATTTTTATGATTAACAATAATTCATCTATCAATAATTTATTAAAAAATAACTTGTGCTTGAATGAGATTCATAAATTAAAATACTAAGAAATTAAGTTAGTTTTTTATTTTTAATGCAAAAATTACTTTATTTGAATTATATTATAAAAATAAATGCACTACTTGTCTACTAGCTCCCTCCTGTGATAATAACAGCGCTCCCTTCCACCTCTCGTACCTATTAGCACCCACCTCGGTAATCCCACCGCCCCCCAGGAGGCGGTAACGCCCACTTTGGGAACCACTGCTCTAGATCATCTTAATATTGTGCTCAGTACACTTCAGGTTATGTTAATATTGTGCTCAGTACTGTCCAGTTTTCTTAATACTGAGCTCAGTACTCTCTAGGTCATCTTAATATTGTGCTCAGTAAGGGATTTGACAATGGTGTATTACTCACTGACACAATCTCCTTTTTTGGACTTTGTCCGTCTACTTTTTTTAAAAGTATAACATTTTAGAAGTCATCTGTGCTTCTGAAATATTGTGTTTTAAAAAAATTAGACAATGGACAAAGTACAAAAAAAGAGATTATGTCAGTGATGCAAATAGAAGTTAAATAATCCATCACCCCAACGTAGTCCATTGAATTTACTGTTTACAGTCAATACTGCATGGGTTCTTGGAACACTTCACTGAACCAGTGGCTGAGCTCGGAGGCTCAATAGTGGATGCTGCAATAGCGCTATGTGTTCGTATTTCTGCAGATTTGTTGCCAACACCAGCAAAATCTCATTATGTGTTCAATTTGCGTGATCTCTCAAAATGTATTCAGGGAATGCTTCAGGCTGATTCAAGAACTCTCAGAGATGCAAATCAAATGCTCAGGTAACCAGTGTGGTATAATCTTCGTTATATATGCAGTAGATATAACAGTATATGTAGTGTATAAAAACAGAGGAAAATTAGGAAGAAATTCAGATATACGAAATGTTTTAAGAATCACACTATGATTTCTTTTTCTTGATTTATCCTTGTAGTTACTCCCCTCAACAAATCCCCAGGCTGCAGGGCCTCTCTTATTGGTTGTGTGCAGCTGCTTACTCAATATACGTGTGGCCGTCCTGCATATCTGGAGACCTTCTCCTCCATCAGCAACCTTTGAACATGTAATGCTGTGATTATAAGACACACACTTAACATGGCAAATTACTTCATTAGCTGAAGAACGAATTGTTCTGGGATATGAAATGCCATGATATTTGCTATGTAGTTACTGACATTTCAGGGGAGCTTTATGCCTCCAACTTCAGGGTCTCTGCAGTTAAAGCAGATTTATGTTTCTTGGCTGTTTACAAATTGACATGGCATCCTGTCACAGAAGAATTTAATCTTCATCAACACTACTGTGAGAACCTCAAATCTTGCACACTTAAGTATTGGCATAATATCATCATTATTAATTTGTCCTTTTGGTAAGTTAATTATAGAAGTGTATTAGAATATTCAGTGGCAATTACAAGACCAAACATTGAACTTAACAAACACTTCCATTCAATATCTGTACATGCTCTCCTTGAATTTTGGAATCCAAATAGTCTGAAAGCAACTCCTGAACTATTTTTAGCACAAGGGGTGCTGACTTATGACACATCCCCTAGAATAAAGAACTGTTGCCTTTATTTACCCATGGCTCTTTTAATGCCGATGTCTGAAGCTTGTACTGTATGGTATTTAATAGTTGGATGATCGGTGCTCAACGAGACATGTAGGATAGTGACAGGATGTATGAAACCAACGCCATTGCCAAACCTCTATAGAGCGGCAGGCTTCGCAACTCCTACATCTCGTCGGAAGGCAGCGGAACACATAGAGAAGATCAAGCAAACGGTCGATGAGTGACACGCACTCTACGGAGCCAGAACACCACAGAGAAGATTAAAATCACGGAATAGCTTCCTCAGAACAGTGCAAGTTGAACCACCTGAAGACTTCCCCCTTACCCAGATTTGCCCTGGTAGCCACCTCCTTGATTTCAATACTTGGAAATCTCTTAACCGCATTAGAACAGGGGTGGCACCAGTAAAAACAAATATGGTGAAATGGGCGCAAAACAAATATGGTGAAATGGGGCAAAACAAACTCCGACGACCTGTATTGTGGCTGTGGAGAGGTACAAGATATGGGACATCTCCTATCATGCAGGGACTGCCCCCAGAAATGCACCCTCGAGGATTTATGGCTTGCAAATAAAAAAGGATTTGATGTAGCCCAATACTGGGTAAAAAATCTTTAATTTAATGGTCCGGACACGATAAAGAAAAAGAAAAGTTGGATGATCAGTGAATAATACACTAGAAATAATATGGAAGGAAGTCATGACCTAATTTGAGATTCTGTCCTGGAATATTTCCTGGAGGTGTTGATAAAACCATGAACACCTCAGTTAATTTATAAAAGAGGGGAGAACAATAAAAAAAGGATAATAGTTTATATATACCATGTTAATTATTAAATATTATGTTTGTTGAGTGCTGATTGTACATGTATCTTTATCTTGAAACACTAATCCTTTGAAGCCTGAAGGTGTAATTGATGTTTAAAAATGTACTCCTACATCATACAGGACAAAAACTGATTATGAAGACAGCTGTTTAGAGACATAAGTGGTTTTTTATTCTGAGCACCATATGGCACACTTAAGTTCACTCTGTGAGAAAATACAGAGTTTTTGTGCATTAAGATAAGTGGTACCCATAGTAACCATTGTGGTTTAAAGAGTCAAGTCAAACTATAGAATTCATATGTACTTTTGTTACTTCTGACAAAGAATGTTTCTGATTGCAGACTTTTTCATCATGAGTGCTTGCGTGTATTCCACGATCGCTTGATAAGCATTGAAGACAGAAGCTATTTCTATCATCTCATGAAAGAAATATGTGTAAGATATTTCAGTACCACAGTAATTCCATTGCCTGATGATCCACTAATTGATCACCTGCCAATACTTATCTTTGGGGACTTTATGCAAATTGGAGTAACTGCAGAAAACAAAGTTTATGAGGAGATAACAGATATGGAGAGGCTGAAGTATGCCCTACAGGTACTGCATTGGTATTTATTAATTAAGTTCTAAGCCTGTCCACTGTATGCATATAAACAGAGCATTGGATGACAGCTAAATTGCAAGGATACTGTCAGAAGTGGGACCCAGTATTAGAGGTGTGTTGCTTTTTTCTTTAGGCAGAATAGACTACGACAGAATTAGAAGAAATGGACAGGTTAAGCAGCATATACAGTGTTTAATCCAACAAATTGCTCAACCAATAATAAATAATCATTTGTCATTTACTATCAATTAAAATTTCTAAAAATGTTTAAAATCTTACTTGATAATACTGTATTTTAACTCTACACATGCACGCACATCTTTAACAGAATTTGCTATGTTTGTATTCCTTTGTATACAACCTCTCTGATGAATGCCTTGTAGAGGCCGAAACATGTAGGAGGGACATCGTAAATGACAAATGACAATTATTGATTGTGCAGTGTTTTGGATTAAACACTGTATATTCAGTCTATTACATGGATTATGGATTACATTAAATAAGTTTAAGCAACATTTAATTAAATGACGTTAAAAGAAGATGAATGGGAAAGGGTAATGTATATGACATGAACACCAAATGGTCAAGTGTGAGTCAGTCTGCTAAGTAAGTAGAGGTAATTACAAATGCAATATGATAAACACAATTTCACTTTTGAAATATGTATATTACAAATTATGCTCTTTTTTGCTTATTTATTTATAAAATTGGGCTGACCTAGCTGTTTTTATGACCAGACTTAATAATCAATGGCTCAATTTTTGGCACATTAGAACAATAAGGTACACAATACACCTATTAGCTTTGCTGTGACTGAATATTTGTGTGTTTGTCCTCATGTAACGGCTCAAAATCCCCCTGGATATATATTTATATTGAATATTAGCAGATTTACTGACTTTTGTTGATACGGTCCTTTATTGGTGCAAATTAGACAACAATAAACACAGAGACTGGATCCTCAACCATGAAGGACACTACTCAAGGACCACACATGTTTTTTGTTTGCATCTCAAAGGTAACTTACTAAATGTTTATCTGCACAAAAATTTTTGAAAAAGAAGTTTCAGAGAAATATGAAACATGCCATTTATGTACAATGTATTTTTCTCCTCCCTCTTACGGGTTTTGTGGTAATTAAATGTAAAGGTATACAGTACTCATATCAGACCTCAAGAGGCATTTGACTGATTTTGTCACCACTGGTCTGCATCATCCATTCACATTATTTAGAAGAGTTCATCAAGAGTTAGCATTTGTGTATAGAAATTCTACATGCAATAACAATGGATAAGTGCCAGAACTTTTATGCTATGCAGACATTTTCTAACTTGTTATAAAAGTATATGAGTTGAGTGTATTACAAGAAGTAGGAAAACATATACCACTAAATGGGTTTGCATGGGACAGGAGTATACTGAACATTGGCTGTACAAAGAAGGACTTAAAATAGTAGAACCTCATGGATTTATACTTTGTTAGGTTTCGTCCCATTTATGATGTTCAATTTTACAATAACACTAATAATTGTATAAATGCATACATTTTTATTAGCATTCTTTTATGGTTAGTAATGAAAGAGTGACTACAGTTTATGACTCAACCAACCCGTTAGGTTAATTTAACATTCAGTCGTTTTAATTACAGCACTGATACTAAGTATTTTTTCAGGATTATCTGGAAGATTACAATATAAGAACATCCAAGAAAATGAACTTAATTTTCTTTATGGATTGCATAGAGCATGTTGCTCGACTTGCCCGCATTTTGAGGACAGAACAGGGCAGTGCCCTACTGGTCGGAGTTGGTGGAATGGGAAAACAGAGTTTTACTCGTCTTGGTGCTTATTTATGTGGTTACAAGTGAGTCACTGAAATGTATGGCTGTCACATTATTAAATGGTGAAAGACTAATGCAACATCCTGCTCCATTTTATGGGGTGTATCTTTAATCTCTTGTTCAAGCACATGGAAAACCGAGCTCTGTAATGCAAGGTCAGTCAGCAGAGTGTTTCCTCATCCTACCTATATGTGTACACTGCAACATGAGACATGACCAGTGTGCTTTGTGTCTCACAAAGAGAGGTCATGGCATGTGATGAACGTATTCTGTTTGACCAAGAGCATTCACATGCAATACTTTTGCAAAGTATGTGTCGTGGAAGAAATGATGCCAGAAATTTTTAAGCAATATTTTGCTTCAATAATGCGGTGTAAAACAACAATATGTGCAACAGTGTAAAACTTTTGAACAAAAATTTTATTGGTGAACAAAAGAAAATACGGAAGTTTTATGTTTTAGGTGAAGATAAATTGGATAATATTGATGTCTGAATGGAAATAAACCCCAGAAAGTCTTTGTCCCCATTGCTGTTCAGTGGGGGGTGTCCAAAGCCTGAGCTCACAGGACAACAGCATTTTAAAACTACTCCCAAATACCAGTGATGAATTCTGATCTGGAGGTGGGTCTATTGGATGGGTACACAGTGCAGCATTGTACTGTTCTGCTAGACCTGACCTCTGGGTCGGGATTTCCCACGCCATATACTTGTGTAATTAGAGCTGTATTAATAACTCTCTCTTCGAGACTGGGAGGCAGGTGATTTCAAGAATCAGTAGACAATGGATTTCTTGATCTAGAACTCGTTTTTCACAGATGAGGAATGATTTACATTAAATCGTAATGTAAACAGCCAGAATAACAGATTTTGGTGTTGTGAAAATCTCTGTACATTTCATAAAGTTTTTTGCATGATCTTAAATTCAAAGTTTGGTTTGCTTTAAGTGCACACACAATCATGGTCCATGTGATTTGAAGAAAATAGTGATTTCCTACTGTTATAAATTTCACATTATTATCACCGTGCATTTTGTTAAATCAATAATAAGACCGACGAATGCACTATATTGACCAATTTTATTCTGGTCTATTTCCCCTCACCCTACACGTGTTTCGGAACTTTAAAGTTCCATCTTCAGGGGCTTGTCTTCTGCTACTTATTCACACATTAAAAAACAGATTCACAATATGTACAATAGTCTGCTGACAGTCATAAAACCACTTGTAAAAATATTCGGAACACTTTAAAATAGTACAATATATACAGTTATCAGTTAGAAATGTTAAAACTCTCGTAAAAGTATAAAAAAAACTGTATGTTATAAGAACGTTGTAATTTGTCCGTGGCGTAGGCTGTTTGTTATGATTTTACGTAAGCCCCTGAAGATGGAACTTTAAAGTTCCGAAACACGTGTAGGGTGAGGGGAAATAGACCAGAATAAAATTGGTCAATATAGTGCATTCGTCGGTCTTATTATTGATGATCCTACTGTTATGTTTGGTTAATTGTGGCACCATTCTTCAATGGATTAACAGAAGGGGAAAAATGTACGGTTACTTTATTCAGGATAGTGCCAAGGCCCACACTGCAACTTTTCAGTGGCTGTCCTAAGAAGGGGTACTCACTATATGGCTCATAGCTTGTGGACTCCTAGATCTCCAGATTTGAATTTGTGTGATTAGTATTTGTGGGGGACACTGAAAGATGACTTATGTGAGCAATCCACAATCTTTGCAAGAATTGAAATAAAATATTTGAAGAAAGATTTCCAGTGTTTCAAGACAAGATCTCTTTATCTGTGTCAAGAAATATTTTCAGCATGTGCAAGGCCTGCTTAGATTTTCAAAGTCATCATGTCAAGACTGTTGTGCGAAATAAAGTAAGTTAAACTGTAGGGGAAATACAAGCTATAAACTCCTAGTGGAAGCAGCCTTTGTGTCAGAATAGCTCCTGCGACAGCTACGGTGCTGAAACTGGAGATTAAAAGTACACTCTGTAGTTTGGGAGTGTATCAGTGTGGTTTCTTAAAGGTGGTCTTATTCTAAACTGTCTCATATTTTGGTTACATAAGTAGTAGCAGTATTAGTAGTAATAGTAGTAGTAGTATGTCATTTTTGGAGTGTTTGCTCCAGATTGTTTCAAGATTGTGACTGTTAGCTTCTCCATCTCTGCCTGTCCACATCTGACAACTCAAGAACTGCTAAAGAAATTTTCATCTTCTTTCTTTCTTTATCATGTCCGGACCATTAAATTAAAGATTTTTTGCCCAGTATTGGGCTACGTCAAATCCTTTTTTATTTGCAAGCCATAAATCCTCGAGGGTGCATTTCTGGGGGCAGTCCCTGCATGATAGGAGATGTCCCATATTTTGTACCTCTCCACAGCCACAATACAGGTCTTCGGAGTTTGTTTTGCCCCATTTCACCATATTTGTTTTTACTGGTGCCACCCCTGTTCTAATGCGGTTAAGAGATTTCCAAGTATTGAAATCAAGGTGGCTACCAGGGCAAATCTGGGTAAGGGGGAAATCTTCAGGTGGTTCAACTTGCACTGTTCTGAGGAAGCTATTCCGCGATTTTAATCTTCTCTGTGGTGTTCTGGCTCCGTAGAGTGCGTGTCGCTCATCGACAGTTTGCTTGATCTTCTCTATGTGTTCTGCTGCCTTCCGACGAGATGTAGGAGCTGTGAAGCCTGCAGCTCTATAGAGGTTTGACAATGGCGTTGGTTTCATACATCCTGTCATGAAATGTGATATTAGAGAGTTTCACTGAAATATTTGACATCTTCCAATTTTGTTTCATTTTGGATAACAGCAGTGAACACTTTACATGCATTTTCGTTTGTATCTGAATGGTAGCTCACTAAATATTTACTGTAGCTAAAACGGTTTTGAAAAAAAAGCTGTAAAGGAAAATGAAACAGACATTTTTTGTCCAGTACACTTTTCCAGAATCCTTACAAACTGTAAGAGAATGAAATAGAAAGGAGCAAACTCTTGAGAATCGTTATGCCATGCATACATTTCCTAACTTGTTACTGTTATTCTTCAGAAACATGACTGTCATTGAAAACATTAGATAAAATAATGTACATATGTTTGCATCCTTTCTGTAGGTGTTTCCAACTTGAACTTACTAGTAATTACAATCATAATTCTTTTCTTGATGATGTGCGAAGATTGTATTTTAATGCTGGTGCTAAGAATGAAGGCACAACCTTCCTCTTCACTGACACTCAAATTGTGCAAGAAGAGTTCCTTGAAGACATCAGTAATATCTTAAATTCAGGTAAGTAACTATAAGATATTTTGTAGTGTTTATAATATTTATAACCTATGTCACATATGAATGGTGTCTTTTTATATTTTGTTGTAGTTCTAGACTGGACTCAGACCATACATGCTTTGGCATTTTAATGAGTTGTTTCAAGATCTTTTCTGCAAAAATAATTGGACCTGGTGAGAAAACATGAAGTAGAAGATTGGATCATGAAAGGTTAACTGGGTTAAATTCCCAACACCTTGTGACAGGGCTATATGTCATTTATGTAGAACGTTGATAATGTTGCTCACTTTGTGTACTCGTATCCTTCATGTGATTCATTCTGAAAGATGTTGCGTGTTTGTGTGCTGTCATGTGATGCGCATACCAATGAAGCTGGTTTTAAGCAATAGATTTAAGCAAATATCTTCATTGGAGTCTTGGAATCCAGTCACAGTGTAAGAAATTTATATTATTGTCCAGCCGTTAATGCTAATGGAAATATCTGCCTTTGGTTTGAATGCTTCAAGTCTAAATTACTGAGACATGCATAATCACATCTTAATATTCTACTGATGTAGTAGGACTTACCTAGAAAATTTGAAGGAAACTTTATTAAAAAGTGTAGAAGTTAAGGTCTTTCATTTCACTCATGCACTTTTTTTAAGTTTATTTAAATACTTTATTGCTGAAGAGTTAATTTGGATGTGTAACTACAGGAAAGAAATTTGAGTTAAAAGTGTGCAGTCAATAATGCATAAAACATGTAAGTATGGAGCTATGACAGAGAAAAGGGTGTGTAGTTTGACTTGATTTAATGTCATTGTGCTTTTCCTTGTGTCAAGTCAGTGTTTGTCTCATCTGGTATGGAACGAGATCCATAAGGTATGTAGGATGTATGCATGTGAACTGAATTACATATTTGGAAACATTTTGGGGTCTTTCTGTCATATTTAATAGAAAGTAGCAGAACTTGTATCAGTACAAATTAATATGTTAGTGTCTGATGATTGATTTTCGTAAACATCATTTATATTGTGAGGTTTGGGATTCTCACAGTGTTGTTTCTGAGGATTCATGTCTTCTTGGACGTGATACTGTCATTGACTGAGTGGTTTCCAACGTTTTGACATCATGATCCTTGAAGATGAAGGTGATAAATTCCTTCAAAATATCAGAAACTACTCACCCCATGACACAGTGTCATATCACAAAGACCTGAATCCATAGTTTATGTTTTTTGATAAATAAAAAAAAATAGATGGGGAGTGTTGAGGTCATGGTTGTCTGATATGTGACACTATATATGATAAGTGGATACCAACATTTCAGAGGAACCTGCTGTCTCCATCTTTTGAAAATAAAAAAGTGAATTATTGTGTGTCCCACTGCTGTTGATAGTGCATTGCTGCCACCAGCTGAAATAATTATTGCCTGATTTAATTTATTGTGTATCTGTTGTCAGGAGAGGTTCCAAACTTGTACGATGCTACAGATGAATATGAGAAAATAATTGAAGTCACACAGTCTTCTGCAAGAGATGCTGGTATATCTGACGAAGATAGAGATGGAATATTCTCATTCTTTATTAGCCGAGTTAGATGTAAGCTCCATCTTGTCCTCTGTATGAGTCCTGTGGGAGATGCTTTCAGGTTAGTAGTTTGCATTTCAGAAACTCATTATCTGGTCAAAAAGTATTGAGGGTGAATTAGTATCTTAGATAAATGACACTGCACGGGAATTTAGCTGTGATAAATATGTTGTTATATTTTGCTGCGTGTGCAACTTATTTCGCTGTTTTAGTTGTTTTAGGCCAGCATTTAAATTGAAGAATGTTTCCCTCAGGTAACAGTTTACTGATGTCAGAGTACTAAATGGTTTCTGTATGTAACATTTTGTAAAAAGTTTGCCTAATAAAACTGATGTCAAGAAATTTAGTTTCATAAAGATACCACTTTGCTGAGATAATGAAGTGCTTAAATGTGATAATTTTCACTTGCATTCGGTTTTTTCGTTGTAACAGTTGGCAACACAGTGGTTACAGTAGTTCTTGTTTGTGTCAGTTGTTCTGTCATTGGTGTGTGTACTCAATTTGCATCTTCAGATCACTAAATTTGTGTTTCCCTGAAACATGAGTATAATGTTGGTGAAGTGGCTTGTAGGATACTGTAGATTGCTTCCATAAGAGGATCATAATGAAGTCAAGAGAAAAATTATTTCAGGAAATTTGCATAAATATCCGTTCAAAAAATGGTTTCATCTTGTTTTGTTTCCAAAACTAAAGAATAAGTAACACATGGAGGATAATATTAAATTGGATCTTAAAGGACTAGACTGGAGGCTGGGTACCGGATCATGTGGCTCAGAATGAAGACAGTGGGTGGGTAATGAATCTTCAGGTTCTATAAAATGCAAGGAATTTCTTGGCTAGCTGCATAACTATTAGCCTCTCAAGGACTCTGCTCCACAGGGTTAGTTGAATGGTTGGTTGATTGTTTGTTTGTTTGGCTAGTTAGTTAGTTAGTTTATTGTCTTATGAGTAGGTAATATATGTAATTTTTATGTGCAGGAGACGGTGCAAAATGTTCCCATCTTTAGTGAGTTGTTGCACCATTGACTGGTTTATGGACTGGCCACAGGAGGCGTTACTGTCAATTGCCCAGGATGCTCTGAAGCCTTTGGGTGATGACGAACTTGTCAACAATCTGGCAAACATCTGTGTCATCATGCATGAGGTATGGAACCCCTTGTGCCAATTTCTTGCTGCAAGATGTAAACCCTGAGTTGAGTTAAGTTTAGAAGTAAGGGCACCATTAACATTGTGAACTTCGAAGCTTTCATGGCAAATAAATACACCAAAATTTTCTTTGATGATCAGCAATGTTTCAGAAGACTATAAACAATTGTGAGAAATTCAAATCTCACCTTCTGTATCTTTCTTTATAGCCCTTATGTTTTTTTCCAGTAAATTAATATCTTTGGCTTAGAACACAAGTTGCTGCTTCCCAGTAAATTTCAATCCCTCCTCTTTGCTTGGGCCTTCCTAATGGCATATTCTAAAGCAGAGATGAAGAGCAACAATGACAAAACATCTCCTTCATCTCCATGTTTCAGACCACTCTGAATAGGATATGTGTCAATCAAATGTTTGCCTGTCCAGACTTCACACTGAGTCTTATTTAAATATGTTTTAATTAACCTGACTGTTTTCATAAGTATGCCAGACCTGATGAGAATATTATACAAGACCTCCCTCCTAACTGAATCATAGGCTTCCTTGAAATCTATAAAAACCTTATGTATTGCTGTATTGTATGCCCATTCAGTCTCAAGTAAACAGTGAAAATTTTGACTGGTTTTCTGGAGTGGGACTCCATGTAGCCTGATAGATGATTACTGATATTTTATGGAAACATACTATGCAGAAGAAGGCAGTATGTTCCTCTGAAATGTTAGTATCTACACACAGGGGCATAGCTAAGGTGGGGCAAGTGGTGCGGCCACCCTGGGCAGCAGAGTCCAAGGGGAGGAAAAATGGGCAGCAAAATGAGAAAAAAAATTTGAATTTCTGTACTCAATAAATTGTAAATTATTGAGAAAAATAAAAGTAAATATAATAAATAATTGTGATTTTTTTAAATTTCATTAATTTCTGTTAGGGGTGGCCATTTTTATTGCTTGCCCCAGGCTTAAAAAAAACTAGGTATGCCACTGACCACGCACCAGACTGCATGGCATTTCACACCAGAAGACCGTGCATGTAACACTGTCAATAGACACATTTTGTTTCAGGTAAAAGTTCCTCAAAATGCAGTTGTACTGCCATTTTATACGTTTATGTATAAGAAGTAATGTGAAAATGTTTGTTTTCCATTGTTTATATGGTGTACATAATCTGTTTTATTAAGTATATCACACTACAGCATTAAACTTGTTAAAAATTTAATTCCTTTCACAATCTTGTAGACAGGAACAAGTGAACTCTGCAATTTTTATACAGGTCTGTCAGCAGCAGTAGTAAAAATACTGAAAACATGTACTTTTCTAACCAATCATCATGTGCAAATGGAATACAGTGTTTTATTTTCTCATTTCATATTTAGAGTACTACACATGCAGCAATTCAATTTTATGAAGAGATGAGAAGACATTATTATGTGACACCAAGTAGTTACTTGCAGTTGATTAAATTATACAAAACAATGCTGGAGGAGAGGAAAGATAAGCTTAATCAGAAGAAGAATAGAATCTGTAATGGGCTTCAGGTAAGATTTATAGGTCATACAGTTATTACTTGGGGGCATGCGGTGGCACTGTTGGTTGAGGCACTGCGCTACAAACCGGAACGTCGCGGGTTCGATTCCCGATGGTGTCACTGGAATTTTTCATTGACATAATCGTTTCGGTCGCACTATGGCCCTCGGGTCGACTCAGCCTCTAACATAAATGAGTACCAGGAATCTTTCCTGGGGAGTAAAGGTGGCCGGTGCGTAGGGCTGACAACCTTACCACTTTCATGTGCCGATTGTCTAAAAATCTGGGAGCCTCAACCTCCTGGAACCCTAAGGGCCTGCCAAGGCCTGTAATGGGATTGCTTTACCTTTTTTACAGTTATTACTTTACATTATTTTGGTACTTAAAAGTGAGTGGCGCTAATGTCTTTTCTGCCACGCAAATTTGCATGTCCATCATTTTGTTCTTAGTGATTGTAGGAAATTAAAAAGTAAGGAATTGGATTGTCCTCTAAGAGCATAATTTTTACCCCACGTTTCTTGCAATTTGGCAGACTGGTTCAAAAGTTTAAATAATGACACACACACACACACACAATGTGGTGATCCTAAAAGCCTACTGTTTTCCTTTTCTTATAACAGAAGTTAAGCTAAAAAGAAGTCATTTTTTATACCTTATTAATTTTATTTTATGAATGAGTTTAATGGTTTTTTCAATTGGGTTCTTTCATTACAGAAACTGTTTGAAACCAATTCTGTAGTAGATAAATTGAAAATGGAATTGGTAGCACTTGAACCTGAACTGAAAGAGAAGTCAGCAGCTACAGCAGAACTTATGGAGCGTTTGGTGAAAGAACAGAGTATGGCTGATAAAGTACGGCAGATTGTTTTTACTGATGAAGCAATGGTTAAGGTGCGTGTAAAACTTCAATAATGAAGCACAGTGCCTTGTGACCATTTACTGTGGACATTCATGTATGTGCTTTTGTGACCCAATGAAGAATGCTGTGCTCAGCTAGACCACCTAATCTTGAGGAATATAAAAAAAAAAAAAAAAAAAAAGTTGTCCCTGTCCATGCCATGAAGGCATATAATTGTTGCAGAGGCATAGCTCTACTCATTCTTAATTTTGGCACAAGATGAATGAAAGAGGTCAGCTTCACATCCCACCTTCTTTATCCCCAAGGAAAGAAGAACCAGTGCCCATTGTATAGGAGGCTGAATGAGCTTTAGAGCCAGACTGAATGTTGTCGAGAAAAGGAGTAGTCACTTCTTCTATCGACCAGCCACTATCAAAGAATATATAAATCATGGTGAATAGGGTTATTTTTTGACCAGAATATAGTATAAGCCTTTCAGTAATTTGTTGTATGTTTCCAGGCAAAAGCTGCAGAGACACAAGTTTTAGCAGATGATGCCCAGAGAGATATCGATGCTGCAATGCCTGCTATGGAAACAGCTACAAGAGCACTAGACTGTATAAATAAAAATGATATTGATGAATTACGAATGTTCAACAAACCACCACACCTTGTCAAATATGTTATGGAAGCTGTTTGCCTTCTCATGGGGCAAAAGTATATCTGTGTGATATGTTTTATTAGTGAATAAGTATGCTTTGTAATAGAGCTTCTGTTCTTACAGAACACATCAAAACTACAGCTCTTTCTATGCACAGGAGTGCAAATTGAAGGGGAGGCAAATATTAGAGGGATCATGTTGTGTAAAATTTATTGTGACACAGCTTATTACTTTCCTAGAATTTGTAGTGGAATGGATCTGAATTTTGAGGGCAGGCACTGAGCAAGTTGGTGCAAGTGCTAGCACTTGTGACTTGTGTTAGGGAAGTGTAGTGTTCAAATGTCAGCTGGGGTATCAACTACTCTGACTTAGGTTTTTTATGGTTTTCTGTAGTCTGTCAAGGTAAATGCTGGGATAGCACATTAAATAAGGCTACATCCTTTTCATTTCATATTTGTTAGCAGTCATTCCAACACTATGTTATAAGTCACTGACAATGTTTTTAATTAAATTAGAAGTCAATAAATAAATAAATAAGATTTGCCTCAATAATATGTAACTGTAATATGCAATGTGCATTTGAAGCCACATAAAGGTTTATTACTACTGTAGTGGTTATTAAAGTAAAGTACTGCTACTTTGTTCAATAAACATTTAAATTTTTCCCCTATGCAGCCTTCAGACACAAAATTTTACTATATCTTTGTGCATATACCAAAAGTTAAAATATTTTATATGATGCTGGTCTTATTATGTATGTAAATAATAGTAGTAGTCCTTTGCGAAAAAGGAGCATGATATAAGAAAATTAAAGTATACACAAGCAATATGAAAGAGTTATTTCAGTATTAAAGACAAACATTTTTGTCTTCAATAACAGTCTTACCTTTACCCCTCGTTATGTTTTTCCCAGCATTTGTAAGCATATTTGCAAGTATGAAGTATTTGTTTCGTAAAATCTTTCTTTTTCTAGGGTTTTTCATTAGACATTATTTGTGTCCATTGTTAAGGAGGTAACTGTTTTTACCAACAGATTGGATTGGGCATCTGCGAAACTTATCCTGGGAGATACAAACTTCTTGAAAAAGCTTCAAGAATATGATAAAGATAAGATATCTGATGCTTTACTTAAGAAGCTGAAGGAATATGTTGATCATCCTGATTTTGCACCAGAGAAAGTAGCTACTCAGTCCAAAGTATGCAAATCCATTTGCATGTGGATACGAGCACTTCACATGTATGCAGAGGTGTATAGAGTGGTTGAGCCCAAGAGGAAAAGGTCTGTAGATTTAGGATTACTGTGTGTATGGAATTTGTACTTCTTGTGAACAGAACACATCCTTGGAAACTGGATCTTTTGCCTTCATAAAATTAAATTGGTAGGACACCACCTATATGGTGAGACCAGTTAAAAATTGCTAATCTCAGTCAGTGCACAAAGGATAAATTCAGTTTCCAAAATGTGTTCTGTTTGGAATGCAAGCTGGTGAATGGTTTCGGTTACCTCCATTTGCTAATCAGTAATCGTGAGGCAGTATGCAGTGACATGCAAACAGCAGCTGATGTGATCATGATAGAAACTCCTTCAGAATTCAATGTTGTATATAATATGTTTTAACATGTTTAATATTTTTATAAAACTGTTCATTGTATTGTTAATGTGTGGACATACATGAGAAATATACAACATCCACTTCGATATGTTATACATGTGAATATATAAATATTAAATTTAATGATATGACATGTACAGCTCATGGGTTCGTCGATTATGTATGTCATAACAAACCCCTGGATTTTATAACCAGCGGTGCAAACATATACGGCCACGGCCTACAAGTCTAATGATTTAATATTTTTAGTTCCATATCAACATATGGCGTATAGCTACTGTATCAAACCATCACGTTATTATGAATGTTCCTATAATGTTTTTACGATACCAGGTTTTTACTGATGTTCATAAGTAACAATTGTAACAAGTTTCAGATATCAGCCTTGAATAATTTTGCATACAGCATTGTAAATTTACACCTTTTTATATTTTTATACAGCCTGATGATGGCTTGCTAAAAACCAAAACAGGTAGCTGTTGGTGGTTTTATATCAAAATATTAGTTGTGTTTGACAGTTGTGTTTATTGGTTTATCATACAATGACACAATGGGATGAGTCACATGAAGATAGTCATGAAATTATTTGGCACTCTGCTGCTTGAGCTAAGTACTCCATGAATAAAATGATTAAATGGCCATGCCATATTATCATTATGTGGCAGAAAAGTAGACTGCTGGTGCAGAATGGCTACTAGCCTTTCCATTAATCTGAGAACATGGTAGTGAACAGAATTGATTGCTCGGAATAATTTAATTGTTTATGACATTTCAGCATTTGTGTTTCAACATGTTAAACCTGTTGCATGCAAGAAAATTTATGCAGTGTTTAAGGCATCATTATGTTTATTTACCTGAGACAGAACAAGGTTTGCTTCTTGTACCATAAATGTGTAGTTAAGCAGCTACACTCTGGGGGAAATATGGTTAATCACGTACAGACTAAGAAAATATGTTTGGTTTTGAAGTATGTAGAAGATAATAGTGGTATATATGTTGAGCACTTTGTTATATGTTTTGTCAAAGAACACAATTTTCCTCCTGTGTATTAGTCAGTACCTGACTAGGATGGTACAGACTTTCAAAAGTTTGGTGTTAATGCTATTTGCTATGACTTTTTAAATTTTAATTACTCTATTGATGACTAAAGAACAGTAAAACTGTTTCTCGAAAACAAAGGGAAATCAAATTTGCTAATAAGAACAATAATCAGTCAAAGTTAATATAATTAAATATTTTTCAAAGAAAATTACAGGCTGTGAAACCACAGAAGTAACAAAAAATTCGAGTTATGTACAATGGTAAAGCAACTATCATATAATTTATACCTGCACACTAAAATTCAAGGACCAAATGTAAGTTTCTTTTAATTTGTCAGGTATATGAATTTTATGGATAAGAATTAATGTTTTTAGGCTAGAAGAAGCTGAAAAGGAATTAAATCAAGTAATGGGTGTGCTGAGGGAGAAGCAGCAACACTTGGCAGAGGTAGAGAAACAGATTGCCCAGTTAGAAACATTGTATGATACCAGTCTTGCAGAGAAGATTGAGCTGGAATCAGTCATAGATGTTACTGCAAACAGACTCACAAGAGCAGGAAGATTGACTGCAGCCCTTGGAGATGAGCAACTTCTATGGGAAGAATCAGTTAAGGTATGAGACACGTGATCAGCAATTTACATTTTAGAATTCTTTTGTTAGGATAAGTTCGGTTGGGTTAGGTTATGTTAAGTTATACTAGGTCAGGTTAGGTTAGGTTTGTTTCGTCACATTTGTTCAATGATAGTCTGATTAGTGAATGCTGAATTGTAAACTATTTAGAAGGATGTGGTCATATTATAACTTTAAGGAACGTCCCAGCATAAGTGTGAATGCCTGAAAAATGAAGCCTCAATCGAAATAATTATCTCTGGACGCAGATATGAACCTGGGGCCTCGCAGATATTAAGAAGGAGGGCTTGAACATAACCTTCAGTTTACAGGGTTTGATATTGTCTTTATTTCTATAATTGGATGAGATGCATAGTCATATTTGTGATATTTGTGTAAGATTCTTAACACCCAATTGAATTTTTATTAGGATCTTGGTGCTGGTTTGGTCACTTTAGTTGGAGATGTTCTTGTAGCAGCTGCATTTGTTACATATCTTGGACCATTTGCTAGTACATACCGTGATGACTGATGGAACTTTGGGTTTCTCACTGTAAACGGCTTTCCATTCCAGCATTGGAAACTTTGAGGTAGTACCATAATGTTAATAATCTCTGCTGTGTATCTCATTTTTAAATTGGACACCTATCTATAAGCTGTGCACAATTTTGTGGAACTTCCAATTTATTCGTAGTAATATTTGTGTAATTTGTTCCATTTTTCCTGCAGACAAATCTGCACATTACAACTTAAATTAAGATTGCACAATATCATAGCAACTACTAGAATCACTTAATTGGTGGACAAATTCCGTGAATTAAGTGATTTCACAGGTGATATAACATCACTAGGATCTTATAGATTTGCATCATAGGAACTGTTTAAACTCTTTAGACCTGGCTCCTAAGTGATCAACTTGTAATGATTTTTGTGCTGTGTTTAAATATGTAGCTGTAAAATTATTTTTGTTAATAATTTATGGCCTAATCCCCCTTTCAAACACACATGCACACACGTCTGTGTCTTATGACTTACTTATTATGTTGATCTTAGCTTCCTTGCATGCGGCTTGCCTTTCCTCTGTGCTACAAGTGAAATTGTCTGAAATCCGAAAACCAACTTGTAAATACCGAGTGGGAAATTAGGCACTAGCTACAATTTTTCTGTTGCACTGGTGATGAGAAAACCATATTCCTTGACCCTTCGTGTTGTTGTTGTCGTCATCGTCATTGTCGCTGTTGTTGTTGTCCTTGTCCTTGTCTTTGTTCTTGTTCTTTCTTTTATGATTGTGATGGCGACAGTGATGGTGGTGATGTTGATGGTAATGTTAATGGCTTGCTAATTTTAATTTGTCAAAAGTTTGCAGGTTTGGATATGACATCACAAATCATGTCACCGCTTAGGAATTCCTCTTGCAGTTATGATTATTTTTAATAACTTAGCTTTTGTTTCTTATATGTTGTAACAGTCTGATTGCGGTTCTGGCAGATCAGCATGAGATCAGGCAGTGGAATGTGTGTGGTCTGCCAAAGGACAGATTATCTACAGAGAATGCCATCCTTGTTATGCGGGCAGAAGACGCCCTCTTTTGATAGATCCACAAGAACATGGTAAATATTGCAGTTAGTTTATTATCTTATTTAACAGTAAGACATGCAAGTAATGATGATGCTCTGCATAACATTATCTAAGCTGTAATTTAATCCTTTCCCCATTGGGTTTGTGTTCATATGATTTAAATGTCAGAAGACGTACTTACAAACAAAGTAAAATGTTGGATTAGAGCTACAATGCATTAATTTGTGAACTATACAACATTTTTTATGAAGTTGTTCCTGCTTTCTTTACGATCCATTACATCAGTACCTGCTGTGCTCTTTATCCCCACATTGACCCTGTACTATAAATTCAACAAAATCAATCAAGAAGGTATGTATTAAAATTAGAGAACACTAAATGGATGTCATACCTCTGTATATAAAGCTACATTATAGTTTGATAACATAGCTTGAACGCAAATTAATTACAGCTGTGTCTTTCCAAACATCAGTCATGTAAACACATTTTAAGAGAGTGGAGGTAAAGCTGCCTCCGTGCTTAATTAAAGACCATATCATCAAGATGTATGGGGAGTCAAGATATAAGTCCATGCATTCTTCACCTCTGCAGTAGATTGAGGTGAATGGTCAGCTTTATGCTCTGGCCTCTTTAATCCCATGGAAAGAGGCCCTGTTACCCTTTGGATAGGAGGCTGGGTGGGCTTCAGAGCTGGCCCAGGTGCTGTGGAGAAGAGAACAATTTCTTGCCCTTGGTGGAAATCAAACTCTGATCCTGTGTTTTCCCTTAGCCATGTCGCTGTTCTGACCAAGCTGTGGTACCTGTTACATACATCTTTTGCATTACTTAATGTTTCCTTTCTTCAAATACAGGCCAATCAGTGGATTCATCAGATGGAAAATGCTAATGGCTTGCAAACAATGAAACTGACAGATTCCAACTTTATGTATGTTCTTGAGAGTGGCATCAGAACTGGTACTCCAGTCTTGTTGGAGGATGTTGGAGAGACACTGGATTCTGCTTTAGGCCCTGTACTGATGAAACAGACATTTTTTCAGGTACATTAGTCTGCATACTAAAATACTCTGAAATAAGTGTACCAGATACTGATTTCATTGTTACCATAGTCCTATGTGTGTTATATTTTTATCTTAATTTTGTTTCAGGGTGGAAGAACTGTGATAAGACTTGGTGATACTGATGTTGATTATGATGATAATTTTCGTTTCTATGTGACAACCAAACTTCCTAATCCACATTATTTGCCAGAGATCTGCGTTCAGGTGACACTGATAAACTTCACAATTACATCGTCAAGTTTGGAAGAGCAGTTGTTGAGGTAAGTACTTGTATAAGTAATAATTCTGATGTACCATCACTGACAAAAGCTGTCATTCTTGGACTGTTTATTATGTTGGTCCTATGAATGTGTATGTCTGTTGACCAGTCTGTTATTAACCATTGTATGCCCCGTAATGATCACGTGATGTATGCAGTTCATGGAAATGAGTTCATGAGAGTTATGGAAAATTTGTGAATTAAAAAATATTCTCTGTACATCTTGAAACAGATCCCGTGGAACTGTATGATTCTAGGATAATTTTAATCACATGAAATTGCTGAAAGAATGAGTTAATTTTATAAGTCTTTGTCTTTTGAAGTCTCCAGTACCAAACCCTGGGCACGTGTATGGATAAAGAGATGGCACAGAAATTATGTACCCTAGATTAGGTATAAATTTTGGTACGTTTTGTTGAAAACTCTTGATATATTCAAAAAGGGTTTTATGTTTTTATACTTCCCTCACACAGAAGATTTTGTGTTGCTTCTAAACAGCTAACTGTGAAGAAGTGAGTTGGAGCATAAAGAAGCTGCAGCAGTGCTATTGCGTTTCATCTTCAAGTTTTGCCATTAAACTGAAACCAGTAGGCAAGTGTATATTAATTATGTCAATACATTTAAGTATGTACCTCATTTCGTATTGTTTATGTAACCCCAATACATTGCAAAATACCAAACAAACACGAAACACTGAAATACATGTATGGTTACATAACAACTGGTAGGAGAGAGACAAATTTAGGCAGGCTACTGAGCGAAAGGATTATATATTGTAGACAGCCAAATGATTAAGGTTTTCTGTATCATGTAAAGACTAGTACTTTTAGCCTTTTTATTCAGACATTTACACACAATTAAAGAAGAGTTACAGGAAGGGAAGTGAAGAGACAGCACTCCAATCTAATAACATGAAGAGGGCAGTTGGGTTCTTCTTGAGCAGATCATTAAAGCATCTTTTTTTCCCTCCTAATGGAAAGGAAGAAGGTTATATGCAAAGACAGCCTAGTCACTTTCTCATGATGCAACACTCCTGCACTTAGGCCCCATTAAAGAAGGCCTGGTGTCTTACTTCCCAATGCCATTTCTTGTGGCTCCGAAAACGAACACAATAAGCCAGAAGATATATTTCTGAATTCTCCATATCCCCCCAGTGACAATAACATTATGGCCTTTAAAAGGGGCTTCTTTTCCACTTCCCAAGTGCTATGGTTCTAAAAAGGGTTATCTTTTTCAATTTTCCATGTCCATCCAGTGACAGTGATATTGTGGCCTTTAAAAGGGTCTGTTATATTTCCACTCGCCATCTGCTACAGCACTGAGAAGGGCCATCTTTTCTCTCTTCTCCATATTCTGTCTGTGATGACACATTGTGGACCTTAAATGGCTGTTTTTGTTCCTATCTTTTTTCACATTTCCTGTTCACCTTTCCAGTTTGACTGGACTGGACTCAACTCCTTGCCCCATCCTGTGGCCCCAGTTGATCACCTTCAGCATGTCCTCACCCTACTCATTCTGACCTTGAAAATGCAGTCATGTTTCCTCAAAAACAGTGGTAGCGACCTACAAGACTACACAGTGCCATCACCCAGCAGACCACGGGGTCAAGAATGTCTCTTACTCCATTTCTTTAATTCTGAATGTAACATGTCTCTTTGGTTATCTCCATTCTTCCAAGCTATTACAGGATTTATAGTAAGGGACCTAGAATTAGCTGATTATAAATGTTTTCCACCTCCAACTTATGGAAGCATTTGGATACACTGATTTGAATACATATAATGGATTTAAATAGCACAACTGAAGAATTTATTGTTTTGAATTTGGATTTTAACTTTTAGTGATGTTGTACTTATTGAGCAACCAGATTTAGAGCAAAAACGAAATGAATTAATAACCAGAATTAATAATGATAAAAACTGCCTTCAGACTGCAGAGGATAAAATATTGAAGATGTTATATGCATCTGAGGGAAATATTTTGGATGACGAAGACCTAATAGACACACTGGATGAAAGTAAGGTAAAGCACATATTGAAGTATATTGAAATTAAATATAAAATGTAGAATGTTGGTAAATATGTAGATGGCTTGGAGAATTGTGAGGATAATTAGCTGTTAATCTGACAGCAAGGAAGTAATAGGACAGTGAAGGAAGTTTTACAGTGTGAGAAACTTCAGAGTTTTTACTGTCCATCTGGGGTTATTAAATCAAGAAGTTTGAAGACTGATGGGGGATGTAGCATACATGAATAAAATAAAAATCCATACAAAATTTTGATTGGAAGAGATCATATTATGAATCTAGGCTTACGTGGGCCGGTAATATTAAATAGGCCTTGCAGAAATACGTTGTGACGTTTGAAATGGCTTAGAATAGGAATAATGACAGACTTTCGTTATTACTGTGTTGAACCTTCAGATTCCATAACGAGCAATTCCTGGGCAAGGTGAAAACTTCAACTCTTTTGTACCTTGGGTACATACTTTTGTATTTAATTGCTAAGAAACATTTTCTTTTTTTATGTGTAGGAAACAGCATCCATCTTAGCCTCAAGATTACTGGAAACAGAGGCTACAGAGGAGAGAATTTCTGTTGTGAGGGAGAAGTATCATGCATTGGCAACTCGTGGATCTGTGCTTTACCTTGTAGTTGCTCAGTTGACTGACATTGATCCTATGTATCAGTATTCCTTGAAATATTTCAACCAGGTCTGTAAATACTGTTCGTAAGAATATTGCCACATCTTTGGCTATAGAATTGATATATATTTTATGCAGTTGAATGGTAAGTGCAATGGAATTAACACATCCTAATGTCTTCTTACTGTTTGCATCATATTACCAAGTACAGATGAAGCTGGAAATTTATAGGTCATTGTCAATACATACTAGAAAGCTGAAACTTACATCAAAATATGTATATGGGAAAATTTTTTTCTATAAGAGTTTTATGTAAACTTTATTGTAAAATTGACGTCACTTTTTTGAGCTTGGCTTCAAACCCTGGTGGGAGCCAGCGATTTTCTCTTCTCCATACTCATCCAGACTGACCCTGGGGCCCAACCAGCCTCCTGTGCAATGGGTTCTGGGTAAAGCAGCTGAGATGTGGTATTGACAACCCACCCCCATCTAGCAACAAGGTTAAGAATGAGAAGACCTATACCTCTACTCCCCCTCTGTGGCAGTCATGGCCTGTTATGGGATAATCTTCCCTTTTTTTGAGCACTAGTTGCCACGTGAGATATATCAGACTGAAATACAGATGAATCAGAGAGGATGCTGGGAAGGGATGCTAAGATGGTGCAGACGCAAAACGTGAATTTCTCATTTTCTACACTAAACTGAAAGACATAAGTGCATGGAACTTTTACATTTCGTTGCTGAATGTGTTGATATCATTTATATAGGACAGACTTATTTTTGGGACCCCCTTTCTTAGATTCTGCCCCTAGTTTGCCCCCCCCCCCCCCCTTTTTCAGAATAGAATTTTACATGTCATTGTGAGAGCCTTTTATTGAAAACAAATGTTTACCACTGCTTCACATAAGTTACATCACATATTTCAGATGCAAGTCTGAATGTGTTAGAATCACTGTTTCACTCTGTATTACAGTGATTGGGTGCTGTCTTAATTCTTTGCTGCTTAGTAGTTTTACTTCATAAAGACATGTATTGCATACTTTCTTTTCATGATTTTAAGGGATTCAATTGTTCTTGGGTGACTGTTCTTGGACACATTGATCAACAAATAATGAACTTCACTGATATATATTAGTGAGTGATGTTACTGTCCACACTGACTGTGATGTTGGAGGCAGAGTAAGGGTCCAAAACATAATGTTTAGTTTAACACTGAAGCAGCTGATCATCTGAAAGTATTTTAGTATGCTGTGCTTATTTCCTATGAAATTTTCAAATCCTAAAAAATAAGTTTTGCTTTAAAAGACTGAGATATAGCACTTCCCATTTTTATCCCCTCCAGGAGACAATGATAACTTAATACTTCTGTCATTCAGTTGTCTTATTTAGTTTTAAATTTAATGTTATTTTTCTGAATCTCGTTTTTAGGTATTTAAGACAGTGATTGATACTACTGAGAGAGTTGAAGATTTTGCGGTGCATCTGCAAATGTTATTAGATAAAGTCACACTTGCAGTTTATACTAATGTGTCAAGGGGATTGTTTGAAAGACATAAGCTTGTGTTTAGTTTTATGCTGTGTGCAAGTATATTCAAACAGTCTGGTATCGTCAGTGAATCACAATGGAATTTCCTGCTTCATGGACCAGTGCCTGTAGGAATGGTGAGTCACCTTAAAATGTACAGATATATGTGCACACTGCTTGTGTCTTAGTTATCCATTTTTCATATTTCTATCTTACAGTTAATGCTTTCATGATAGTATCATTGCATACAGTAAAATGAATAACTTCTCTCCTTTAAAGAGAAATAAGTGATTGCAGTGTATTTAAATGTGCTGGATTTCAGTATTAGATTAAAACTTTTATATCACTGACCATTTTAAAGATAAAGGATTAAAACTTCACGTACAGTAACCCATAAGATAGCCAGTCACATATTACATGGCGGGTTATGGCCAGTCAGTGTACAACATGACAATCTTCTGACCAATTGAACAATTTATACCAACAAATGCACACAGACATATAATGTCAATAGTTTCTTTTATTAATAGCTTTCCCCAGTACATATTTTGGCGTGCTTACATCGCCATCTTCAGGGGGTCGTTGAAGTTTTCTAACGTAGACCAATATTCATAAAATACATCGTAACAGTCATAGTTATGTATAATAATGTTACAATGTTAATCAGTGTCACTATATATAAAATTGTACAATGGTAAATATTAATAAAATTAATAAAACAGTATAAAATTATTGGGTTACATAGTATAATGTAACTGATAAATTATACTATGTAACCCAATAATTTTATACTGTTTTATTAATTTTATTAATATTTACCATTGTACAATTTTATATATAGTGACACTGATTAACATTGTAACATTATTATACATAACTATGACTGTTACGATGTATTTTATGAATATTGGTCTATGTTAGAAAACTTCAACGACTCCCTGAAGATGGCGATGTAAGCAAGCCGAAATACGTACTGGGGAAAGCTATTAATAAAAGAAACTATTGACATTATATGTCTGTGTGCATTTGTTGGTATAAATTGTTCAATTAAGCAAAAATGTGCGGTGAATGCAACATAAACTTCTGACCAATATCTGACTGACGGGTGTCAGAGTTCTCAGCAGCTGCACAATTACTGCTTTACAAGCTGAATCTTGGTGAAATGTTACATAGTTGTATATTTTTCAAGGATATCAGAAATGTGGCTTTGCCAAAGAAAATGATATAACATTTTTGTGATCTTCACATACTAATGCAGTGACATAATCCAAGACTCTACTATGGGGGATATTAATGTTGACAGTGTACAGCACATTTTTTGTGTCAGAATATATTGGTGCCATGTTCTGGTAACAAACTGTGAAGAATTCCATTCTTATCTGTTCTTGATTTGAATTCAACAGTATTACAATATTTAAATTTTGGTTACAATCAAATGTTCTGGGGACACTTTATTTTCTGTGGCCCAACAGTCCAAATCGGGCCTGGGCTGCCTCTTTGTTGAGGTTTCTAGATCACACACAATTCGACACACACACAAACCTGGTAGGATTCCTCTGAATGAGTGATCAGCCTGTCGCAGAGGCTGCTACCTACACAACCCACAACAAACACAGGAGACGAGCATCCATTCCCTCTTTGGGATTCAAACCCGCGATCCCAGCAACCAAGTGGCTGCAGGCCTACGCCGAAGTCCACATGGCTACCAGGATTGGCTCTGAGGATATTTGTTGGATCATATTAGGTAATTCAGTGAACATAATGGGAATATAGAAGATTCTGTATTATTCTTTCACGTAGAGGGGAAGGAAGAAAGAATCCATTCTGACACATGGCGGGAAAGAGAAAAATTCCCCCCTCTTCTGCCAAGTATTAAAACCATTTCATCTATTCTGAGCCAGTCAGTTTATTATTTGAGCTATCACAATTCATTAGCTTCACACAAAAGGTCCCTGAACTGTTTTTATGACACTATCCATTATAAATTTTCTGAGGATTTATTTCATCAGTGTGATTGGAATATAGGCAAACTGTGCCTCTTATCCTGTTGGCAAAAAATGTGTATGCTGGTAAACTGTAAAATTAAGTTTTACCACATGTCTATTAAAAGGAAGCCATATTGTAGTTTAGGATGATATGCCATATAGTTTTGCAGGTGGTTTTCAGTGTGTTGAAGGAACATGCTGCCTGTGTCTTCATAGTAGAACCTTTCACCCTGAAAATGGAGGCTTCAGGTTTCTCTGAAATGCTGGTACCCCACCACCAAACTACAAGCCACTATATCCCAGAAGACCATAATCTTGAGGTTATTGTTTTTAACAATAAAGGCCTTCTTATGTGTTTTTTCTCTCCCTTGTTTTAGACTGTTCCAAAGAAGCCAGATACTGTAACGCTGTCAGATTCCATGTGGCTGTCAGTTAATTTTCTTGCCACTAAGTTTAAGAGCTTTGAAGGTTTACTCTCAGATGCAGTCCTAAAAATATGTATAAGGATTGAAGATTTTGAGCAGGTAAGTTATTGTTGAGGACAGACGTTAAACTTACATGCACAAAAATGTTAGTCTATTATGTATATTTATCACTTATTCTGCAAAATGTCAGGGATAACATACTTAAGTATGTGCAGTTATTTAACTTCTGCATCTATAGTCCTGTATTTTTCATCTTAATTGTGTGTCTTTCCTGACTTAAATTTATTAAAAAAAGAAACAAAATTGCTCTGAGTTTCTTTAACAACGTAACTTCATTGTAAGAGGTTCTTGAGTGGGAGGGTAAAAATTGTATATAAGTAAGGCCATAGATGAGGAGGATGGGAGGTTTTATGTCTCCTGAAAGACAGAGCAGAATGACCACCAGTTCTTTTATCAGAGAGACTTCTGGGTAGCAAAATTCTCTTCTAGCAAGTAGGAATGGTTTTGTTAGTATGCCCTGTCAGATACTGGAAAATCCTTTGTTTCCTTACCTTCTTAACCAGTTTCATGTTATGGCATGCTTGAATTTTATAACATGAATGCTAAAAATGAATTTTACATTTTTTAAGTCTGTGTTGATTCTTGTTGATTCTATCCTTAATGAATGTTTCAGATTAAGAGAGCTTAAATACTGCACTTTGTTACTGCAAGTAATTCATAAATTAATTCATATATTATTACTCATAGTTTGAAAAGTGTTACATATTGATCCCTTTCTTCTGTTGGCAAATGAAACTAGTTCACATTTTTAATTATGACTGTTATAGTAATATTTTGTTTTTAGGTAATTAATGTCCAAGTAACAAACCAGGAGTCTGCACAGGCAGACTGGAATACACAGTTAGATGATTTTGAAAAGCTGATGTTACTGAAAGCCCTAAAGGAAGAAAAGGTAAATTTATTGTTCAGAGAAAAACAGTAAGGTAAATATATATACATATTTATTGGTATTAGATGAGTGGGAAATGAGCCTGGTAACAGTCAGTATACTAATTGTGTTGCAGGCTAGATGAGTGGGAAATGAGCGAGGTAACTATCAGTATAGTAATTGTGCTAAAGGCTAGATAACCACACAATTAAGGCTTGTGTATTGAGACGGCAGTTTGTTTCTCCTTGCAACCACATACAGACCAACTCTGGGACCCATCCTGTCTACTAACCAATCAATAGTGAGAGCTCTTTACCAGGGAATGAAGGAAGCAGAGCATGATGCTTGCCAACTATGCTCATCTAATGTGGAAGATTGAGATACCTCCACAAGAAGGCCGAGGGTCATACTTGGCTATAGTGCCTGCTCATGGCCTTGATTTCAATGAGTGTGAAAGAAATTAGCAGTGACATAAATAGACAACAGTGGACGGTCAGCTTATATACTCTCTCATTCTCTTCAGTAAGTAAGTGACTGTGGGAATACAAGAAGGCCTCTGTGTCTGAAGTTATTTCTTTATTCCAAATATTTACAAAGAGGGCTGAATATATATCTAGAGTGACTGCACAGTTCATGTTTCTGCATTGCCGTACTATTCATCTGTGTGCTCTTTCTTTTCTCACACAAGTGTATGCAGATATAACTAACTGCACACAAGAGCTACTCAAGAAATTTTCCTTTTTTGGCAGAACCTGACAATTCATTGTTGTGTTCAAGAAGCCCACCATCTGACTCTATCCAGAACTGGATGACTCCAGCCCACACCCTCTCACCAAGTTTCTTTATGAGTCATTTTAATATTATACTCCCATTTGCACCTACACTTTTCAAGAGGTATCTTTTCTTCAGGTTTTCTCACCAAACGTTTGTATGCATTTTTAATCTGTCCCATGAATACTACATTGGTGTAAGAAGTTAAAATGAAGTTTTATAATGGAGATTACACTTTCAATGATTATCTGTGGAAATGTGCCCTCTGTGGTATGCTAATTTTTAAAGGATTTTGCCTTTTATTTTTCTGTATCTAGTTGTTAGTAAAATACAGATATGCAACCAATGTTATTTTAAGTGTAACTTTCATATATTTTTCTTACAGTTGGTGTCTGCTGTTACTGCATATGTTAAAGGAAAATTTGGCCAGATGTTTGTTGAAAGTCCTCAGATTACACTACACAAACTGTGAGTTTCTAATACAGAGAGCAGCTGTAAGCCAAAAGTGTAATATGCAAGAAATATAAATACAGTGTGTTTAAAGGAGACATGTCACATTAATGGAAAACCTCCATGTGTCTCAGCTTGTTAAGTACTGGATCCTACCTGTATAACCGTACCAAATACTGCAGGGTTACATATTACACATCTTGCAACATATACAATTCGACAGAATACTTCATCTCTTAAGCCTGCTGTGCATTCATATATTATTTTTTCACTAAACATTAAATAGGCAATGGATCAGAATGTGTATTCATGCTGAAGGTGGCAACTTTTAACATTTAATGAAAATAGCTTAAGCGTGTGTAAATAATTCTAGGAGCAAAATATCCACAGCTATGTAATAAATGAGAGAATTGTACATCTGTTCATATGACGGTCTTGAATCAGTACTGGCCTCAGATATAAGCTCCTGAAAGTAGGACATGAAGTCCTAAAACGTTTTGTGTGTGACAAGGGCCCAATAATTAGGTCCTGTAATTTTTGTGAAGCTTTTTAATTTTTAAAATGATTTATGTTCCTATGCAACGTAAATTGTGTCTCTTTATTTTGGTTTTAGGTACCAAGACACAACCAACATCATCCCAATGGTGTTTTTGCTGAGCACAGGGTCAGATCCGTTTGAAGCATTTCAACGTTTCGCAAATGAAATGGGAAAGACGGACAAACTCCGGTGTATATCACTTGGTCAAGGTCAGGGACCTGCTGCAGAGAAAGTGATTGCCCTTGGTGCAGTGAAAGGTGACTGGATCTTCCTTCAGGTGTGTACAATGGAACTTCATGTAAATGAAACCTTTATTTAAAGAATGGGCTTAGTCTGTGTGAAAAATTACACACACACAATTACACACATAAACTTTATCATATATTAATGAATCCATCATTTGGTCCCATGTAGCTGGACCTTTTGAAATTATTGTTAAATAAACCACAAATGAATAAATAGCCATGGTATATACTTACACATGCACGTTTACGTGCATGTACATATACATACGTATGTACATACATACGTACGTACATACATACATACTCTTTGAAACCCCTAAATAAAGAATTTCCATAGAGTAAGGTAAAAAATTTTTAATTCTCAGAATTTCAACAATTATAACATTTTAGAATTTTGAAAGCTGTTTTTTTAGAGGAGGGAGTGGATAACTGTCATGGAGCTTGAAAAGGAATTATAAATTCGAAGTTTGTGTGATTATATGAGTTTATTTTTATAACTCACAGTAATTTATATGTGGCCATATGAAGTATGAAATGAGTAAATGTAGGCTTTGAATTGATGACAAGCTATTATGAGTGTTAGTTGTGGTTTTCTTTGTTGAAGAATTGTCACTTGGCAACTTCCTGGATGCTGGCAATGGAAAGATTAATTCAAAAGCTCTCGGACGCTCAAGAGGATGTTCATCCAGATTTCCGACTGTATTTAAGCACAATGCCTTCCAGAGCTTTCCCTATATCTGTTCTTCAGAACTCACTCAAAGTGACCAACGAACCACCAAAGGGTTTGAGAGCAAATGTGAAACGAGCTTTTTTTGACTTAACTACAGATGGTTTTGAGGATCATCGTAAGTTGATGTCTCTGTAATTGCAAAGAATAGTGATATACAAATGTATGACCAGCTGAAAGTTATACCTGTGCTGAATTAGGTGTCATCAAGATGTCTGGGAAAGTGGATATTTATAGATTCTTAACCTTGGTACTGGGTGGTGTGCACGACCAATTTCATGCTCTGACCACTTTGCTTTCAGCATAAGAGCTCCTGGTACAAACTGTGTAGTAGCAGGGTTGCCAACCATCCCATATTAGCTGGGATCTACCATATTATCAATCAATCTCTGCTCAGGCATTGAGATTGCCAGATAAAGTTAAAAGGTAATGTTCACTTTATCACAAGCATGAAGGCACAGAGGGGAGGTATAACTCTACCCTTTGTTTAACGTTGGTGCCAGATGGAGGTGGGTGGTCAACACCACGCTCTGGCCACTTTACCCCGGGGAAAGAGTGCTGGTTCCCATTGTAGAGGAGGCTGGGTGGGCCTCAGGGGGTAACAGCATTCTTTCCCAGGGGCAAAGTGGCCAAGGCATGAAGTTGACCACTCACTTCCATCTAATGCTGAAGTTAAGAATGAGTAGAGCTATACCTCTACTCCTCCCTATATGCCTTCATGGCGTGGGCAGTAGCAACTTACCTTTTTTAATGCAAACGTGCTGTACTGTTGTGAAACTCATCTTTGTTCTGGACAAGCTAATAGATGCTTGCTGAGCTCCAGCTATTCACATAATCTCAGTTTCCTTCTAGATGCATTTCAGATAAAAATGTTTGAGTAATCAGATGTTATGCTTACGAAGGAAAATAAAATTTTTCATCAGGATATCTGGGATATCGGCACACTGAAATTTCAGTTACATAAAAATATATTTGAATAACACACAGTTACTTAAAAGTACAAAAACAGCAAACCAGGAAGGAACTAGATCACTACAACACGGGAAATGAATTGCATTCCAGACAGTGTCAGCACAAATTAAAATTTTGATTTGGTATTTTAATATAGTGCTATACTTTAGTGTTAATATTCATACTTCTGTAATGAAGTTGTTAAGTATTTTATTTGTAACTGTTGCAGCACTTGGACCTCAATGGAGGAAGATGATCTTTGGTATATACTTCTTCCATGCTGTGATCCAAGAAAGAAAGAAATTTGGTCCTCTAGGATGGAATGTTACATATGAATTTAATGACAAGGATCAAGAATGTGCCATGAATACTATGAAGATGTTCTGTATTGACAATACAGTTCCATGGGATGCTTTGGAATATATTACTGGTATACATTTTAATAATTTAGGCTCTGACTCATATTGATCTTTTGTTTAATGCTTTAAAGCCTGGTGGTTACTTTATGTACAACCAGGTTTAACATTCAAAAATTGTACATTCGGCCCACACAGTGTATTGATGTGTTCTGTATGTATCTCAGAACAAACAGCCACTTTTTTGCCCTTAGCAACATTAACCGATTGGTTTTTAACTGAGATGGAAGGTGTTTACTATGCAATGCAAACTGGGTCTTTAAATAAAACAGTTTGTGTTTCGCCCTTAAACGGTTAAGGAAGGCCTGAATACTGTAGCTGAGTGTGTAGCACCCATGCTTCTTGTGTTGGATGTCACAGGTTCAAATCCTGAGCATTACTAGTTACCCTGTTTCCTTCAAGTAGGTGCAGGGATTGCACCTGAAATTTTGCCGTTACCACTCGCTTCCATATCCTTTAAATGCATGAAAAAGCAACAGTGAAGTTGTGATTAAAGAATTATCAGGGTAGGGACAGGTAGCAGTGCTCATTCTGAAACTTGAGTTTTAATTTTAAGATGTCTGAGGCTAACTTTTGCGTTAGATGAAAGTTCAGTCCATTATGGTTATGAGACCATGCTTCAGTACTGTCACTTTCTTGTTATTTCAGGTGGCTTTGTCACATAGTACTTATAATAAAAGCTATTAATACATTTGTGTTTCAGGTGAAATCATTTACGGTGGAAGGGTGACTGATTACTGGGACCTGCGTTGCCTTAAAACTATTCTCAAAAACTTCTTTGCACCTTCTGCTCTGGTGGATGGTATGATTATTAAGTAACTATTTTTTGTTTTGAGTTCTATATATAAATTTATTGCAATCGAAACTTCTGCACGTGAAATATGTTGTATGGGGAAAAGTGTGGAATGTGAATTTAAATATAAAATTGCAGTCATGTCATGTATTTTCTGTATGATATTCCTAGTTTATGTTCTCTTCTTAGAAAACTACTTAATCACTCCGTCATAAAGATTTGTCAAACACTGGGGGTGTATCTCTGCACATTCTTAACCTTGGCACTAGATAGAGGTGAAAGCAGCAGATGTGTGAACCTCTGCTGCTTTCACCCTGGAAAAGAATCCCATCTTCAGGGTAGAAGAGTAGGGCAATGGAGACAGCAAGTTTCTCTAACAAGTTGGCACATCTGTACCAAACTACACAGTGTCACATCCCAGAAGACAGTAATGTATAATTTTACTTCTTGTTTTATATGGATGGAACTTGGTCCCCCTCACTCTTCAAGGGTATAACACAGATTAAGAGATTCTGAGGGGAATACTGAACTTGAGAGGGGGGTATTACAAGGGGAATAAAGGTAATTACATGCGGAGAGTTTCAATAAAGTGTGCTGTTCATCAAATAATATTATGGGGATATGAGAAGCACATAAAAATTTTAGTCCAAAAATCTGAAAGCATGAGATGATATGGGAGACATAAGCCTAGATGGGGGCATAATATTAAAATGGATCATAATGAAATGAAGTCTGTGGTTAAGGACATACTACAGCTTAGTCATGACAGGGACCAGTGGCAGGCCTTATGTGAATGCAACAATGATTCTTTGGGTTCCCTGCAAGTCAGGAAATTTCTTGATGGTCTAAATGACTATTAAAGACTCTGCTCCATTCTGTTATGTTTCTATTGAACTTTGTACCTTCATAATGTAACTCTTAGTGTGTTCACCATCTTCTTCAATCACTTAGTTATATTTTCTCCTTTAGGGTACCTGTATTCTGAATCTGGAATGTATTATTGTCCTGAATCTGTGACTTGTTCCACACTTGCAAAGTACAGAAGCTTCATTGATGAACTGCCTCTAACTGAGGAACCAGAGATATTGGGATGCATGAGAATGCTAATATTGCTTGCCAGGTGAGTTGAGGAATTAGTATTGTAAATCTGTCATTTAGCTTAATTAAGCATTATGCCATGAAGATGCAACAGAAAGTGATGGCACTACATGGGGGCGAGTGGTCACCTTCACATCAGACTACTTTCCCCCTGGGGAAAGATTGCCCATTGCCCACTGAATTATTATTATTATTATTATTATTATTATTATTATTATTATTATTATTATTATTATTATTATTACTGCAATTGGGTTTTCACCCGGTGGCAGTAGTCCTTACATTAGTACACACAATACAAATGGACATATAAAATACATAAAAGTAACAATACAAAACAAACTACATACAGTAAATACAAGTACACACATTACAAAAACATCCACACCTTAACAAAAACATCCACACCTTACAAAAACATCCACACCTTAACAAGAACATACACACCTTAACAAAACATCCACACATTACACAAACATCCACACCTTAACAAAAACATCCACACCTTACAAAAACATCCACGCCTTAACAAAAACATCCACACCTTAACAAAAAAAATCCACATAAAGTGCTGTTATTTCCATTTGATTGATAATGCTTACATATTTTGAAACCAAAGCATGATTGAAAGTTATACATATATAAAAGAATGTGAGGATTGAATGTTTTGTGTGTTTATTATGTGAGATTTTTACACAAATATTACAACTGTTTTAGTATGTTATATTGCATTTTTTTGAGCCTCCAAATTATTTCTCTTATATTGAGGTCTTTGGCTGTAGGCTTTTGTAAGAATGAGTTTAACTGTAGTAGTAGTATATAGTTTGTGTGAAACAAACACAAAAGGGCGCAGTAAACAACAACATTTAAGAAGTTTGTGACCCTATCTGTATGTAGCAATGTAGGTTATATGTAAGAAAATTAACAGATAGTAAATCTGGATGTTTCAGATAGTTTGCAACAGATAGCTCTCAAAATTCATCCATGAATTTTGACACTACTACAGATGTTTCTACAGAAATGTGGACTCATATAAAGTGTAATGTCTTGGCAAATATATACAAGTATGTTATTGTTAGTTGTCTCCACAATTGAAAACATTATACTTATGGCAAGACACACAGAACTCTCAGATTTACTTGCTGCTTTGGAGAAAACTGTATCATAAAGAGCTGTCAAGTGAAGATTCATGTCTTCTGGGATGTTATGCCATGTCGATAGGAAATATTTACCTACATTTTGGAGGGTCATACTTTGTCAATCTTTAGGGTCTAGCAGTCCAAGAAGAGTGCCTTGGACTGCTAGAACCTGCAGAAGTAGGCAGTATGCTCCACTGAAACGTCGGTATCTATTTACCAGTTGACAAGGTGAAACATTTCAAAGACTTGTGTGAGAACTGCAGATCTTGCAAGTATTGTAAAGTTTTAAAATACAGTTTTACTTTTGCAGACATTCTACACTGTTGGCAAGAGCAATGCTATTACAATCTCTCTGATAGCTTTACTGTGTTTACAACTAATAGCATTCTTTTTTTTTTTTGTCTTTAAAGGTTAAAGAGACACACGCTATGATTGTGACTATAAGGGACATTCAGCCAAGAGAATCATTTGAATCCACTGAAAAATCAAGTGATGATATTGTTTATGAGCTAGCAGAAACAATTTTAGGAAAGCTAGTTAAATACATTGACATACATGAATGCCTGCCATCACTTCTCTGGGTAAATAAATTTTTCACTTATTACATTAATAACTTCAATTTAAAGGTGATTATTCCATTTGTGCAATATAAATCAGTAAATTTTATAAGGGAGCATTGCAGTCAGCACAACTATTTACTTTACACAAAAATATATGGCTACATGTTTCAGCTTTATACTAAAGTCTTTGTGAGACTGAATGTGGAAATATTAAAATATATGAAGATATTCATTTTGTTTTTCCTTACGACACACGAAAGAATGACACAAATAAAGATTGCAGTATAAGTCAATTTAATATTCAGTTTCTTTACGTCCCACAATAGCAATATTTTTAAACATTTCCTTGCAGTATTTGTGTATTATGATGTAACTATTTTGTATTATATAATACTTTCATCTTCCTTCTCTGAATATTTTTGCTAAGATGCAGGTATTAGTATAATTGCTGTGTTCCATTTATAGCATGATGAGAAAGGTCGCCAACCACCAGTATCAACTGTTTTATTTCAAGAAGTAGACCGATACAATAGTTTACTCACCAAGGTTCATGCATCCTTGGATAACTTACAGAAGGCCATTAAAGGACTTGTTGTTATGTCTGAGGCTTTAGAAGATATTCTCAATTCATGTCTGAACAACCAGGTACTGTATTATAGTAAAATTAAAGAATCTTACATACCATCCCCAGTTTTATCAACAGGCTTTTGGAAGTGAAGTGGAATTCCTATAATGTCTCTCTCTTAAACACTGCAGGCCATGCTGTCCCATAATATTTCTTGAAGATCAAAGTTAATATTTTTCTCCCATCTATAACTAGATCTTCCAAGTTATCTCTTTCTTTTAGGTTGCCCCCATCAAAACCCTGTATGCACCTCTCATTTCCCTCATACATGCCACATGCCCCACCCATCTCATCCTCTATTTTATGACCTGAATAATATTTGATGAGTAGCACAAATTGTGAAGCTCCTCCTAATGCAGTTTTTTCCCGTCTCCCTTAATTCCTCCCTCGTTTTCCAAATATCGTCCTCAGTACCCTGTTCTGAAAGCCCTCAGCTTATGTTCTTCCCTAATGTGAAACTTGGATCTAAATAATTTCGTATTTCTTTCGCAGATTCCAAAAATGTGGGGTGCAGTTGCTTATCCGTCACTCAAAAGTTTAGGGAGTTGGATAAGGGACCTGGAGTTACGACTCGATTTTATAAAGGTGATATAAACATTTCTTCAATAATGTAAAATATATGTATAAAAAGAAGTTCATATTGTATTTTGTACTGTAGTGACAGATAAACATTTCATACAGAGCCTGAGTATTTTAATGGTTGAAATGCACGTTTCTTGTTATTTGAACTAATTTATGAAAAACAACTTCTTTGGCTAGTACTTTTTCCATTTTATATGGGTTTGTGTTAATTTGCTATTTCCTTTGAAAAGTTTGTTGGGACTCCAGGACACTTCGCATCGGGGTTGCGCAACGTTCTTAAAACTGGACAACATGAAGTTCAGTGCGGATGAATCTGAAGATTTTGTGCCTGCTGATTTAAATTGTGATTATGTTATTGTAATTAACATTTGATTTAAATATTTGTGAGTTCAGACAATGAATGGAACTTTTTGGTATACTGAATAGTAAGTCTGCTGTTTATCCGTGATTTTGAATTCCTCATTTTTTAAAATAGCTAATCAAAAATGGAGATATTTCTATACAATAAAGGAAGTTGGCAGTGACATGTCTCTAATGCAACATTTCAACACTGGATGCCAATAACACATTTTAGAATTTGTTGAAGGATGGTGGATGAGGAGGAGATGAAGCATTTGTATTTATCTGTAGTTGTAAAATGTCTGTGTTGACTGGAATGTATCTATTCCAAAATTCAAGACTTTCCATGTTTCCATCAGGTTTCCGGGCCTTGGGAGTTTTGCCTGTCTGCACCCCCAACTATTTTTTTCATAATGCAAATGTATTCGGAGAATGTCTAACCGAGATTTTCATTCCACAAAGTGATAATATAAACCCAGGAATGCAAAGCTTATTTTAGTGAAATGAATGAGGAACAACACATACCTAAATTTTCCCCCACCCAAAATTATTTTCATTACAGTGTTTGTTTATGAAGCTACTTTGAATTTCTGGAATTCCTTATGAAAAAATGTTGAAAACAATTCTGGGAATAGAGTTGAAGAGAATTACTCTGGTCTTCATCTGAAACATGGCAAACAACATGTATAATACAAAAATCAGAAAATGGTTAAAATATAAAAATCAGAAAAAGGCTAAACAAGATACATAAGCAAGTGATTTTTTTTATGTTTGTAGGTAACAGAAGTTGTTAAGTACAATAAATAAGATGCTTAGGCCAAGGAGGATTGCTTAGGTGGTCTGTGGATTTCAAAAATTGAGAAATAGTTCTACAAGATATAACTCCTTTTAATGTACTCTGTTATACCTGATTAAGTGTTTTAGGTTTTGACTGTACCTTAATACTAATTGCACCTTCTAACAGGATCCTGATGATTGTTCCAGGTTTGGTTGACAGGAGGAGCACCACCGTCCTATTGGCTGTCTGGTTTCTTCTTTCCACAGGGTTTTCTTACTGGTATTCTTCAGACATATGCTCGCAAATACGATCACCCAATTGATGAGCTGAAATTTGACTTTGTAGTATTGAAAGTGATTCTGGATCAAGAAAATATATATGCTGCTCATATGGGGAACGAACAACATGAAGTGAGATTCGCTTGTAGTTTATAAGTGTTCATGTGGGACAGGATTACCACCTCTAGGGTTGGTGCAAGTCTAAGTACCATCCAAGGTGACAAGAAATTCTGCTGTGCCCTCTTTCAAAAACAGCTCAATTTTCTCATAAATTTGTCACAATAACATGAAATTCCCACACACTGTGATGTAAGATTTAACAAAAAGCCAAACAAAATAGTTACAAGACATGCTGCGTCACGCAGCAGCTTGCTGTACCTCTGTAGTCACACTGACCTTTTTCTTCCCCTTCATTTCTTCTTGGATCCCACCTATTTTAAGTGTGTTAATTTATATCATACTTTTGTTACCATACATTCAATTTTAATCTCTTATCAACTATACATTTTTCTTCTACATTTTACATATTATTAACAAATATTTTCTGGGTTTGCATAGTAGTCTTAAATTCCATTCTTGCATTCCTCTTAAATAGCCTTCATACTCCCATTATTTTTGTTTGTCTGTACCATTTCCCTATCAACTAAGCAAGTTTTCATACTCGTCTCTTTTCAAATAAAAATCGTAGTTGAGAAAGATTTTTTTGGTACTTTCCTGCCATCTATAGACAAAACCAGTGAAATACATATTTTCTATGGTATGTGAGAAAAGGACAACTTTTGTTGTACTGCTAGCAAACTGAGATGCTGTGTAACCCTGCTCTGAGCTCACTATTCTAACCTATGCAGCTCTACCTCACTGAGTTTTCTATGTACTTTTTTCTTGCTTGTGTGTTATTGCATACCTGAAAACATTTTCATTCTTCCTTAATGCCTGATTTCTTTTGAATAATCATAATTTGATTTGCTTAGGTGCCAGCTGTTTATGGGGACATAGTACAGCCAGAGGATGGAGTGATTGTTCATGGATTGTTCTTAGATGCTGGACGATGGGATAGTGAGAAGATGATACTTGCTGATCCATATCCTGGTGAGAAATTCAACAGTTTCCTTTTCTTTTATGGTCAGATTAGCCACACATGTTATGGCCCTGAAAGCCTTATTGTCCCCTCAGTCTCCGAATGCAAGTGGAGAAAAAGTTATACTTTTATAATCTGTAGTTTATTAGTACTTAACCTTTCTTAAGGGTTTATTATTGTCTAAATCACAAAGACTTGTGGACAGGAAATTCTAGTGTAACCCATCGTGAGTTGAAAGCCTGTGGTCAGACATTTTTAGTTGTGGTATAGGGTTTAGCATTTGTTTTTGTGCATGTTACACTTGGGCTGGTGGCTATCAAAGTATGGAAGTATCAACATAGAACGGTTTAGAAAACATTACAAACAAGTATTGTGAAATATCAATATGTGGGTGCAATAACTTGCAGAATGGTGAAAGGTGAACAGCCTACAAGGTTTCTCCAATCAATTGATAAATCAGTTTTAGCATTTCATATGACCTTCACCGTGCATTTTAATATCACTCTATATTAAACCAACAAAATGCACCTTCACTATCAAATTTTAATAATAATATATAACTTTCCCTACATATGTTTCGGTCTGCCTAGACCATCATCAGGGGGTTCAAACTACATTTAATTCACATCCATAAGTCCACTGTGTTATCACATTCATTATAGTTTGATGTTTATGTAAGTAAGATCACTGTTTAAAAACACTTTCTAAAATCACTTATTTAACATATATTGTGTCATATATAAAAACACACTGTATATAAGACTTTGAAGGCTCGTCGATGTTTAAAAGTTAAAATCTTCAACCTGGGTATCACAATTGGCTTGTATTATTTGTTCATGGTTTTGCATCATTTGAAGTTTTCTTGTTTTTGCTGTTGTGTACTTTGTGTTATCGCGAGTTGTGAAGTATACTGTCTGCCTGTCTTATGGGTTGATCTTACTTACATAAACATCGAACTATAATGAGTGTGATAACACAGTGAACTTATGGATGTGAATTAAATGTAGTTTGAACCCCCTGATGATGGTCTAGGCAGACCGAAACATATGTAGGGAAAGTTATATATTATTATTAAAATTTTATAGTGAAGGTGCATTTCGTTAATTTAATATACAGTCAGTTTTAGCATGTTTAAACGATGGGTTCAGTCATTAAGCTAGGCTTGTGAGATCACACCGTGGTCTGTGTGTACCCCCTTATAATATCATCATGCTGTTACTGTGCTGTCTGTGTGTACCCCCTTATGAGATGAGTATGATGTTCGTGTATGTCCCCTTATAAGTTCGCCATGCTGTCTGTGTGTACCCCTCATGATATCACCCTACTCTTTGAGTGTACCCCCTTATCAGAATAGTGTCCTATCTCTGTACCGCCGTGTCTGTGTGTACCCTCTTTTAACTTTGAAGCAATTGACTATTTGAAGGCAATGTGGTATGAATGTTATGCCATTGGAGGCCATCCCAACATTGTAATTTTTATTTCCTATAATCTGTAATAATAATGTAACATACATGGGTACTTTTGAGGTAAAAGCAACATTAATGCCACTTAACTTGTGGTCCTGAAATGATGTATGGTTATAAATCCTTGACAAATGTGCAATGAAAGGAATCTCTTTGTTGAATGTAAAATAATAACACAGCAGCCATACAAAACTCTTCCTTAGCTTCTTAGTTATAGTAATAGATATATAGAACTAGAAACTGTATGCAATAGGAAAATATGTTTTGTGAGTTTTAGTCAGCACTCCAACTTTAACATTCTGCTGTAATTTCAGGACTGACACTGTATATGATCACTGAATGATATGAGCCTCAACTCGTAGTGTCACAGATTTTGGCATTTGTTTCTAATTACAGGTGAGATGAATCCACCATTACCTGCAATGCATATATTACCAAAATCCATAATAGAGTACTCTGGAATTCGTTATGTAACGCCTCTGTATAAAACATCAGTTCGTGCAGGTGTAGTGTCAACAGCAGGCCATAGCACAAATTTTGTTGTTGCTGTGTTGCTTGCAAGCAGTCAACCAGAAAGTTATTGGGTTCTGAAGGGTACTGCACTGCTTATGCAAATTACAAACTAATACTTGTATTTGTCACACTCCCCCTTAAACACTCCAGTTCATTTAGGACTACTTAGACTCTGGACTTTGTCCATCATCCAGTATTCCATAAATACAAAAAATAAACACTTGCAGAAACCTGGATCTGTTTTTGAAACATTGTGTTACATTTTGTGATTTTTTTAACACTGCAGAGTGTACAAAGCTCAGAAGCGATGTAGTCTCCAACGTATTACCATCATCAGAACCATGTACAATTGAACTGTAATTCATATTCACAAGTCAGTCCTAATTTCACTTCATCATCCTGCAGTAAGAAACGGTACATCATTTATGTGATTAAATTTGCCTGTAACTGAATTTCCAGCAGAATTCTTCTATACGAAACATTAAATTCTCGCATAGTTCAAATAATTTACCCTTTACAGTGTAGAAAACAGAAATTGTTGGTGCAAACTGATATGTAGATTGTTGTGTTTATTATGTGTTTTATATTATTCTCAAAATAAAGAACATTAGCGGCCTGGTCTTATAAAAGCACACTGGGTTTCCTCTGGGACAGGAACTACATTTTTATACATATAACACAACATATGTAACAGTTTGTATAAATGAAATACATACATGAAGATTACTGCATTCAGAGGTGTGACGCTGTATACCTACCGACATTGTGATACAGCCTATTGCCTCCATCTTCAGGGTAGAAGGAAGAACCACACAGGCTGTAGGGTTTACATACCACTCCCACTGGTTTGTGCTTAGCCTTGTCCTGCATATCCTGTGTTACTGACTTTTTCCTGTGCGTTGTACCCATTCAGACACAACGTGAAGGCAGGAGGTTACTCCAAAATGTCGAAGAGCCTAATAATCAGCTACACTATATGGTGTCACATCCGACATGACAGTAATCTTAATAGCCACTGCCATAAGAACCTGCAATATTAAATGTTACATATATGTCAAACAAAATTAGGATATCAAAGATGTTTTTGGAAATGTAACATCTGAAAAAGACCTCCATATTCTTCTAAGCATACTTAACATTTTTCTTTGTTTGTCATCCTGTAGTGTTCATTGCAATAATGGAGGAATTAAACACTGTCATACACAACTAGTGTATATTTATTCTTTATTACAGCTACATGTTTTGACCTAATTTGGTTATTTTCAGGCCAATAATATAAAATTCATAAAAAGTACCATACTGCCAGTTTTAACTTTCCAATATTCTCCATTCTGCCCACAGTGTATTTATATATTTTGTATGTATCTCAGAACAAACAGTGAATTTTGCCTTGTACAGTGTTCAGTGATTGGTTTTTACAACCAAGATGGCAAGTGTTTACTGTGTGGTTGGAACTGGGTCTTTAAAACAGATTATGACATACATTTCATCCTTGAAGTGTTAATGTGCTTATTGGATGCATAAAACCGTGCATAAAATGTAGATTACTGGTACATTCAGAGAAATTACAAACAATAAGATAATAAAACAGAAATTTGGGCCCAACAGTGGAAGAATTCTGGTGATAACTCGATATTTTTATTAGCTGAACAACTATGAAACTGTAAGATTACAATTGTTTACAGTGGTGATGATGAATATTCAAGCCTTGTGTGATATGAAGCTATGTTGGTAAACACATATCGATGTTTTGGGAGAGCTTGCTGCCTCCATCTTCAGAGTCTGGCTAGTCCAAGTCTTCTTGGACTGAGGCTGTTTAATCTTAGCAACTGACAGCCTTAAAGTTAAAAAAAAAGTCTTCATGGAAAGCAGGTCTGATCTGTGGATTAGTTATATAAAAAAATTGATAAGACTTGTCTTCATATGAAAGATACTGGACAAACATGAAATAATATTCAATTTGCCAGACAAATTTTAGTATTCATATATCAGTACCACATTTTGTAGAAATCTGTTCAGTAATTTCAGAAATAGACCATAAGTATATTCAGACGGACAAAGCATTCACATTATGCGTTACTTTCATGTATGTCATGGAAAGTGAAGGAGGGCATAAATATTAAATTCCGTGTGGTAAAACATTTATGTACTTTAAAGGCACTCTTACTTCTGTGGACTTTGTCTATTGTCTGTTATATAATTAAAGCACGATTTTTATATGCTGCCTCTGTTTCTGCCCTGTTGTGCAAACCTAATCTGATGGAGCTACAACCTAATGACTGAGAGTAGCTCTGGCTATGGGCTGGACGATCCATGCGAGGGAAATATATTTTTTCTCTCTAGCATAAACGTCCAGGCCACAGATTTCTGCCTACCGAAAAATAAAGCAACACAAAAGGGACGGGGTAGAGAATTCATCAGTTGTATGATTGCGTTGGCTATCCTGATCTAGCCAATAACCTGTATGGCGAAAATGCGTATTCGCAATTCGATTTCTTACTAGCTGAAATGGCGCCATAGCATTTCTGTGTTTAAGTGAAAGTTGTGCTTTCTTAGTTAAATTCACTGGGCATAGTGTACGAAAGGTATATATACACTTTTTATGACCATTCTGTTCATGCATGATGTTTCTTTGTCATGTTACAATAATTATGAAAAAAGGGTGACGAGAATAATTATTTTATTGACTGCATGCCACTCGTGTGTAATACAAGGTTCTTGTGTGTTCTTTGTAAGAGGGATATTTAAAGAATGCGTGTACATCTCATAAGCTTTGTCCTGAATTTAAAGTGTAAACCATATGTAATGAGATTTGACATCAAGACTGGTGAAATCGGAGGTCTAGGTTCATATATTTTCATTTTTTGCAAGAAATGTGCGGTATTGTATGTAACAATTCCGATTACTACGATTTAGTGTGACCGCGATCATTGGTAATCATTACATGTATGGTAGGAGACTTTTCATTCATTTATTAGTCCACCATAAATCCTATAAGAATTACATTCCAGTAGATGTGGTTACCGTCAATATTATGTTTAATCAATTGTGCAACACTGCATTTGTCCAACATCATATTCATAAATATATTAATTATAATACATTATAAACATTAAAAGGTATACTATAAACAAATTAAGAAAATCGAGAAAATTATAAAATCATACACTATTCAATGTCTGTGTTCTAACATATATTCAAATAGGATTACATTTTATAGTTAAAATACTCTTCCAATGAGTAAAAGGAATTTACATACAAAAATCTCTTCAAGGCAGACCCAAAAGATTTTTGATCATTAGATAATTCTTTAAGTTTCACCGGTAAGTAATTGTAGATCTTTATGCCTGAATAATAAGCTCCCTTTTGAACTTTAGTTAAAGAAATGATTGGGGGGAATAGATTATTATTTTGTCTGGTACCAATATTGTGAATCTCGGAAATCCTTGTAAACAAGTGTCTGTTATTTACCACATACTGCATCAGGGAATATATGTATTGACAACACAGAGGCAGTATTTTCATTTCCTTAAATGAGTCCCTACATGAATCTCTTTTCTTCAAACCCATCATAATTCTTACTACCTTTTTTGGATTCTAAAAAGTTTTATGCTATATGGTGAATTACCCCAAAAGATAATTCCATAAGTCATGATGGAGTGTATGTAAGCAAAATAAATTATCCTCAGGCTACTTCGAGACATTATGGGTTAGATAACTCTCATTATGAAACATGACGAACTTAATTTTGCAATAAGGTAATCAATATGGTTTTTCCAAGATAACTTATCGTCAATATTTATACCCAAAAATTTAGTACAGTTGGAGTTTACTATTTGTTTATGACTAAGACCAATATACATATCAAATTCATCATGGTTCATTGTTTTAAAACTGTAAGTGATGAGTTTTTTTTAAGTTTAGTGTTAGCAAGTTAATTTTGAACCATTTATTAACCTCATGGAATGTTTTATTCATAGCTAATTTATAGCCATTAAATTTGGGATTAGTCACAATTATGCTTGTATCATCAGCATATAAGAAAATTTTTGCCCCCTTAATTGGTACTTTAGTTATATCATTTATGTACAGAAGGGAAAAAAGCGGACCAAGGATTGATCCTTGGGGCACTCCGGATTTTATCTCCACCCACCTGGACGAAAAACTGTCTACGGAGTCATTTTTGTCAAGAATTACTCTTTGATATCTTCCCTTGAAGTAAGACTTCATTAAAGCACCAAATTTTCCAGTGATTCCATAGAATTCCAATTTTTTTATGTGTATATCATGACTGACACAGTTGAATGCTTTTTGTAAATCACAAAATATCCCTCCAACTAAATGTTTGTTATTCATTGATTTTAATATTTCATCTATTAATTTAAAAGATGCTTTTTCTGTAGATGAGTTTGGCCGAAAGCCATACTGATTATCATCCATTATATTATTTATGTTTATATGTTCATATAATCTATTATGTATAAGCCTTTCAAATACTTTAGAAAATGATGATAACAATGATATAGGCCTATAGTTAGATGGTTCATATTTATCACCATTTTTTAATATTGGCTTGACCACAGCAAACTTCAATCTATCCGGAAAAATTTCCTGGGCTAAGGATTCATTGCAAATATAAGTAAGTGGCGAAATGATGTACGGCATACTTATTTTTAATATTTTTGTAGAAATTTCATCATATCCATAAGAGGATTTGGTCTTTAAAGATTTAATTATTTTCCCAATCTCTGCAGTTGAGGTGTAGTGCCACCTAATATTTTCAATCAACTTGAGATATCATAAATTTATTCAGTGTTCATAATTTCTTATAATTTGTTCTGTATGGCTTCTTATAGTCATGGTTGTATAACAACCTGAATTAAGCATTAGCTCAGTTAAAAAAGACACCCAAGAAATGTTACAGATGAGTGCTGTTGTAGTTAATGAATGTGAAACAATTTGTGATGGATAATGTGTTTCAGCACATAGTTTCAGTTTATCTGTAGCAAAAAAACAACATTAAGTAAACAAATGATCTACATATATAAGCTTTGATATTTACCTTGCCTACAGGTACAGAATTTCCTGTTTTCATCATAACCTACAGAGTATGCCAAATACATTGTTTCATGCTGTTGAATACTTATATGTCACAAAACTTATATGGCATTTGACTGGTATTGTATATATTGAGGTTAGTTTATAGTGGTTATAGTTATTGCATTTGTAGGACATCAGGTACCAATTTTAAGGTGCTGCATCGCAGGTTTGTGTACATGTTGTGTGTTGTGGGATACTGTTCAAAAATGGGTTGCCTTCTTTTCTGTTGATCATGAAATTCCAGCATGCTGACCCATGTCATGGGTTTCTAATCATGTGCCAGAGCCATTTGGTCTGTTATTTGTTGCAGGGTGCCATTCCCAGTTGTGTTTTTGTCTTCCAAGGAGGTTGTGTGTAATTCTTTTTTTTATTCTCTAAATTTTGTTAGTTAGATTCTTTGGTTTAAGTTGTAACCCTCTTGTGAACAGTTGCTTACATTCCTGCTGTTGAGTACAGCAGGGCGGGGTTTGCACCCCAACCGCAATACTTTGGGATGCTCTGTGTTTCAAAATCATAACAGGAAGAGGCTTTGTGTAACCTCTTAAAGCCCAGTGGTAACTATTTGTGCTGCAAGGTTAACATTATCAAATTCTCTGTTTTGCCCACACCTTGTGTTTGTGTTTATGTTTTTCATGTGCTTCTCAGAATAAACACCAATATTTCCTTATATGGTATTAACAGATTGGTATTTTTAATGGAGACTGTTTAGATTGAGGTATGAACTGAATTTTTGTGTATAATTTAGGTGAATTTCAGTCTTCAAAGCATTTAATTTGGTCGGCATGACAACTTTGGTTTTGGCAGTAGCTGGTAAATCAAGAATCCTCCTGTGTAGTTTGGTATGACAGCAGTGAAACAGAGGCCACAGAAAGCAGTCCTGTAGATTGATCCACTCCACACCCTCAAGCTGTTTTGCTGACCCCTCCATTCGTCTAGCCATTTAGTTCATACATTAGAGGGGGATGGAGAGGAATGCAGTGGTAGGCTGAAAGGAGGAAGCCTGGAGCACTGTTATCCCTACTGTACATGGGACTTCATTCTCTGGCCTCAGTATTGTTACTGTACTGCAAAGAAGTAGTGTTGACATGAATGGACAGTGGGAGTGGGGCTACAAAAATATGTGTATATGTATCTGTAACTGGCAAGTATAGAAATACTGAATGGGAGAAAGTGGAGTTAAGTGCATAGGAAATTGTAACTTGTATTTCAGTGACTAATTGTCATCGTATGCAGTGACGTATGTTTGCAGCAAAAGAAATATGTATGTATATGACTGAACAGTTCATAAAATTCGTGGCAACATATACATCCTTTTATTATGTCTTTGAGCACAGCAGCTCTATCTCGTACGAAGCCTGCATCTGTCTTGACGCCCCATGACAGATTCTGTGCTCAGGGACGCCGTAAAAGAGACACCCTGTGTACAGTATTTTTGCTGCTTTTATTTGTTGGCAGCTCAATGAAGATGGCAAATTCAAACCGACGTGTGTCATGTGGATTGGATTTTTGCAGCATTCCAGATATTAGAGCAAGTCTTCAAGGTGCCTCAGAAGCAGGGTATGCATATTTTCTCTTCTTAATCTTCTTCCTCCTCCTCTTCCTTCTCCTGGTTCTCATCTTCCTCCTTCTACACTTTTATTTATTTACATCAGTTTATGATTCCTTTAATGACACTTTCAATAAGTGAGACTACATAGTGTCAAATTGTAGGATCATTACAGAGTAATGACTTGAAAGGATGTGGAAGAAGTGACCATGGCCAAATTTAATATAGGCCTGCTATCCTATCATTTGCCTGAAGGAAGTGGGGGGAGAAGAAACTTAAAAACATTGGTCATGGAAGTTGGTTTGTGTCAGAGATTTCAAGCCAGTATCTTGAAAATACAAATCAAGGGTACCACCCCCTTGACCACAACATTCAGTAGTGTTATTTAAATTTTATATTGTTCATTTTTTGATTGTCAGACTAGATAAATATTCTGATATACTTTTATGGTATATTTGGTCATTTGGTTTTGGATTTGTTAATTAATATATCATATTTACCCAAATATAAGACAATTTTTCCCAATTCATTATATGAAGAATGGGGGGAGGGGTCACCTTACAAGTAAACACAAAGTTAAACATATTGTTTATGTACAATATTTAGTGGGTGATGATGGTGATAATTGTTTAACTTCATTTGCAAGTGTCTTTTGTCTTCCATAACCCTGTTCAGTGTTATGTATTCAGTCTTGCATTATAGTACTAGAGAAACATATTTCTTAATCCTTTGGTGCTGGAATTAAGTGCATGTGTTTAAGGGACAGTGACGGAAAATTCTGATAAATAAAACTGCCTTTGCACTCGAGCAGAGACAGCTACGTATGTGAAAGCAGTATATACAGGGCATACACAAAAGAATGGTGCGGTTTCAAAAGTGAATAAAAAATTTATTTCTCACCTTACACGGGCACAACATACACCATCAGCGGCGGCAACTGTCCAAGTTTCTCATTTGGTAATTACAATCCTTCAATGTGTGCACCCTGGGTCACACGACACACATCCACATGGTAATCAAACTCATCCCAGACCTGGTGTAGCATGTGCGCTGTAATGGCCTGCAGTGCATGCGTTATCCGATCACGAATTTCATGGATGGACGTGGGCAATGGTGGTACATAAACGCTGTCTTTAACGAACCCCCAAAGAAGAAATCGCACGGTGTAAGATCTGGCAAACGGGGTGGCCAAGGGAGAAGGTTCTTGTCTCCATTTGCAGCAGCACGTCCGATCCAGCGCTGTGGAAGAACCCGATTGAGAAGCACTCGTACATTCCACGCAGTAAGCATGAGAAGCGAACTGCTGGTAGCGCATGAGAAACTTGGACAGTTGCCGCCGCTGACGGTGTATGTTGTGCCCGTGTAATGTGAGACATAAATTTTTTATTCACTTTTGAAACCGCACCATTCTTTTGTGTATGCCCTGTATATATGTGTGTGTGAGCTCTGCAAGATTGTGCCATAATTGACACGTTCTGAGCAACAACTTCAGTCATCTTTCAATATTGCGAGTGTCACGCTGTGGGACAACTATAGTTGTTTGGCATCACAGGGTTAAACGTGTGTAACTGGTAGAAATCAGTTCCAACAGAGCAAGGCGCAGCATTGAAAACTGTGTTGTAGGCACATCACTACTTTTTATTATATTGGTGTTACTTTTGTAGTGCTACTCACAGCATGGAAAGACTGAAAGAAGTTTGCTCTTTTGCAGCCTTAAATAATTGCCTGTGCATGACCATTGAGCATAATAATTTAATAAAATTTAATCTGAAAACCATGCAGATTGTATTATACATGACACTGGTATAAAGAATAAGACTGTCCACTTCAAACCTGTACATGATGACATGTATACTCTTCTTGGTGTTCTTAAGAAAACATTAGTTTGGCATTATTTCAAATAAGTTTGTAGTGTGGCTGAAAGATTAGGCTAGGTATTTGGAATGATGATATTTCTATGCAAAGTAAGCATACGTGATAAAGGCTTCAAATCCTATGGAGCTTATTTCTAACAGCAGGCAATAATGCATATTTACATTTACTTTTATTGTCTTGGTCTTGTAGATTAACCAGTGTAATTGTAACATTACACTTAAGTTATCAGGACATATTTTTACTGTTTTTGCTTTTTCAGATATGACTTCACATGTTTTCCAATTGTTCATCCAAGATTTAAAAGAGAATTTATGAGTGGAAAGAGTAAAGAACGGCTTGGAGCCTTTACACGATCTGATCTTATTCTTGCTGGTTCAGGTGGGTATAGTTTTGAGACAAATTTTGTTATGAGGATTCCAGTTTGCACGTGACCTTTTAGTCAGCCTCTCATCCCTGTATTTGGTCTTGTGCATTTTTGTATAGGTGAGGAACAGACATTTCAAGGTAGTATCCAGGAGTCTACAAATTTTCCAAAAATCTGGGAGCAACCTCCATTTTCTAAGTGCCAGATGGATGATATGAAGCAGTTTCCATATTGAGGATCCACAATTCTGGAGTGACCTGTGAACCTCACTGTTATCTGGTGTTTTGTGTTGTGTGTATGGGAACTAATACACATTTTTGTATGTAAGGGGGAAAAACTGCAACAATTATGCTAAAAATATTAGGCACCACCATACAAAATTTAGTCACCCGGGCGACCAGGCACCCACGATTTGTTCACCTCTTGTAACATCCATTTGTACAATTAAAAGTACATTAGTTAAGTGCTTGAGAGGAACATGCTGCCTTCATGTTCAGATAGACTGTGGTCTTTTGGATTCTGACAGTATGTAATGTCTACATGGTGTCAGAATCCAAAAGACTACAGCCAACGTTTTTACTTACGTCGTATTTAAGTAAACCTGTTGCTGAAGAGCTTACAGATAATTTCCCAAATGGAATAATAATAATAATAATAATAATTATGACAGCCATTTGATTAACAGAAAAGTAAGTAGACTTTTTTGTTTTTTCTGCAGACTGGAACAATTTGATAGTGGGCAAACTGTCGCCATATATTAATGTTGATTCTGAAGATCCTGTCGTGCGAAAACAATCTGAGGAAGCACTGAACCAAGAACTGGCATATGCTAGTCATCTTGGCCTTCCTGCCGTTATGTTCAGTCTTAGAGGAGACAACCAAACTAATCTTGCACGAATGGTTCATAATAAGATGCAAGCAGGAAGCACTTACCAGGTACCTAGATGTGGGTAGATTGTACGTAAAGTTGGTAAATAAGTTGTGCAGTATTTTTAGAATATGTTTTACCTAATTTGCTGTATCACAAGGAGAATTAGCAAGTCTTGATGGTGGATGAAGCACGTATGGGGGAGGGGAGAGGTGCGTACAGATTTTGGTGGGGAGACCTGAGGGAAGGAGACCACTTGGAAGACCCAGGCATAGATGTGAGGATAATATTAAAATGGATCTTCAAGAAGTGGGGTGGGATGGCATGGCCTGGATTGATATGGCTTGGGATAGGGACAGGTGGCAGGCTCTTGTGAATACGGTAATGAACCTTCGGGTTCCATAAAACGCGGGGAATTTCTTGACTAGCTGACGACCTGTTAGCTTCTCAAGAAGGCTCTGCTCCATGGAGTAAGTTAGTTAGTTAGTGTTAGTTAGTTAGATAGATAGATAGATGGTGGATGATGTGTAACAGAATGAATTATGTTAAGAAGGTGAAGGAATTTATACTACAGTAATTTTGTCTTCGTAGTTACATGGTTGATAGTTACACCTGAATGTCTGAATATGCAAGGTCTTGGATAATTTGTATGTGGATGTAGTTAGTAAGTAAGTAATAAGAGTACTGAATGTTTTGCAGTTTTGGCTTCATGTACCCGTGGAGAATCCTGTAGTGGCTGCTGCGTATTACCATAGCAATGAAGAAGAATTCAGAAAACTGCATGAAGGAACTGAAGTCAATACATGGGAATGGTAACTCAGTTGAAAAATATATCTTTGTATATTATTTGGAAATACAGTGAGTTTTCTAGACAGCTCCTGCATGAAGCAAACATTACTCATGGGGTAGCTGGACTTGATGGGAGGAACATTAATTCCAGAATACTTCAGATTTCCATTATTACTTTAGTAGATAAGGAGCTAGGATAGTGTAGTCAGTATAACAACCAGACTGTAAGCTGAATGTCTTGAGCAATCATAGTTCAATTTCTGGCAGGGGCAAAAAATGTCCAGACTGGCTGTGGGGCCCATCCAGCCTCCTATTTAATGGATACCAAGGGATCTTTCACTGGGGGGGGGGGGGGGGGGGGGGGGGGGGAAGCAGTCAGGACATGCAACTGACCACTTACCCTCATCTAGAGCTAAGGTTAAAAATGAGCGGGGTTATACCTCCACTACCACATACACCTTCATGGCATGCAGAAGAATAACTTTTCCTTGACCATTAGCAGAGAATGATCATTTTAATGATGTTGAAATTGAATGAGAAGGTGTGTGTGGTGTGTCCGTCTCCAGTTCAAAACTGTATACAAACACTCCATTAGAGTAATTTCCCATGTGCTGTTTATGTTCTGACTGTTTTCCTTTGATATTTTTTCTGTATTATAACTACAATAACTGTACTACATGACAAAGAGTACAGTCAATTTCCAAGTTACTGACTTTTTTGAGGGTGGGGAGTGGAAGTTAAATAAATTTGTACCTGATGTACTAGAGCCTGGTTTAACATAGCAGTAAGCTACACTAAGATACACTAAATCGCAACCTATGAAATATTTTCAGAGGTATCTTTGATCTTAAAAATAAAGTCCACTCACAAAGGATGAAAAATGTATAAGTGCATGTATCATACGCATCATGCAACTTTGACCCTTCCTGTGCTACAGATGTACATATACATCATTTGATATGTTATGGTAGGGTGGCTTAGGTTAGGTTAGGTTATGTAAAATTACAGACCCTTATGTCATTTAGCACTTCTTTGTTCTAAGTAAAAAGATCTCTATGCACAAAGTGTTAAAATAAAATGACTTTAATAGAATGACTTCATTTACTTGCATAAAACATAATTTATTGTAATGCAGTGAAAGCGTAAACTTACACATTTCCACCAAATAGCATTGCTACACTGAAACTCATTTAAAACGCTGTGGCGTTAGGTGGAACAAGTTCCGTTCTGTATGCAACTTTGAGAAGAAACTGGGTCTAGCTTTGGAAATGACACCAGATATCCCTTCTGAGGAAGAAGTTTCTCGATGGATGGGAGAACCAATCAAGTGTTTGGTTTTATCTACAACGCTGTTTGTTACCAATAAGAAAGGATACCCTGTGCTGTTACGTCCGCACCAGCATCTCTTAAAATCGTTCGCAGCTTTGGATGTCCAGGTTGTGATACGAGGTGCTATCAGGCATGGCTGTTCTAAGTACTACCAACAGTATCTGGATCACCTGTGGCAGGTGGGTACAGTATTGTTTTGTTCAGACACAAGGTACAATTCATGACCTAACTCTTATATTTTTACCAGGACTGGAGTGGCCATTTTTGACCCACTGTGCAGAAGTTGATTGTGCCCCTTCAGCATACATATTCACACAGTAGCTGCTACTGTACAGTTCTTCGTAGTAGGGTAACCCTTTATGGATATATTTTTTACTGGTCATAGAAAAGATGCTTTAGCACATCTAAAAATACACTTTGCAGGATTTTCTGTTTCATTCTTGTACTAAAATTGGCGTTAGAAGCATCGCCAGGAAGAAGTTGTTAAACCGTCTGTCAGTATGCTGGAGTTGTGGTGGTTAAGTATACAAAATTGTTTTCAAATTTACTTCTGCCACTTTGCAGAAATGCATGTGTTAGGCCCATAATTTCACCGTCCCTGATGTCATAAAGTATAAAGTTAAGTCCCTGTGCTTGCCATGAAGGCATAATGAGGTAGTGGAAGTATCCCTCCATTTCTGTAGCTCAGCAGTGGATAGAATGTGTTGATTGCAAACCAGTTTTTAGTTACTGTTATCCTGAATGTTTCCAAGAAGTTTGTACATGCTGTATCATTCACAGAACAAGTTTTCAGAGTTGTAATGCTTGAAGAGATTTGCGTAGTTCTCGAAAGAATTTCAATTGATCTTCATTCTCAGGAAACAGTATCCTTAAAGTAGTGTTCTCAGTGGTACCGTATATTCTCGAATCTAATGCGCACCCTTTTTACAGTTTTAGAGGGCTAAAAAATCAGATTGTATTAGATTCGCGGTCTAGAGCTGGATTTTGGAAAAATGATTGAGCTGCTGTACGTGCCGTAAGAACAATACAATACAATAATCTATTATTTTATTATTTATTATTCATCAGACTCGCCGTCATCACTCATAACTGAATCGTTATCCGTGCTCTCCACCCAGTCACTATCATCTTTATCTTCAACATCGTCCTCCCATACAATGTCATCTTCGGTTCCGTCCAAAGCATTGCTTATGCAACACTTCTTGAAAGATCTGACGATAATGCTCTCCGGGATGGCTTTCCATGCAGCCGACACCCACCGCGCCACTTCTGAAGGAGCTGCGTCACACCCGCTGATCGCTGCCTTGTGTTTCCGCCATAGTCGAACGTTGCTTTCATTAACTCCAAAAATTGCAGCGGCTTTGTGGTTTCCATTCTCCTCTGCGCACCGAATAACTTCACGTTTGAACTTCGCCGTATATGATAGTCGTTTAGATTTCAGGTGTCCCTCTTCCATAACTACGGTACACGACAAATTGGAACAAGCACCTCCCACGTTTCAACAACTAAAGCTCAGCTGGCTTCAGACGAGATTGCGCACGTCTGTTGAGAAAGGCCCCGCCTCTATCGGTATGACTCATCGGCCACAGGCGTAGCGTCGGATTTTAACGCATTGGTAACATCCAATATTATTCAATCAGTCGCCCCGTGGGCAAGGGGTGGTAGAAGGAAAGGTGCGGATTAGAATCGCGAACTAACTTTTTTTTTTTTCGTTTAAGAAGTCGCCAAAAACTGGGTGCGTATTAGATTCGGATGCGCATTAGATTCGAGAATATACGGTAGTTATTTTCCATACCCGAGTGGGTTATTCATATGACATTCTGCTGGGTTGTGACGCTGTGAAATGTGGTAGGTGACTGCAACAGTGACATAATGCAGACAACCGTAGTACAAATGGTCACAGCTGTGAAGACCTTAAATCTAAAGGCACGTTTGCAAAATTGCAAAAAGTGACTACGGGCTTCATCGTGTCTGTCCATCTGTCCCTCTGCATGGAACAACTCGATTCCCACTGGATGGACTTTCATGAAATTTGATATTTGAATATTTTTTTGAAAATCTGTCGAGAAAATTCAAGTTTCATTAAAATGTGACAAGAATAACTGGTACTTCACATGAAGACATATGTACATTTATGATAATATCTCACAGATTTCTTCTTAGAATGAGAAATGTTTCAGACAAAAGTTGTAGAGAAAATCAAAATGCACATTTTATATTCAATAAATTTTTTCCAAAAACCGTGCCGATCATGAGATAATGTGGAAAAATATAATACAGCCAGACAGGCCACAGGTGACAATATTGTACAGCACATGCACTTTGCCTGCTGGATAACTGAGGCTACAGACACACACACATAATATTTAATACTTACTGTTTTTCCACAGCAACAATGGTTACACGAATGCACTTCATTGTTACGTTATACACACATTGCCTGTCAAACATTATTTTCAGAACACATCTCATACAGACCCTTTGGTGGCATATGCAAGAGGATATGAAGATTATCTGCAGTGCCCTCTTCAGCCCCTTATGGATAATTTGGAATCTCAAACATATGAAGTTTTTGAAAAGGATCCTGTGAAATATAATGAGTACCAGCGTGCCATATACAGTGCTCTTCTGGACAGGGTATCGTATGAAGAAAAGGATACCAAAATTGTGTAAGTGGACTTGGTTTTCCTTTACTTTAGACATACATTTACATGACAGTTGTATTTGTAGAAGCATGTGGCTCATGATAGGGTCCAGTGGCAGGTAACAGTAAAGTTGTCCTTGTGCACCATGAAGATACAGGGGGAGTGGAGGTATAGCTCCACTCATTTATAACCTCAGTACTAGATGGGCGGTGAACAGTCAGCTTCATACTGTGGCCACTTTATCACCATGAAAAGAGGCTTCCAGTACCCATTGAGTAGCCACTCTGGACACTTTGGAGAAGAGATAATTCTTTTGCCCGTACCAGGGATCGAGCCACAATTCCTCAGTCATACTGCCCAATTGATCGGTCCAGTGATGGGCTCTTGTAAATCCAGTAATGTACCTTTGGGTTCCATGAGAAGCAGACTAGACAAGATACTATGTCCACAAGGTTGTTATAACAGCAATCACTGAAAGGCAGCATGCATATCAAATAAATTATGTGTACATTGTTCCAGTGTTGTGATGGTGGTTGGTGCTGGCAGAGGCCCACTTATCCGTGCTGCTTTGAATGCAGCTCAGAAAGCGGATAGGAAGATCAGGATATATGCAGTAGAAAAGAATCCAAATGCTGTAGTTACGTAAGTTTCTTCGTTGCTTCATTTTGGTGTCTAACAAACCTTCAGGGACAAGGAGAACACAGAAAATAACAAAAAAAGAACTTATGAAGGAGTGCTGAAACTGATAAACTGATAATGGTTTTGGTCATGAGACCTTTCTCACATGACAATTCAATTAGAAAATTAGTCACTGGGACCAGAAACACGATACTATTGATGAATTCTAGCTGGTTGAACTGTCTTATGCCATAACCTTAGCAGCCATCTCCAAAGCCTTAATAGCTTTTACCTGAATGGACATTGGCCACAGTAGAGCATGTGCATTGAGGAACAGATGGTTGCACTTGGGAGAAGCAAAGTTTTCCTAATTATTAATGCCCAGGGTCAAGTATGAATGTGAGACCGGAAGCACCGTCACATGTGACCATGACTATTGCTGCCAGAAAGATAGTAACATTGGTGTAATTTCTTTTCTTTTCTGCACAGTTTACAGGCACAGCAGGAAGAATTGTGGGGTGACCAAGTGATAGTGGTCTCATGTGACATGAGAGACTGGAATTCACCTGAAAAAGCAGATATTTTGGTGTCTGAACTTTTGGGTTCATTTGGAGACAATGAACTCTCCCCTGAATGCCTTGATGGGGCTCAGAAGTTCATGAAAGGTTGGCATTTAAAGATAAAATTACAATTCATAATTTAGTTGACTGAGCTTATGAGATCATCATGCTGCCTCTGTGTGTGTGTGTGGAGATGCAGTTCACTATGCTATGCTTTGTTCTGTTTCACTAGACTTTCCTTTAGTTTCAGATTAATATGTGTTCTACCAGATTTAGTTTTTAGTATATGCATTTTACTGATCAGGGATGCATAAGTTTTCACTCCAAGCCAATGGCTTCGCAGCAAAAGAAGGTCAGGAAATGCTGGTCTGAATTGCGCAATTCTTGCTCCTAAATGCTGCAGTAAGTGGTTTCAATATCTGTGTTTGCAGATGATGGTATCAGTATTCCATGCAGTTACACTTCGTACTTGTGTCCCGTCCAGTCTTCCAAACTCTATAATGAAGTTCGACTCTGCAAAGAGAAGGACAAACATGCTTTGAATCACTTTGAAACTCCATATGTTGTTCACTTGCAGAATAAATTTCAGCTAGCACCAACACAGCCTCTCTTTACATTCTGCCATCCTAACAAAGGTAAGAAATATGTTTCATGCAGTTTTAGCTTGATTTTCTTTCTCAAAGTAATAAGGGTAATTCTTATGAAATCACCACCATGCTGTGTTTGCTTGTGTGCGTGCATGTATTCTCCCATTTTTAGCTTTAGAACCAGTTGAATGATTTTTAAGAAACTTTGTGTGACAGCCCAACCCCATATTTATAAATTTCTGCGATCAACAACATGGTGGACACACAACCTGTTGAGATGGGAACAACACTAGTAACATGTCCTGAGGGCCTTGAAATGATGTCTGTTAATAGGACCTTGGAAAAAGGGGCAGCTTTTATTAAGCTTTATCCTACCAGGCTGGGTATTTAAATTTTAGCACATGATTTATATAAAAAAACTTGACTTATTTGAACCAAAGAAGGTTAAATTATGAAGTAAATGACATTTTGTGGAAAATAAAACAGAGATTATGCAGCTGTCTTAAAAATTCAGTAAATTTCCTTGTTGCCCAAATATATAAAATGAATTTATGGGTGTGTTTGCCTATGTACATTCGTGTTTGGCACCGCCGGTTTTTGAAAGGTTAAAATGATATTTTTGTGGAATGTAAAGTAACAAGATAGTGAACTTGCAAAAATTTTCTTAGTTTTTGGTTTGTTGGTTACAGCTAATGAATCATTAGAATTAGGCATGGGAAGCTGGTATAGAGATGGTCCATAAAGAATACTTACACATTGTGTGCAGAATGGTGCTGTAAGTCAACAATTCCAAGCATGGTAATGATACAAAACTTTGAGCTTGTATGCAACAAGTTTAACATGCAGAGAAAATGCAAAGTTCTTAAAATAGTAAATAAAATGACAGTAATAGTACTAATACAACTAGAAATCATGCAGCAGGAAAGTAGGTTTCGTGCGTTCTGCCCAGATCTGCGTATTTTCAGTCTGAATGAACAGATTGTGTTATGCATTTCAGCATTATACATTTGCGATCTTCAGGATCATGCCTTATTATCAAAAAAGCATTTACTTTCGTTTCAGATGAAGTACTTGACAACACAAGGTATAAGTGCTTGTCATTTAGCATATCTCAGAACTGTGTACTGCATGGCTTTTCTGGTTATTTTGACACAGTTTTGTACAAAAATGTAATCCTCAGTATTGTACCAGAAACTCACTCAAGAGGAATGTTTAGCTGGTTCCCAATTTTCTTTCCCATTCGTGTAAGTACACTTCTGCTTTATGTTGTTGTAAAACTTCACTGATTTTGATAAACATGAATTTATGGAACAAATATATATATACATGTTGTACGATTACAGTCCTTGGACTGTGGTGCCATGTAGACTGGCACAGGGTTACCAGTATTTTGGAGGAATGCACTGCCTTCATCATCAGGATAGAGGTAGAGACACCAGGTTCCTCCAAAATGTTGGTGCCTGTCTACCTGACTATACAGAATTACATTCCAGAAGACCAAACTTGTAATCAAGAATTTCAGTGTGGCAGTAAATATGTTAAATTTTCCGGCTTTGGTGATGTAAAATCCAGAACTGATAATGATTGACAATTGACACAAAGAAATGGGAATCAGGAAATTGTCCCTTAATGTGTCAACAGAAAGCCTTCTGTAATGTATGGTTAAATTCATATTTACTGCTCTTCATTTGTTAGAGTTGTACCACATAGCAGCAACATACGTTCTCGTATGAGCAATAAGCTATAGATACATCAGATGGCAGCTTATAATATAAGAAACGATAATAGTTATGTCCTCGAAATCTTATTGTGTTAATGGTCTCGTTTGGGTTTGTCCATCATGTGGTGGATGTGTGTTCCAGCGTTGTGGAGGAACATACTGCATCCTTCGGGTGACTGAATCAGGTGTATGTGGATGCTGAAGTAGTTTGGAGCAAGGGAATGTGTCAGTTACATGGGAAAGTTAGAGGAAATCTGGCTAATCAGAGCTGTGGGAGGGGGAGAAGGATAGGGCCAGTAACAAGCCAATGGGAATGAGTTCCAAGAATGGCCCTTTTAAGTGTCAACAGTGGGGAATGTGCAGGTGGACAGATGTGAGTAGTGAGCTCATGGACATCACTTCCCAGGGCCCACAGTTGGGAGGTGTGCAGATTGGCCTATGTATGCCATGATCTTCATATGGTGCTGGTGGTACAGTGAGACTGTTTTGTCTGTTGAAGCTGCCTGCTGCCTTTTTTCTTTTAGGGAGTGGATTGAGGGTTTTCAAGATCTATTTATGGAAAAACCATCCTCACAGTTAGTGTTGTTGGGGTGCAATTCAGTCTGTACTGTTTCTCTTATGAGCCAGTCTGTGTGCATCCACATGAACCAGATTCAGTCACCCTGAAGATGGAGGCAGTATGTTCCTTTGAAACACAGGAACACACATCTTCTACATGACATACGAACCAAAAAGAACATCATCAACTGGTCAACAATCACTATTTAAACATGAAAACTTATATCAAATCTTATTCTTGTAACACGAAGTGGACTAAGTTGTTCCTACTTATTTCCTATATTTCAGGAACCTTTGCACCTCCAAAGTGGTAATGAATTGGAGGTGCATTTCTGGAGATTATGCAGCAAGAAAAATGTGTGGTATGAGTGGAGTATTACAAAACCCATTCCTGTGCCTGTACATAATCCAAACGGCAGGTCATACACTATTGGTCTGTGATAGCAGAAGCAGCTTGTGTGTCTCACTACAAAAAATTACGGTGCTAGCTCTCTAAATTTTGAAGTTGTGATATTATTCTGTTTGTTGAAAGATGGTGTGAGTAGATTTTAACCATCATGTTTTGTCATATAATTAGTAACAAAAATTTGGGAAGAGGTCTTTCTACAAAATTATGAAAAACACGTCCATGAGCCGAGGATTTTAAATAATATGGTATTTGAAAGAGTGATGTTGTTAAGTGATATTTGATGTTTTCACAGCATTGAGTGTGAAGCTTAATGTCATCTGGGATGTGACAGCGTGTAATCTGATAGATAGGAACCAGCATTATGGAGGAACCTGCTTGGTCCATCTTCAGAATTACACTTTCTCAGCATACTCTTTTGTCTTGAAGATGAAGGCAGCAGGTTACTATGAAATGTTGGTACCCATGCACCAGCCTACATGGCATCACATCCCAGAAAACCGTAATTTTGTCTTTTTGTAAGCAATAAGCTTGATAAGATGTTCTTCCCTTTTTGCGATCATAATTCAAGAATCACAAACAAAATGTGTAAGTTTTTATTGTCACTATAGCTCAAATACAGCAATTGCATGTTGTTATTTTAGAGTGAAAATTTTTCAAGCATGTCACAAATTATTGAACTTCTCAGGTGGGAGAGAATATCACTAGGACATACACCACCAAACTGGAAAAAATGGTCATGATTGTGCCAGCGCTGTAACAAGTTTTAGAAGCGCTTTATTAAAATTCCAGACGATCTTCTTCACCAAAGGTTGCACTGAATTTTGAAAACTTAAGGTTTTAACTTGGTGGGGGAGGAAATGGCTAATGGTATTCACTGTAGAACAGGCCATGAAGGCCCAGAGGGGGGGTAGAGGTATAGCTCTACTCTTTCTTTAACCTCAGCACTAGATGGGGATGGGTGGTCATCTCCACGCCCCGGCTGCTTTACCCCTGGGAATAACCCGATACCCATTGTACAGGAGGCTTGGTAGGCCCCAGGGCTGGTCTGGGCGGGTGCTGAAAATTTTGCCGCCACCGGGATTCGATCCCCGGATCGTGAGTCGCTACACCGACTACGCTATCCTGGCTGGCGAATGGTATTAGTATTGAAAAATCACAACATGTGGTCAGCTGGACCGCACACAAGCACAGCCCTTAGGATTGCTGAACCAAACATGCAAGATTTCAGGCTACCACTGTGATGCATTTGAGGCCTTCACTCTGCTGGGATGTTAGGTGGTGCCAGTTTGTAGTTGGTTACCAGGGTTTGGGACAACCGATCAGTCCCAAAACATCACTAATGAACTACCAACCTATGCTACATAATGTTTCAGAAGAGCAAAGGTCTGAACCAAACATTTCTGTCCACAGACCTGTATCTAAAACTGAATCCATGGATATTTTGAGTACAAATAAGATGTAATTGGTTAAAGGCCAGTAGGCAGATGTTACTTAGATCTCATGAAAGCAGGAAATCTCTTGAACAGTTGTATAACACACCTTTTCAAGAAACATTGCACAAATTAATCCCAGTAATGTTGAGAGGTCCATATTTCTTGTATTAATGTGAACAGTATTCCATTTGTCTATGTTTTGTAATGTTCACTCTTATGCGGAAGTAGCCGTTTCCATTGCTTCTAAGGAACAACAAAGCATCACATCCCAGAAGGCCATAATCTTGATGCTCACTGCTGTCAGAATCTACAATGTCACAAGAGTTTATCAGTCTGTGTTTCAGTGCCCACCTTCTTTTGGATGTACACCATGACTGTGTTTGAAATCACTTACATCAGTTGAAAGTTGTATGTCTTTTTTAGGCTGAGAAATGATACAGAGAAATTAATTTCTTTAACCTAGCAGATTCAAGTTATTTTTTTGGGAGCTGTGTAACTGTTACGATTATTCAAGGAATCTCAGATTCAAGCTGGAATAAGACTAGAGGCATGGTCAGAAAAGAGCTAGCAGCATGAGTGTTTTTTTTTAAGTTTGGATGTGATAGATGTATTATTTGTGCAGATGATGTGTACCTATTCAAACACGACCAGTACTGACCATTGAATTATATGGAAAGAAGGAAAACCTCAACATAAGTATGAAAAGTTTCTGTTATTTTTTAATGTTAATTGTTTCCTTTCTTCATTTTGGCAAAATTGTGAAAGTTTGTTGTGATTGGTGCAGTACAGTGTTATATTCAGTGTGGTGATGTATGTTGGAGAGGTTGCCTGAACTGTTTACCTCTAATAAAAATTGTGGCTGTTGCAGTATTATAATTTTATGCATATGATCCCCACGTTATTGAAGTAATTAGATGAAGGTACAGTGTGGACTGTGTGGAGGGAAGGGTGGTCTGAATTTTTCAATAATCTAGATTATTAGTTAGGTACCATGCCATAAACATGAGAGTGGTGTTATAGTCCCTTGAACGAGACACTGGTCAGTGGTGAGTTTCAAGTCCCAGTTCCTGTATTCTGAATAGGTGGAGGAGTCACTTTGTTGGTTATGGAGTGTAGATAGGTTAATGATCTTAGGCAGATATACAGCTGAGCCAGTAGTACCCAAATCTAATGCTTTTTTGGTTGGGATGGCTATTTAAAGTGAGGCGATATAAATCACCAGGTCTCAAATTGCAGCAGAGTAGGAAGTAGAACAGCCCATTATGAGATTGATAAACTTATTATGTAATTCTGTTTGGAAGAAGGAAGAATTGCCTCAGCAGTGCAAGGAGTCAGTTTTTGTTCTTAATTATAAGGTAAAGGTAAAGTTCACCCTAGAACAGGCTATGAAGGCCCAGAGGGGAAGCAGAAATATAGCTCTACTCTTTCTTTAACCTTGGCACTAGATGGGGGTGGGTGGTCAACACCACGCTCCAGCCGTTTCACCCCCAGAAAAGTGACCCAGTATCCATTGTACAGGAGGCTGGGTGGGCCCCAGGGCGGTCTGGACAGGTGCGGAAAATCTCGCCCCCCGCCAGGATTCGATCCCCAGACTGTCAAGCACATAGGGAGTCACTACATCCGCTATGCTGAAGGAAGATGAAACTGATTTTAGTAATTGTTGAGGCATGGCACTCTTAACTACATTCAACACTTTAGCCAACATTCTTCTGTCAAGGTTAGAGAATAGGGTCCTGAGGAAGATATTTGAGCTTCATAATATGTACTCCCCCCAAATATTACTTGGGTTATCAAATCAAAGAGGATGAATGGGTGGGGCATGGGGAGGGAGGAAAATGCACGCAGGAGTTTGGTGGGGAAACGTGAAGAAAAATTACCATTTTGAAGGCCTAGATGGTAGGACAATATTAAAATGGATCTTAATGAAATAGGATGGGAGGGTGTGGACTGCAGTAGTTTGACGTAGGATAGAGGCAAGTGACAGACTGTTGTGAGCAAGGTAGCATGGTGATAAACCTTCAGGATCCATAAAATACTGTGAATTTTGTGAATAATTGAGGAACTATTAGCTTCTGAAGGATTCTGCTCGATGGAGTTACTTAATTGTCAGCAGGATGTAAGCAAAATGGTTACAGCCATTTGTAATGTATCTGTACCTGTGCTGCAGCTATAAATCTTGAGTCACAGAAATTTTAATGTGTTAGATGTAACCTCACTGCAGTCTCTCTTCATCACGTCACCAAATACAGGCCACATTGTCTTAAATAGGGGGTTACAAATTTGGAACAGGTACCATATTTCCATAACGAGCTAAATATGTGTTTACACATGCCATGTACTTTTCAAGGCCAATGTACAGTATTCTGTTACAGTACTAAAACTGTGACCCTTCAAAAGAAAAATCTGATTGCGTAATTCACATTGCTTTGTAGAGATAAGAACTGTGAACTAAAGTGCTGTTCAGATGACCCAAATGAAAGGTCGTCAGAAACATAGTTGTCAAGTTTCTCATCTACTTGTTACTTAATGTTGCCAAAAATAACTGTATGCTTCAAAGAGAAATGTTATCACTGAATTCAGTTATGCATTCTGTACTTATCTCTGTATTATGTGCAGGCATACATAATGACATGCAATTAAATGTACTCTAATGGGAGTTGCAAGTTCCACCATTGTAAATCACACTCTTATACAAAATTACAAACACCCCAAGCATTATTTGGCAGGTCAGAATTTGGCATAAACAGATGTACCCAGATTTGTATGCTTGTACAAGTTCAGGCAGACAGGTTGTTGGTAAAGGACCTTTTGACCTTTACAATTGGCAATGTGCTGCCTAAGACTATAATAACTTATTCATTCTGTTTGTCCCCCATTTTTTTATCTTGTGGATTAAAATTTCTCAGCCATCAGGCATTCACGTGCCATGGTTTGCTGGCCCTTGGGTTGGGCATTATTCTAGTCTGCCAGACCAGTAGCACAAAATATCTCACCACTTTCAGTAGGAAAAAATGTTTTGGGCTCTGTCTGTTAATGTTTATAAGTTATACAATATGAAGTTGGAGAGTGGCTGTCCCATGGCTTGGGCGGTTACTGGCCAGCCTCTAGTCGCGATGGGCGGGTTCAATTCCAGGTCAGACCAAGTTGGCCTGTGATAGACAAAATCGCTGCCAGTGCTCCATATCTTTCCATCTACCACCGACTTTGTATTATCTTGGGAACCTATGGCATTGTTAACATACTCTAAAAGAAGAGGCAGGTGAAATTATTGTAGTTATCAGGTGTATGACACCTTTGGGGCTACACCGAAACGTCCGTAACCATCCATGAGACCACGATGTCATAGCCCAAAAACGTTTCGGAGAGCCATTGTGTTTCCTGACGGTGGATGGAAAATATTTTCCTCTGTGGGACTTAGTGCCACTAGGACTAGTTTTACAAGGGTGAATTATACATAAGGCTTAGTAACAAAGAGTATCAGTATGTGACACAAAATAGAGAAAGAGCTGGCCCCCGAAACAACGCACAGAACTTTCGTCCTGAGAAAAGGCAACATCCAAAAAAAAAAAAAAAAACTCGTAGCATTACCACATCTTGTAATTTGGACTCTTACAGCGAAATTTGACGTCATGTTTGAACATGGCGGAGTGCGCAATGTATGTGGATGAGGACATTTGAGAATGTGATTCTGTGTAATTCGTGTTTGTTATTCCCTGACTATTTAAATATTGTTTTGAGCTGTGATAGTGTAACTATTACTAGGCGCGTATTGTGCTTGTAGGACACATTGTAACTTTTCCGGTTTCTGGTCACGTGGGTTGGGACCGGTAGGCCTGCACATCAAATAATTAATGTGAAGTGGTGCTTTGTGGATTTCGTCGCGTGCTACGGTAAAATAGGACAGAGAAGCATTAAAAAATGATTGTGTGTTTGCAAATTGTTACGAAATTTAGACAGATAACTTCTAGGTCTTCCCGCATGCTGGGTACACTGCATAGAAGTAGTGTTAAAACATCCAGCATATTGCAGAACTGCAGAACCATTAGTACAACTCTTACATCATATGCCGGTTTGTATACATTTTCGGTATCGGTTTAATTTGTTATATATATAGGGTTGATGTTATAATTACGCAGGACAGAAATGGAGAATAGATACATGCGGTATGCACTGAAAAAAAGAGGTTATGAGAGAGCAACGTCAGTATGTTTGATATTCGTTTAGATTATGTGGCATCCACATTGGGATACAAAAGCGCTGGTACAGCAGATTATTTTAAGTAGTAAACAAATATATTAATTCCTGGAGTTGTCATAAAATATTCTGCCCAAGTGTAAATGGTTAAAGAAGACTACAGTGAGAGCTAATTTTTGTAACCACTTAGAATTCGGTGAGAAATTCTGAGGTGGCTTTTCACTTACAGTACTTTTACTCAGTGGTGATGTTCTAAAACAAAATGGTACCAGCTCTTCAACAAACCTAAGACCCACGACATGCTACTCCAAATGTTTATATACCTTTCCTTAATTAGGCCATTGGGTAGTTACATTTGGTAAGGTACAGGATGTACATCTTAAAGCAAAACCTTCTCTTAGCTGCATGGTGACCAAAGACACCACCTGCTGTGGCAGTGCTCAACCTCACTTTAACGTGGGACTGCATACCATAGAGTGGTTAACAGTAGTTGCTGCATAGCATCCAGTGACAGCTTTCACGCTGTAGTACTTTGTTCTGCATTTAAAAAAAATTTTGTACTTTTATGTATGGTCATATGTAATTCTATGTATTTTTATCACAGTTCTTCTAGTTCCAGTTTGAAAAGGTCTGCTGAAGGAATGTTTACATTATGGTGTAGAGTATGACTAGTTTAAATGCAGGTTCTGTCCAAAATATTGAATGCTGAAGTTGGTATGACAGTGTAAGTTGAATTGTTTTATAAGTCACCAAGCATATGTAAAGCATTATATACTTACAGTGGAAACAATAAATGTTAAAGTTTTGCCCTTCTAATGAGTGAATTTTGTTTTGCAGAACGCCTGTATACTGACAAACATGAATGGGTTTTAATTGATGGGAGAACGGGCACAGTTGGAATCTCTCAGTATGCACAGGTTGGTTTAGAATATAGACTGTTTACAGCTCTGAAGGAACCTTGTTTATTTTTTGGGAATTCAGTAAAGATGTTGCTTATATTATATGAGATCTGTTTCCTTGCTAAACGTCATGACATAGGATGCTTTGCCATTTTTAGGCACGTTCACAACGTTGCGAAAATCTACTGTTAGCTTTGTCATGTCTGTCCATCCATGTGGAACAACTTGGCTTCCACTGGACACTTTCCATGAAATTTGGTATTTGAAGACTGTTCAAAAATCTGTTGAGAAAATTCAAGTTTCATTAAAATCTGAAAAGAATAATGGCTACTTTACATGGGGACGTACGTATATTTATGATAATATCTTGCTGAATTCTTCTAGAATGAGAAATGTTTTACATAAAAGTCGTAGAGAAAATCAAAACACACATTTTATTTTCAATAAATTTTGACCGAAAATCATGCTGTTTATGAGGTAACTTGGAAGAAACATAAAACGCTTTGTTGAATTTCTGCTGCAACAGTAGTTACGCGAACACGCCACAATGTGACGTACATACATTGCCTGTCTTGCCTACTTACTGACATTCTGTCATCAGACACAAGCCTGGTGGCCATGCAAAACTGTGAGGTGTCAGTAAGACTAGCACCATGGATGTTGCTTAAAAGTTTTTGGGTTGTAGCCTGGCGTCAGTTTTTGGTGTATAACCAACGTTTTGGGAACGCTTGTTTGTCCCATCTTCAGGGTCTTAGGTGAAAAGGATGTTTTACCTAAGACCCTGAAGATGGGACAAACAAGCGTTCCCGAAACGTTGGTTATACACCAAAAATTGACGCCCGGCTACAACCCAAAAAACTTTTAAGCAACATTACGACCACGGCGGAAGCCTTCAATTACATAGCACCATTGATTTTATATTTGCATTTATTTTGTGTACTACATGACCAGTTTAAATGTGAAAAAATGAGCTTCATATTAAGGGAATATTATTATTGTGAGATTTGAGGTTATCACAGTAATACCAGTGAAGATCACTGTCTGAATATGAGGTTGTGTAGTTTGGTAGAAGTGTACCAGCATTTCAGAAAACCTGCTGCCTCCATCGTGACAGTATATGTGTGAGTCAGCAGAGTGCCCTGACGTGTCAGTGCATTTCTACCAGACTACACAGTTCACATCCAAGAAAACTACAATCCTTTTGATGTGTTTGACAGTGGCATGTGATGTAAGTAAATGATTAAGATCCAAGCATTATAGTAACTAACAATAAGGATCAGTATATAATTAGTATAAACAAAATGGTATTTGTCATTTAGTTGGCTTGTCTTCAGTGTTTTTATGTGAATGATATGCAAAAGTGATCTATTTCTGTTGTCTGCATCGAAAAATACGATGAATCAGAGTAAGCATTACTTCACTGCATGCTTATAACGCTGTTGACCTAAAACTATTCTGGAAGAGGAATGAGGAGAGGGTACCCAAATAAAAGGAAATGGAAAGGCTTGTGGGAAAAGGAGAGTAGGAGATAAAGGTGCAAAAGTTCTTATAACAAATGATGAGACTTCTCATTGGTATTCAGAGGTCAGAAACCATTATTTTGATTTTCACCCTAAGTTTCTCGATTATTTCATTTTGTATAGTATGGCATGGTTTGTTTTCAGGATGCTCTTGGTGATGTCGTATATGCACAATTACCAGATGTAGGCACAGAGGTTGTAAAGAAAGGTAAGTGTTCTAATTGGGATGAGTCGTATCTCTAGGTCACACGCAAACAAAGAAATGAAATCCAGATCTTGTAGTGGGGTTGGTAGCACCACTGCTTTGGATTTGTGGGTTACCATATTCAAATCCAAGTTATCCAGCTATCCTGACTGAGGTTTTGCATGAATTTCCTCAGTCTGTCCTGGCAGATTTGGGATGGTATATCAGATTAGGCCACAACTGCCTTCTCTTATCTTAACCCTTTGGCACTGAACATTATACATACATAATATGCAGTGTGTGAACGCTATATAAATATATCTGCTCTTATGCAGCCCACATTGAAATTCAGTCTTCAGCATATCACACCAGGCATTTAATTCCTGCAGCAAAGTGTTAACCATGTGCCTGCTCCCATTGGATAGTGCCATACTCACCACCATCATTACCCGCACTGTAAAAATTATGCATCAGAACACAGACCATTTGCAGTGGGCAGCACTGTGCCCCTTTATTCCCTCCCTTAGTACCATTGTGAGAAATGCATACGAGGCTGCATCCTCCTAACTCATTCACCTAGAAAATGATTGCAGGGAAGAACACAATGCCAAAATTACACCTTTTGTCATGGTATTTCTGTATGCTTTAATGTTTTACAGGTGAATGTGGAGCACTAGAGAGTGTTAAAGCTGCCAGTGAGCTGTATTGTCCTGTATCAGGCATGTTATAGAGAAGAACAATGCAGTAGAGGAAACACCTGCTCTCATAAACCAGTCATGTTATGAGAAAGGTATGACAAAATGATATTCATCTTCAGTTTATGATATTGAATTAACAGCGGTCTGGTAATCACCTGAAATTTAATTAGCAGCAAAAGGTTTAATGACACATTGTCATCAGAAACCATTGCACTTGGTGGATATATTGTTATGATTTGCAGCTTTCACAGGAACAGTATGCAATGAAGTGTTGAGTTATTCAGAGACTCTCTTATGTGTCCATCATCAGGGGTTGATGAGCGACCTGGCCGCATGGCAAGATCCAACTACTTCTGAATAATTGTGACAGAATTATTGGATTCACTGTCATCTGTGTATGGCACCCAGCTAATAACATGGTTCAGCACCGTAGGGTAGCAGAGAACGTCAGAACCAGTTAACAATGACAGCCTCCCAGAGTATCCAGGTTAAGCAGCTTACACTGTCGTAATTGACTGCCTGGCTCCATATACAGTTCGCAAGTGGTCATCAACTGGGCAGGACACCAAGCCCTAGGTATAAGTATAGTGTGCGTCCAGGTCACTCTTCACATCAACCACTGATAATGGAAACAGTGTCTGAAACATCGTACACCAAGGCATTGTTTTACATCTTTTTGCCCCTTACCGATTTACACCACCTTTTAATTTACACCCTCTAATTTTCGGTTTAAGGCCATTTGGCTGCTGTATTTGCATTTATTTAAATCTTTTTTTCTAATAGGAATGTCATTTTTTATTTATGCCCACTTTTTCAGGAACACGAGAGTGTAAAACAAGGCCTTGGTGTATATGATCTGTATCTTCACATGGCTGATTGCCCATGAATGCTGTTGTTCGTTTGCATGATTATAATAATGTTCCATTTGTTTGCAGGCTGGTTGTTCAAGATTGAACTTACAAATCCAGATGAAATAAAAGAATTAATGACTGAATCCGAGTACGAGAATTTCCTTAAACTGATGTCCATTAAATGGGATAAAATATGTTATTAAAGCGATTTACAGGACTTTACCTGTTACTATGGAAGGTATTCCTCTGAAAATGTTTTACACCAAAAGACCATTTAATTTAATCAAGATCTATGTATTATAACAACATAGAATGTTATGTATTACATGTATCACAATTGTTATAGTAAGATACTCTCTAGATGCAGGGAAATAAATTCCTTGTGATGTAGAGGCATAATATTTTTTCCCCTGAATTTGAGCACAGTTTTGTAATAATCTTATGCTAATCCACAATGTGCAATAGCATTTTAGCATTTTGTGAATTGTTAATGTGCAGCATATTTTATGGCCTGTTCTACCTTTACAGGTATTTTATATTCTTATAGCTGTGTTTCTGGTATATATTAATTCATTTGGAATATTTAATTTTAATTTCTCATCTCCTTGAGTTTTTTATGTGTTTTTTAAAATGTTCAAAATATCTTACTGCATATGTTGTGTGCCATAACAGAAGAAATATTATATCAGGTTTATATATGATGGTTAACGCTAGATGAAATGCAGAAGGTACCCATTGTCGAAGTTACCTGTATCTACTTCCCTGCATGTACAGGGCGAAAATGTTGAGTGAAAAAAAAAATATAAAGATTCCCCACATTTCCGTGAACCACAGATTTTCCAACAGAAAATGGTTTCAATCTGTTTTCCTTCAAATAAGGGACCAAGCTATTGAGGAACTATATTAAAATTCCCTGCCTCCTGGGGATCACAACCATGAAGCATGAATTCCCCTCATAAAATGGGTTTAATGTCTTAGGCATCCACCATTTTCTCATACATCCACCCATGATCCAAGCTCTTGTCCACAGTTCCTGAACCACCAGTAAGAAGACTCCAGAGGTAAATAACCATTATAACCTTGTTTGTTTTAGTAACAACAACAAAATTGAACACACTGTGCATAAAGCAAGCAAGCAGTGCGCTATGTGCAGATTTAGTTGTGTTCTTTGCTGTAGTCTTTGATAGGTCATTACTGATATTGGTTATTGCTTTCATTGCTGCTGACTTGTCAGTGATCACTTACAAATTCACAATAATTGTTTGAACATCACTTCTAAACAATGAACTTTGAATGAATAATTCATTGTCTGTAATTTTTAAATTAAAAGCTTACTCTATTCAACGTTTGTCTTGCAGTCACATGTCGTTGTCCATCTTATTGAAGTTTAGAAAGAGCAATGATGTTTTGCACCCACTCATCACTGAAAATGGGTGTAAACGCAAATGGAAACTATGCTTTTAGCCATGTTAAAATATCGTGCTCCGCATTGCGGTAAGACTGGCTTTTTACATAATGAGATGGTTGACCTGAGCAATGATACATTTTTTTTTAGAACACATTTAATTATTGTTTATTTTTTAAAGGTACTGTACACAAGTACTTAGTCCTCATTGACCTATATTTACATTATTTCTTATGAGCAGAAGTTTTGTACTTAAAGGGGATTCACTTTAAGTGGTGTTTCTCTGGTCCCAATTGACCACTGATAATGAGGTTCCCTCAGTACATGGTGAATTGGGGGTGAGAAGAACATACATTAATATACTGTTTGTTATCCAGCAGAGGTCTGGCATGTTTAATTGTAGCATGGTTTCTTCTAGTAGTGGAAAATGAAGCATAAAGTGTTAGTCAGGTACATTGTATGTTGGCATTTACTGCTGTGTGATTGTTTTACCTAATACTATTTTATTTATGAAGTATACATCAAAGTTACTGTACTATAATCAGTGAGTTATGTATTTCAGCGGTATGTGCAGTATGTTTTATTGTTGTATATTACGTACAAAATCTGAGTGTGTTCATTTGAATTTACTTGCATTCCTATATACGTTAGTCATTGAGCTAGTTGTCCAATGGATGTGCCAGCTCACAATCATGGTAATGAGAGCTCAGTATACAAATGACATAGGTTTGTCTTCGGAAGAAGAATCCTCTTGATTTGGATTGGGTATGATTTTGCTGCCTGTCGCATCGAAATGAAACCATCTTCTCTGTTGTATTCTTGTTTGATGTTCCTGACATAATGACAGTGGCCCTTCTAGCCATCTTTAGTCCCTGAACACATCCCAGGTTTTTTATATTATATGGACCATGCATTCTGTTATAAATTATAGTCAACAACCAATGCACAATAATTACTAACAAATTATATTTTGCAACCCCTACATATGTTTCAGCAACCAAGTTGCCATCCTCAGGGGGTACACCAAAGAATCACAATCATTCAAGGCATCCAGATACGCGCACATTCAGTATGACAATGAAAGCACATATGCCACTAATGACATTAACATGAATTGATGCACACATTCACAGAACCACACGTTAAAAGTAAACAGCACAGTTTATCCAACTTTTAACTTTTGGTTCTGTGAATGTGTGCACAATTCATTTTAATGTCGTTAGTGGCATATGTGCTTTATTGTCATACTGAATGTGCGCGTATCTGGACGCTTTGAATGATTGTGATTCTTTGGTGTACCCCCTGAGGATGGCAACTTGGTTGCTGAAACATATGTAGGGGTTGCAAAATATAATTTGTTAGTAATTATTGTGCATTGGTTGGTTTGACTATAACATCCCAGGTTGTTCAGGGAGAGTCTGTTCCACATTATGCTGTGTAATTAACTGACCCTGTTCAAGAGGATTGAGATGACAGTTGCATGTAACTTAAGGCCATGTGACCACATGTTTTGAGCTTAGTTTATTAAGTAACAGTTTTCTTATGGTATGTGTATTTGTCAGTTTGCAAAGTTGACGTTTCATGACCCCCTGCTTCTGCCGCTATGAAATAATTTCTGAGTTTGTAGGTATGTGGTTTGGGGTTTGTTGGCTTGAATACAGTGGTGTGATGCAGTGCCACATATGACCACTGACTGTTCAATATATTGGGTATTGGCTTTTCCATAATCAGTTTTGCAAAATTACAGTCATTAAATGCCTTTTATAGTTGCTGCTTGCTGACTGTGTAGTACCTGTGATGAATCAGTCCTAAGAACTGATGTGCACATTTATTGCGCACATTACCCTCTGCAGACTCTGCTTTGACACCACCTCTCTGCCAGTACATCGGAATGTCAAATTGTTGTTAGTGCATTTCTTGTCTAAATGTAGTAGGTTCTCGCTTAAGCTTCAAGTTTAATTTTATTCTTATAATGTATCTGCAGTGCCATCAGCAAGTCGTGGTCTCCCTGTAGAGATACTGACTGTTACGAAGAACACCAGTGTCAATGCAAAATATTTTCCTTGCTGCCATGACATTTACTGGTGTCTGCTCTCTAAGGCTTTGGTATGTTTTCATAAGTGTTGTGCATCTACTGGTTGCCTGCACGTTTTTAAGGGAGTGTGTTTTCAATGGCTTGAGAGTAATATAACATTTGCCAGCATCTGTGGCAATTCACAGTAGTGTGACACTGACATTTAGCTTGAGATAGTGCCAGAAATCACTCTTACCTAAGATAAGAAATGTAAAACCTCACTGGCAGTCACCATGTTAAAGTGGCTGTCCTACTTCACCAGGATTCTCTTTTATGCAGTACTGTTTTCAATGAGTTACCCCCAAGGAAAATATTTATCTTTGAGGCCTTTGCAATTCTGGGAGATTAAATGGAGTAGGTTGATAGTTGGTTACCAGCATTTCTGCACAACAAATTGGTTCCATTCTCAAGGGTTAAGCAGTCCAATAAGATCGTCGGACTAAAACGTCATTAACCAGCTACCAACCTATGCTGCATAACATTCTGAAGAGTGAAGGCCTCAGCTACACCGTGGTAGAAGCCTGAAGTCTTCCATGTTTTCATTATAAGAGGAACTTCCATACAAGGTCAAGCAGTTGGAAATTAGCACAGCATTCCAAAACTGTTCTTCCTGCGATGTGTGACTCAAAATAATTCCACTTTGCCATCCTTTCAACATGTTGAGGTGCACTTGCCCAGAGTGCAGAAGGGACTGACTTTGTCACTCTCTTTGCTCTGTCATCGTATTTTGTCTCACTGCCACAGAAATACGACACATACTTTAATTGCCAGGATGTTAGTGAAAGAATTTCTTCCGCTTCTCATTTACACTGCTGGCCGATTTATAGCACATGTACAGTTAGACACTTGATAGACACAGTGTAATACAAGGAGTCACTTTTGCATACAACTGTACTCAAATAATTACAAAGTTACATAAACTCATCCCATGCTGTACTTCAGATACTTTGTCACTGATTTCTCATGGCAGAAGTCCAGGTCCAGTCCCGTGACCGTCCATGTGCTATTGTGGTAAAAAACATGGCACTGGTTCATGGGTTTTCTCAGAATGTTTCGCTTTCCTCCTGCCACTTTTATTTCCACCATTGTTCCTTACTGATCAGTCATCAAGCTCTGGTACAGTAGGACAATTTGAGGTCATAGTACCAAGGGACTCAGTCTTTCCCCACTTCTGCATTACAAGAGTGCTATGGTAAATCAGCTTTAGCACATCACTAGAAAATATGTGTATAATTTAGCATGCCATTTGAACTGGAATACACCAGTGTTTCTAACTATTGTGTTGCTGTTTTTTTACCTTACCTTCTTGGCTGCAGTTCCATTGATTAAGGATGGAGGGCTTCTACGCAGTAGTGCACAGTACAAGCATTTGTGACAATTGACTGATATAGTGAGATAATGTGAGACATTTTTGTTACATATATAGGGATACAGCATCCATCATATGTACAACTGTTTATAGATTTTTTCTTCAGGTTCTCATGTACAAACTGACCTGTAGGTGTAACGTCGCTCAATTGTTGATGATATTATATATAGATATATTTCTGCTAGAATTGATACATGTTAAAATAAGCAAATGTAATTTGCAAGAACTTGTGCTGCTGTGGGTGATAATTTTTGTTATGTGAAAAGAAAAGTTTATAGTAAAGTAGTGTGGAACAAATGTGAATTTTATGTTCTGTTGCTCACATAATAGATCTTGAATGGTGTACTCAAATATACTGTCATTTTCTAAAATATATATTTTTATGGGTGTTAAAAGACATGTTTTTGTATCTTGTTAATAAATGTTTATTAAATTTGTTGAAGTAATGAAGTGAAAGGTGTTTTTTAGGAACAGTCCAGTATACCTCAAAAATCTAACATGTGGTACAATTATTCACTTGTGTACCATGTGCATTGTCAACAAAGTTCCAAGTCTCAGTCCATAAGAAGAGATATACATGAAATGGGAAGAAAATTGTATTATTTTCTTCAAAGTAAGCAGCACATTTTTATGTCTTTCTAAAACTTGCACAAAACAATCATTAAAGGTGTCCAGAGGAAATCCATGTAATTCAGTGGTTATATTTTTTCCTTGATATTCTCAACATCCTGAAATATTCATGCTCTGAGGGTGGTGTTCACATTAGGGAATGGAAGAAAAAGCTGACATGAAATCAGATGACTAAGGTGGGTGGCTGATCACTGCTCTGTGATGTGCCTGGAGGTGCTTCACTGTCATGGCAGAATGAGCAGGGGCATTGTCATGCAGAAGGGCCGATCTGTCTTCGTTTCGAACTTTCAGCTTCACTCTCAAAACCCACTTTAATAACCTTAACAGCACCTGTACATAGAATTCAGTGTCTGCTCTTTTTTCTTCAGGCACAGAATCGTAGTGGATCCCACCCTGTTTATCAAAAGTAACAATATTTTTGTCTTCAACTTTTGCAAGTGAAACTTTTTGGACCTCAATGATTTTGTTCTTCAGTCCATTCTCTGACATTTTGTTGCAGGGCTGTACTGAAAACCCCAAGTATATCTTCAGTAATGATGCAGTTCAGAAAAATGTGAATTAGTCTGATAGATATGGGTGAAGACTTCACAAGTTGTGACTGCTCTTCCATCCCATCCATGAGGTTGTGTGGGACAAACTTTACGTGGATCATCCTCTTTCCCATATAATTGTGAAGAATCTGACGTCTTGTTGCGCACTTAGCACGCAGGTGATCATCAGTTTTAGGGTCATTCGACAGTCTCTGGTAACAAGTTCATGAGCTTTTGTATTTGTTTTCAGATATCAAGCAGTTGATGTTTGCCCACTTCTTGAATCATTGTGAGGGTCCTCACATCTACCTCTGAATGTTTTAGACAATTCAGGGACATGCATACGAGATAGAACTTCATTTCCATAAATGGTTCCATGGATTTTGTGTGTTTCTGTAGCTGTTTTCACAAGTTTGATACAGAACATGGTGTTTGCTGGCTGCTCCATGGCAATAGGGAAAAACAACTTATCCGTGGGGCTGTTACACATGAACTGATTGAGCTAGAACTTTCTATTCACTAATCCCTGGTTGTCATAACATGAATGCAAGAAACTGCCTACAAGTGGTTTATGTGCCAAACCATATGTGTGCAATGGCATCAGTCCTGGAACTTTTAACATAATGCATTTTCCTATATTCTGTATAGTGTATGCATGTAAAAGTCGATTCATTGAAGTGACATCATATAATTGTGTAGCTATTGAGTTTCCAACAGTCTGTGTGAACACATTATTATGACAGTTAAAAATATGTTACATGGTTTCAGATAACTGCCAACACTGTCTTTATTATGCTGCATGTGTATTCTTTTAATGCAAAAAGAAATTATAGCATATTTGCTGATGTATACGATAACCTTTATTTTGTAAGCAGATTTAAAATATCGATGCTGTAAGGTGATTAGACTGGACACTTTCAAGGGAAAAAAATGTAGATGACTGTTGTATGGTATATGACGCCGTGTTTTTTGGTAATTTGTTACTGACGTTTTGAATGAGCTTGCTGCCTCCATCTTCAGGGTAGTCAAAACACCATAAGTTGCTAGAAGAATTGGTTGCATTATATAGGGAAAGAGAAGTTTTGGTGATAGACAAAATAAAGTAACAAACGAGGGTGCTTAGTACTTTATTCTGACTTTGATGTATACATGGCACATGGGTAGGAGATGGTACACATCAGACCTCAAAATAGTCATCACTGACATTGAAACATTTGTTCCACCATGGCACAAATGCTTGTATCGTGGTCTAGAAGAAATCGGTGTCAAGTGTCTGAAGCAAGAAGGTGACAGTTTACTTCACATCAGCATCTGTTGCAAATCGCCAGGTGCTTCCTAAGGGGTTCAAAGAGCTGGGCCCCATAGTGCCAACTGGATGTGTGACTGGTTACAGCACTACAATAGTGAGGTTATGGGTCACCCTCCCTATGGTCCTGATTTCACAGCCAGCATCCTTCTGTACCTCTTAAAAAGCACCTGGCTGGCAAGCAGTTTGCAACAGATGCCAGCAGCATGAAGCAAGCTGTCACCTTGATGGTACAGGCACTTGAAACCCATTTCTTTCATCTCACAAATTACACACCAACGAAATACACTATATGTGTATATAGGTAATGAGTGAAGTAAATCAAGTCCTGTTTGTGTTGTATGTGTCCAGTGGTGCGGTTTGTACACCACCACTGGACACTTGCAACACAAACAGGACCTGATTTACTTAACTCATTACCTATATATACAGAACCAACAGCCAGAGTTTAAAAAAACAAGCTAATGGTAGAAGATACATCCTAAAATAACCATATAGCTTCATTTCATTATTTTATTATGAAAAATTGATGAACCTCATTTAAGGATTTTATATTCTGTGTTTTATATATTTAAATACAGAAATTGTAAATAACTTTAATCTATAAATGATAATGAAACTTGACTACATGTGATATATAACATAATAGCAGACATAAACAATGGATGTAAAGTAAATGTACATTACGAGCCCCCTGAAGATGGCCTTGTAAAGGCCGAAACATGTGTAGGGGTTAAAGAATAAAAAGTGAAAATATAGTGCATTTCGTTGGTGTGTAATTTGTGAGTTGTTAAAAAATGCACAATGAAGATAATATAAAATCCATTTCTTTCATGCTAAGATACAAGCCTTCATGCCACAGTGGACAAATGCTTAGATGTTAATGGTGAATACTTGGAGGTGTGGTGTGTGCCATGTGCTGTGTGTGCATCAAAGTCGGAATAAAGTTCTCAGCATCAGAGTGTTTGTTACCTTGTTTTTTGAAACTCCTTTGTGTAATGCAGTCAGTTCTCCTAGCAACTTACACTTCTTGAACTACTGTGCAAGTGGAGGCAGCACGCTTCTCCAAAACATCAGTGACAAATTACCAATCAACACGGCGTCATATACCACAAGACCGTATAATCTATATAAACACCAAATCACACACAAAATTGTCTTGTGCCCCAGCAAGTATGTTATGCTCTGAGACACCGATTTTCAAATTTGATGGTTGAAAGCACAGTCAGAGGTGTGTTACAGTTTTACAAAACAGCAGTGACTTGGACTGAAGGAAGAGGAAGCCTTGTGATGGCACAGCAGTGACTGCTTCTCAGTTGTCTGTAGTTTGACTTGCTGGGATGTTTAAATGCAGAGGTAATTTTTATTCTTATGACACTCTTGACGTTGCATTTACCCATGATTGTTATTCTAAGTTTCAGTTGTAGTTACTGTTACAAAATTGAAAGTTCTGCCCATTTCTTGCTCTTTGCTGATACAGTGTTTATATTTATATTATGTTGTCTATATTTTTGGGAGTTCTATTGATTGAAAGTAAGAATAAGCATAGAGATGCATACTCCAGTGTGGGTGCTCATTGTACATGTTGTGGGATTGAAGCTGGGTTTTGGGCATCGTAACTTTTTCCCTGAACCTCTTCATTTTAAAGGATAATTAATGTCTTTCTGTCATAATTGAGTTACTGTGAATATTTTCAGGACAGTAACTAATATGTATATGTGCTCCCAGCACCCCACTGCCCACCCACCCCCACCCCCCACAACTTTATTTATTTTAAAATGTCGAATGTAATATAGAGTAATACTTCATAATGAACCTCTGAGGAGGCTTACAGTCACGTCAGACCATTTACGTCATAACATTCACGTGCAACAAGAGATTTTTGAAAATGACCTTGAGTATTTTAGATGCTTCTCTCAAGCATGAATAAATGTTAAACTGTGTAGTTTGCCAGACTTCACTTGTGGCTCAGTGACACATTTGCAATACTGATTAGATTTTGCTTGGAATTATGATCATATGGTATGGTAGGAATCTGTTGCCACATACTGCAATTTACAAGAAAACTGAGCAGGGACAAAGTGTTATGTGACACAAGGAAGGGTCAGCTGGGACTAGCATTATGATTCAGCCCGTGGGAAACATATGTACCTCTCTACCAAACTGTGAGGGTAAGGCAGAAAGTAAGTTTCCCTGTTTTATTCCTGAGAAACAAATGACTGTAGCAAGCTGTTACTTCATCATATGTTGGTACGTGGTCGCACAATCAGGCAGTGGATATCTTCACCCGTGCAGGAAGTGCAGTGCCAGCACGTCAGTTGGAAAATGGCAATCCTACTGAATGAGTGGACAAGGCAAATGGCGCGTGCTGTTATCCAATTCATATGAGCACAAAATACAGAACCCGTGAACATCCACAGGTTGTGGCCACCTGATGCAAATATGATGTCTATCTGGCAAGTGCAGAAATGGTGTCGTGGCTTTGCAGATGGTCAGGTGAATGTTGTGGAGGATGACAGAAGTGGTCGTCTGTCAACATCAAACACATTTGTCAATCATGTCAATGGAATGCTGGAGGCGGATAGACGTGTTGCTAAAACCATTAGAGCTGGCATTCAACCTTTCAAACAGCAGTGTTCGGGACTTGTCGATGAAGAACTTGGCTGGAATGAAGTCTGCAGCATATTGGGTGCCAAAACACCTGTCCAACCAAAAGAAGATTGGCAGAACAGGCACGTCACTGACCAATCTCCAATGTTTCGAAGCTGAAGGAGATGACTTTTTGTTAGGTGAGACATAGGTGCGTCACCACAATCAGAGGACAAACATGGAATCCAAGGTTTGGAAGCATTCTACATCGCCTGCAAAGAAGAAGTTTAAGATAGTTGTGAGCTTTGGGAAGGCAATGGCAACAGTCTTTTGGGACATCACAGGATCATTCTTGTTGATTTCATGCCACATCGTGTGACAATGACTGCAGTTGCGTATCAGGCAATGTTACCACACCTTAAGGAAGCAATTCAACACCAGAGGCCTGGCCTGCTTATCCTTCTACCAGCAGGGCTTGGAAAATATCATACAATGACATGTGCCTGAACAAGTTTGGTGGGCCTGGTGTCCAAACATAACCATGTGCTTTACATCTCTCCACTTACCTCCATTTGCCTAAAAGAAGGGAAACATAGTTTCTGAGTTTCTGTCATACGTGGCGTCGCATCCAAGATCATAATCTTTTTACATATTGCCTTGAGAATTTAATGGCTCGCACTTTGTGTTTGCTTCAGACTGACTTCCGAATTTTCAAGCGTAACTCCATTTATGTTGTATTGAAGGTAAAATGTTTAGGAGGTGACCTGGTTTGAGTTTTGGCAAGGATGTTGGCCAGTCAAGGTGGAATTTGTGATTTTACATTCCTTCCATGCAAGTTCCAACACTCTTACCACATTCTTCCCATCCATCCGTAGGCATAACTTGTCCAAGGGGGGCAAATGCCCCTCCAATATTTTTTCTACCTAAGAATAGTTTTTTTTTTTGCTCCTGGGTTCAAGAGGGGCAAATAAAAAATAGAAATGTTTTCTAAATTATTATTTCAGTGGTGTAAAGACAGAAAAAAATTAAAAACGTTTGTTTTACAGGACACAGAATAGAGGTGTCTGAGTCACCCATTTACAAACGAAGAGAGGCAATGTAAATCCCCCCCCAGTGTTATTAGCCACATCATGCCTGTACATCCATCCATGCTCATTCATTTATGTACTACATAATTGTGCACATTCTGCAAAATTTACAATAACATGCGGACAAGCAAGTATAATACTGTTCTTAACATGTTAATAAATCTTTTAGGTCCATAAGTGGAGGGGTGTTTCATATACTAATTCAGTGACTGTTGATTGCCTGTGAAGGACTGTCTCATGGAATTAATGAATTTGTTTCTTTGGTTGCGTAGTGGTATGATAATGATGATGATGATTGATGATGATGATAAAGAAAAAGACACCGTCAATCACAACTAATGATGTTTATATATATATGTATATAGGAAATTTTCTTACATGTTTCTGCTGAAATTTGTTTTGTTGCTATCGTCAGGTAATACATGTATTAAAATATACGAAGAAGAATTACTGCATTACAAGTTGTTTGAATTTAAATGAGATCTTATTTAAATTCAAACAACTTGGTAATGCAGTAATTCTTAGTATGTTTTAATGTACTTATTAACCTGACGATGGCCCATTTCAGCTGAAATTTGTAAGAAAATTTCCCTTATATATATATATATATATATATATATATAAACATCATTAGTTGTGATCGACATTGTCTTTTTCCTTTATTATTATTATTGTTATGAAGAAATAGATCAGTGTTTTTGGTACAGTGGGTTATTAAGAGAATGAAACGCCTCACTTTGACTCACAGGTGTCATGTGTGGTTCAGAATATTGTCAACACTTGTTCATTTTCTCACCGCAGAAGCTCGAGTTTGATCTCAGAGTAGTCTTTATGGGATTTATGGTGGACAAAATAGCACTGAGGTAGGTTTTTCCCCAGAATACTTCAGTGTTCCACCATCGCTCCCTACTCATAGTCACTATTGACACCGTATGGCCTAACATACTGACAGCGTCTCAAAAGACCTCAGTATATTCCATGTTGAATATCATGCTTGTTGGTATAACGTGGGAACAGGTTACCATAGCGGTAACACTTCTAACTTAAATTCGAGTGCCAGGCAGTTCAAACACCAGCCAAAGTATCGTTATACTCTGCGATGTATTTTGTTGCTTTCCTGCAAGGCGAAGTCCAGGATAGAAACTTTAAATAGGTCAAGACCATTTACAATTCGTAACCATGCGGTTGTCGCCAGATACCGTAATTTGTTCGTCGTTGCTAAATACATTATACAACTGCGATCGAAGTAGCCAACGAACGTGAGAAAAAAATGTTTAAATGAACTCCTTCTTGGGCCTCCGGATAGGATTCATTATTCCTGTAACGTATTACGAAGGTCACAGTTAACCTTGACGGGAGTCTTACGCTAGTTTCGCAAGAAAAATGCAGTAAACCCTTTAAAGCCTAGTGGTTAATATGTATGCCGTCAGATTTAATACCACTTTACGTACTGCCTAATTCTCACAAGAAACCAACATTAGTTCCGTATACAGCATTAGTCGGTTGGTACTTCCAATGTAAGCACGCTGTGTTCTCTGTGAGGTATGAACCGTATCTTTATATGTCTATGTACGCAGGTTGAATTTTAATGGGCGGTACCATGGCTCTGGCGGCCAGTTACCGGCCTCTCAACGCGGAGGCGCACGTTTGATCCCAAGTCAGTCTGATTTGTGCTGGGCAAAGTGGCACTGGGACAGTTTTTTTTTTTCTCCAAGTACTTCGGTTTTCCCATTTCAATCTTCATATATCAAATTTCGTAAAAATCCCGTCCATGCGGACAGACATGACGAAGCTAACAGTCGCTTTTTGTAGTTTTGCGGAAGCGCCTGAAGAATTGTGTTTATGAGTGAGGTAGTGCCGTTACAATGCTTCATCTTCGGGGCTGGAAATGAGGGTAGACACCCTAGTTCCAGGATATATTAACCTGAATTATAATCATGATTCAGTTCGTACCGCGCAGTAAACACGCGCGGTCCTCCGTTTTAAAAACCGTAATTTATTTATGTAGACGTAAATAATCGCTGCTTTTTTCTGAGATCCTTACAAAACACAAAAATACACTCTGGACAGAACGTAGAATGTTGTTAAAGTTAAACGTGACGGTGCATAAAGTAACTACTGGGCTTTAAAGGGATAGAGATACAGAATGTTGCACTTAAAACCGGCCCGCCTTCAGATCGAAATCATGAAAGGATTTTTGATAACGTGCGCAAAAATGTATTGATTCACAAGGATCTCATTTCCAACATCTTCTATATTTAATTATTTTAATTTATTTTAATCTTCTGTAAGAGTGTGCATTTAGTCTACCAAAAAAAAAAAATAACGAAACAAACTCCTTTCTAGATTTCGCCGTGCAAGCGGGCCGGTTTTAAGTGGAACACTCTGTATTATTTCCATTATCTGAAGCCGTTCCCACCGACCAGACATGTAGAACTGAGCGACGGTGCAATTTTTTGCGAAACTGCATTGTAATGATTCGCTTCATAACGTGTTGATCATTCCGTTTGCTGTCGAACTGATTCTTGAACGTCTACCCGGTTTTTAAAAACGCCACACCTACCCTCACTTTATCACGCATCACACCACTGGATGTCTCGCAGCGACGTCACGCGAGAGATATACAGGGTATACACAAAAGAATGGTGCGGTTTCAATAGTTTTCACTATTGAAACCGCACCATTCTTTTGTGTATACTCTGTACAGGCTCAAGGAACGGAGCGAAAGTCCAGAACACGCGCTGGAGTTATGCTAAGGCGTTGTACAGCCGATATCTGCATATTTCTCCGAACTGGGATATCTCGGTCAATAGAGACTAGACTACGGACCGGGCGACCCAGAAATCAGCGTGCTCTTTCCTTCACGAGATAGAAAACTATATATTATCCACAAACGTGCAGACCGGCTGTGAGGCCCCCTTCCTCCTAGCTGGTGGTTACCGGTGACTCTTTGTCTGAGGGAATAGCGACAGGGTCTTGAGGCTGACACCTCATAGTACCGAGGTTAAAAATGAGTAGAGCTATACCTCCACTGTTCCATACGTCTTCATGCCGTGCCTAATTAAACACAGGGGCATATTAAGATGTAGTAATAACGCATCTCGCCGATCCCAGTGGCCGTGCGGTCTAAGGCGTGGGTCTTCGGCCGCTCGCTTGCTAGGATCGTGGGTTCGAATCCCACCGGGGGCATGGATGTTTGTTTGTAAAAAGACGGTTGTGGACCGTAAGTGACATGAAAAGGACGAAAAAGGATTAATACAGAACAAAAGGGGATCAAAGGGAAAACCAGGAATTAGTAAAAAAAAAAAAAAAAAAATCCACTGGGGGCATGGATGTCTGTCTGTTGTGAGTGTTGTGTGTTGTCAGGTAGAGGTCTCTGCGACGAGCCGATCCCTCGTCCAGTGGAGTCCTACGACTGTGGAGTGTCTCTCAGTGTGATCAAAAGGAATTACAACCTCGACACTGAAACGGGAAACCGGAGTAGTAGGAGAGGACGACTAAAAAAAAAACGCATCTTTATACATCAGGCACCTAGAAGGAGTGAAGTATAAGTGGTTTAATAACAGAAAAGAATTGTAAATAATGCATGCACGGAATGGAGAGGGGCTGCCACCGTGACAACGCAGAAGAAATTGGAGGTTGGTAGCAAGAAAACAAAGACTGTGCTCAGTAAATAACAATAATAATTCAGTTTAGGTATTTAGTAACATGCAGGATTGACAGCACACGTGCCTATTATAAAGCCAGCATAAAAACAAAACACAAAAACAGTACAAATACACAAAAACAAAACACTAAACAGACAAAAAAAAAAAATATTGTAGGAAAAAACAATATAAAAGAAGTACTGGGGCAAAATCCCTATAACCTGAAAGACCATAGATAAGTTGATTTCAAAATGTCACAGATTAGCGCAGAATCTGTTTTAAATAATAATCCTTTCTTTCTTTCTTTATCGTGTCCGGACCATTAAATTAAAGATTTTTTGCCCGGTATTGGGCTACGTCAAATCCTTTTTTATTTGCAAGCCATAAATCCTCGAGGGTGCATTTCTGGGGGCAGTCCCTGCATGACAGGAGATGTCCCATATTTTGTACCTCTCCACAGCCACAATACAGGTCGTTGGAGTTTGTTTTGCCCCATTTCACCATATTTGTTTTTACTGGTGCCACCCCTGTTCTAATGCGGTTAAGAGATTTCCAAGTATTGAAATCAAGGAGGTGGCTACCAGGGCAATTAAATAATAATAATAATAATAATAATATAAACACTAGGACATCCTTACGCTTTTACGCATAAATATTATACAAAATAATATTGGCATTGTCACAATATTCATTTCACCAGTTTTAGTCATTAATTTCTAACTAGCTTATGCTGAAAGTTGTAGCTAAACATTGGCTCTACTATAAATCAGAGTTCGCTTAGACTGTAAACGTGCTTTATATACAATTTTTTTTCAGAATTAAAACTGATAATTAGGCCCATGTAAGACGTTTCACCCCGATTAGAAACTCCTAAATATGTCCAGTTTGATTTCCCTATTCCATATGTATTTTACGTGTGTATGTGTGAAAGCTGACAATGTCAAAAGCGATCTTATTTTGTCCCCATTATAAAGTCATGCTTATAGTTGCGGATGCGTCCGCTAGGTGGCAGTGGGTTGCCGAAACTAGTCTGCCCTTATGAATTAGTCTAGATGTACCTATGACCTTTGCCGATGAAGGTTACCTCTAGACAGTAATAACGCTTATTTTGAGGTATTCGCTCTTCTGGGATGTTGCGCGACGAAGGTTGGTGGTTAGTTACCAACGTTTTGGGAGAACATCCATCCCAAAACGTTGGTAACTAACTACCAACCAATCTCGCGCAAGATCTCAACTACACCGCGGCGGAAACCTGAACTATTGAAACACGTATTTGTCAGACTCTGTCCTCAATGCTGGAGTACGTGAAGCTGTGACTTCAAGTGTCCCCCAAGGGCTATGATGTAGAAGGGCTAATCACTCGTAATGTTGTACATGTAAGTCGTAGTTCGAGATGGAAATTGTCAGTGTTTTCTGTTCACATTTTAATACACTTCATACTAGTAGCAGATTATGTCAGAGCCGGACCAAGGGGCGGGCCAGCCGGGCTACTGGCCGGGCGCCAAAACATGACTGGAATAATCGGAAATATGGTGCCAGTGAACTTAGGTTTCCAAACGCAAAAAGAATTTCTCCGAAAATTATCCGCAATTTGGGCACGCACTCTCAAAAAAAAAAAAAATTAGCTAGTCCTGTCTCAGCCCAAAAAAGTTTAAAGAATTCCGGTTTTAAGTGGTGCCAAATTATTAACTTTCCTGGGGCACCCATATGTCTCGGGCCGGCTGTGGATCATGCAGTGTAGCAGAATTAAGTGTACCCGAGTTTGTATACAACAGTGGCGTTAGCACGTAATATGTCACTGCGTTGGAACATGGGATGTTACACGTACTGCCTTCACTGGCTGTCCTCACACGTATTCTACATCCGAAGAGACTGTGTTGTTTCCTAATGTTCGCGGAACCATTTCGGCCTTTCGTGGATTTAACTCGCCGCTTAGATAGTGGTGAACTTAAGCAAACACGATAAATTGAGTTTTCCGCTGAATAACGGGCGGGGAATTTGTTGATTGGCTGAGTGACTGCGGGTTTCTGACGGAGGACAGCCTTATCGCCTATAACGAATTTGCGCTGGAACACGAGAATAAGTGGCGATCGTAGGTATGACGTGGCGTGGAATTCGTGAAATCATATCAAGAATAATTCCGATTCCGTCTGTTTCTTAAACAATTATTGTGTTTCAAAAATTCTGAGTTCACAGTCACCGCCACGAAAATATCAAATTTCACAATTATTGAATTTACTATCCCACTCTTTCTTCTAGAATAGGGTGCTGAGGAAGGTATTAGGGCCTCAGAGGGAAGAGGTAACAGGGGAGTGGAGAAGACTACATAAGAAGGAGCTTTATGATCTGTACTTCTCACCAGATATTATTCGGATGTTCAAATCAAGAAAAATAAGATGGTTGGGACATGTAGCACGTATGTGGAAGACAAGAGGTGGATACAGTGTTTGGTGGGTAAACCTAAGGGAAAGAGACCACTTTGAAGACCTGGGCGTAGATGGGGAGATAATATAAAAATTGATCTTCGAGAAGTGGAATGGGGAGGTATGGGTTGGATTGATCTGGCTCAGGATAGGGACAGTTGGCCGGCTCTTGTGAATACGGTAACGAACATTCGGGTTCCATAAAATTCTGGGAATTTCTTGACTAGCTGAGGACTTGTTAGCTTCTCACGGACTCTGCTCCTTGGAGTTAGTTAGTTAGTTAGTTAGTTACTATCCATCCTTTATTACCTATTTTCCGTCAAACAAAATTTGCTAAGGTCATGTCATTAACACTGACCTGATATGATAAGTACTTACCGTCTTAAACTTCTATATCCGAAATCTAAACTGATCAAACTGATGTATCGGTAATGCTGTATAACATTGGCGCAACCAAGGTGGGGGTGCTGCTGGGCTGTATTCCCCCCCCCCCCCCAATCGAAAATTGAAAAAAAAACACCGATTTTGTAGACACGATGATATCAAGGTTTTACATGATTTACGCTTCAGTCAAAATCAGTCACTGAAATCAGCTTATGACTAGTACATTGGAATATGAAAAATATAAGAAAAACTTACGAATGTGTAGATGTTTTTCTTTTTCAGTTATTTTCCTTGTAACCTAACTAGATGTCGACTGGGAGATTTTGACATGAGTTTCATAACATAGTTTTTAAAATCAAACACATGTTATACTTAGGCTCAAGGTCACCGCCCCCCCCCCCCCCCCCCCCCCCCGCCCAAAAAAAATTCTGGGTGCACCCATGCTGTATAAATTTTCTATTGACGTAACCTGTTGAAATTTTTTACGTATTAGGGGCTGCAGTTTTCCTCAGAATCTTCTTGTGGAAGATTGTCTTCACATAGGCCCACTAATTTCTACCTGCTAACCATTCATTGTCATCTTCCTCTACAATCTCTGCATTTAAATACCGTCTTTAAACAGCCCCCAGATCACTGCACAATGTCTGCAGCTACCCATTAATAAGACCAATTGTGACCTATGGTGCCGAATCATGGATTCTAATGAATAAAATAGAAAGAGCCTTAAGGCCGTGCCATGGCACAGGCGGTTAGTCGCCGGCCTCTCACCACGGAGGCCCGGGGTTCGATCCCAGGTCAAGTCCATGTGAGATTTGTGGTGGACAAAGTGGCACTGGGACAGGTTTTTCTCCGAGTTGTCGGTTTTCCCCTGTCGATTTAATTCCACTGGTGCTCCATTAATGGTAAAAAAAACTGCTCATCCCCATCATCTTCATTGGGGTTGCACAAAAAGCCTTAAGGCTGTGGTGCGAGGGTCCTTTATAAAAAAAGAGCCTTAACGACGTGGGAAAGACAAATCTTGAGAAAAATATATGGACCAACATACGAAAATGGTTACTGGAGAATAACAATTAATCACAGAATTTATAATGAATTTAAATCACCAGATACTTTAATTGTAGTTAAAGTACGTAGATTGGAATGGCGTGTGCATGTTGTAAGAATGGATGGTAGAAGGACAGTAAAGAAGCTACTGGAAGGCAAACCAGAATGAGGGAGAAAAAAGGAAGACCTAGATTAAGGTGGATGGATGATGTTGAATTGGACTTGAGAAATATGGGTGTAAAAAATGGAGACAAGAGCTGTGGACAGAACATAATGAGCACCTATCGTGAGGGAAGCCAAGGCCAAACTTAATGGGCTGTAGTGCTAAATTAGATGAAGAAGAAGTCTGCAGTTAATTTTCATGTTATTTGTACCGTACATTTTTCTTGATTACATAAAATCTTGATCCGACAAATGTACACTCTTTATTATCTGCTATTTAATACAGTATATGTTAAACATAGTCCAACATGTTTCGAACCATGTCACAGTTCATCTTCAGGGACTCAAATTGTTTATTACACCAGCTATATAAGTATGTACTCATTAAAATATATAAGTTAGGTAGATAAAATGTCGTTAACTGTGTTGCGTTTGCGGACACTGTATCAGCTACTTCGTGTTGACCATCTGGTTATTCACTACTAACCAGATGGTCAACATGAAGTAGCTGATACAGTGTCCACAAACTCAACACAGTTAACGACATTTTATCTACCTAACTTGTTTTAATGAGTACCATACGTATATAGCTGGTGTAATAAACAATTTGAGTCCCTGAAGATGAAATAACATAATTCGAAACATGTTGGACTATTTTTAACATATACTGTACTAAATAGCAGATAACAAAGAGTATACATTTGTTGGATCACGATTTTATGCCTGCAGATAATCTCCTGTCAGTGTTCTAGAAGTCGACATCTAACAATCGGATTTCTTTTGGAAGATTTCTCTCATCGAGTTCAAGGTTTCTAGAAGATCAAGCCCTATAATGACTTGCATTGCAGATAAACAGTCAGGATGTGACCGGTGTGATTCATTTAGCGTTAAGAGGTCTCAAAATTGAACGAGTGGACTGATATTTCTTGTAGCAATTGGCTGCACTGTTGAAATGGCGCGTGTGGAATCACGTGATTATATAATACAACAGTTTTGTGTCAAATGATCTTTGGGATTATTATTTTTTTTTAGTTGCGTGCACAAAATACTGTGTAAAAGCAAATGCTCGCTTCTTCCTTTCTGTCCGCATGGAACAGCTCGACTTCCCCTGCATCGATTTACATGAAATTTTATATTGTGCAGTTTTTACTGAAATGTGTCGAGCAAAGTCATGTTTGGTTAAAATAGGACAGTAGTACTAAATGCTTTGCATGAAGGCTTAATACACTTATAACATCTCGCCGTTTACTAATTAGTTACGTACAAGAAGTGTGGCAGAGAGAGGGAGGCCAAAGAAACAATTAACGATCTAAACAAGATGGCGTTCAGACTAGTTGTATGGTTCACCCAGCCTTCTGCCCAATCGGAAGCGGGTGTAATGCAGCCGGGGCATCAAGCTGATCACTCACCTCCACTCCCCCATATCCCTGCATGACGTGGACAGGGACAGCTTTGAGGTGATGTTTGCTGAGTGCTGCATGTAGCTGTACCATGCAATATATATTTCCTCTATGACATATATTTGACATCATCTCTTCTGCGCATGATCAGCTGCGTTATTATCGATCCTGTGTCCAACTATATTGCCTCTGACCTAAAAATCCTCGACGCTTCCTAAAGCATATTAGGTCAGGTTTCTCATTATTGTATGTTTTTAGCTATCGAAAGCGGAAGTAACACGAAGGTAGATACAGTTATGTGGTAAGACACTTCGTAATCTATACTCTTTCCCCTGTTATTATTAGTAAGAAGTGGAAATATAGAGGATTGACAGTACAGTACAATTTAAGGTTTCGCCTCCTTGTGGAGGTATAGCTCCATTCTTTCTTTACCGTCGGCACTAAATACAGGTGAGGGGTTAGCGTCCCGCCCCGGCCACGTAACTCCCGATACCCGTTTGATAGGAGCGTCAGTGGCCCCCTGTGCGGCAGCCAAGAGAGAAATGTCCGTCTCTATTTTAAGTCGAAACCCGGTTGTCCAGTCTTGCCGATGAGTCCACAGATTATTGTTACTAGTATGATTAAATAGAGGGGTGAGGACATACAGTGTGTATCTTTAATCGTGTCCCTGAGTAAGGCAACTGTCGCAGGAACCTCATCACATAGGAAGCCTGCATCCCCACGGAATTCCGAGTCCGATTTTCCCCTGCAGTCCTACCTACATTATTTCATGGAATAGTCTCTGCTTCTAAACAGGCCTCCCAGCTTCTGAAAATATTTCTTGGCCCATGACGGAGCACGTGGCTTGAAATATCAGCAATTTCACCCCGAATATAATCTTGCAATTCTTGCATGGAATGTGGATTGTTCACATAAATTCTACCTTTCAGTGTCCCTCCCAAATTATAATCTGGAGATCTAGGAGGCAACATAACGCGAGTTATTTATTGTAGGCTTCTGTGAACACGGTTGTCAACCATCTTTCATAAAATTGGAGAGTTCTTTGGCAACCTGAAACAAGACAGGCAATGTACGTAGAAACGTAACATTGAGACGCGTTCGCGTAACATTTGTTGCCGTGGAAAAGCAATAAGTATTCTGAGTGTGTGTCCGTGTGTTTTGATTTCCTCTACAAATTTTGTCTGAACCATTTCTCATTTTAAGAAGCATTTAGCGATATATTATCATAAATGTACATAGGTCTTCACGTAAAGTACCCGTTATTCTTGTCAGATTTTAATGAAACTTGAATTTTCTCGATAGAATTTCGAAAAACACTCATGTATGAAATTTCATGAAAATCCGTACAGTGGGAGCCGAGTTTTTCCATGCGGACGGACAGACAGACGTGACGAAGCTAATAGTCACTTTTCGCAATTTTGCGAACGCACCAAAAAATGCAGACGGTTCACGAAATTGTCCTTACCATGGAGTTAGATTCAACTACGAGTATAAACACTGGATTTCCTATTACGTCCTGGTTGTTGGTTGTTTCTTGTGTTATTTGACGACGCTTTTTACACTACATAGGATATAGGAGGAGCCAGGGTAGCGCAGTCGGTATATTGACTAGGCTGTCGGTTGGACGACGGAAGAATCACGATCCGATTGCAGGCAAGCGCAAGATATCTTTTCTTAACCCCCAAGCAACCAGACAGGCTCTGGCTCACCCAGCCCTTTATTCAATGGGTACCGGGGGTTTTGTCCTCGGTGGTAAAGCGGCCGGGACGTGAAGCTGACCACTCAACTCCATATAGCGCCAAAGTTAAGAATAAATGGATTTATACCTCCACTCCCTAATCTGCCTTCATGCCGTGGACAGAGGCAATTTTAACTCCGTAGGTTATATGTCCGTGTTTTCGATATGTACAATGATTGTGACAGATGAATGTAGAGGATGCAGAAGGAAAAGGCCGTGGCCTATTTGAGGTATACTACTCCCGGTATTTGCATGGAGGGACTCAGCAGAAACAAAACCTCAGTTAGGATAGACAGTCTGTCGACCGAGATTTGAACCTTTGACCTCTCAAATACGGACCAGGAGTGCTAAGCATATAGGCCTATATTTATACAATTGTGTTATACAAGTTTTCTCTGGATTATTTGTTGATTTTGTGAATTAGTTTCTAAATAATAAATTGGGTCAGATATCAAATAAAATGTTAGCTTTTGTTATCTGGAAGTATAATGTGCTCTCTGTAGTTCAATCAGACTGTTCAATGTAAAATTTTATCAAATTTCCAATCAGGGACAACATTTCTGATATATAGGTCACGGACAGACAGACCTATGGACTTGGCCTTCTGAAACTTTGTTGTTTATAGACATTATCCTGTTATATGCCGATCCCAGTGGCCGTACGGTCTAAGGCGTGGGTCTGCGGTCGCTCGCTTACTAGGATTGTGGGTTCGAATCCCACCGGGGGCATGGATGTCTGTCTCTTGTGAGTGTTGTGTGTTGTCAGGTGGAGGTCTCTGCAACGGGCTGGTCCCTCGTCCAGAGGAGTCCTACCGAATGTGGTGTGTCTAAAAAGTGTGATCGTGAAGCCTCGAAAAATGAGGCGGCCTAGGCCCCCAAGGGGCTGTCGAGCCATTGAAAAAAAAAATCCTGTTATATGCGAAGTTCAAGGAATATTGTACTCCAGTGGTGTATTTTGACGGCAGGGAAACGGCCATCCATTGGATGTTTGCTACTTTCACAACCGTGGATATTCTGATTTAATATACTTATTTTAGAGTAGACTGAGCATGCCTATACAATGACATATTATTTATTTTCGAATATTTGAATCAATTTTATATAGCACCAGATAGCGTCAAATGAAGTCGCAGTGATTTAGAACACGTTGTAGCCTACCATTTTCCCTTATGTTTCCACCTGAATATAGTGGTTAGTCGAACGTAACTAATTAGGAACTACATGGTATACTGGTCTATCATTGCCTGTTTCTTTGGTTATGCTATTTGAAACTGTTAATCCTGAAAGTTTCCATATTTGTTATATTCAACGCATAAAATACTTGGCATTGGATTGGCAGGCGAGAGTATGGTGCTTGTAAAGTGACTTTCCTGTGTTTTGGCAAACATTACCTTTGTCATCGTCAGGGTAACGCCCGCCTCAAAACTAAAAAATGAGAGGTCAAAAATGTTATTGGATCTGCCGTATACTAATTTTTAGTTTCGATAGTTTAAGAATCCCTGGGCTTGAAATGAACTTGACGCTGGTGAAAATTCAAAGTATGAGAAGGACTTATTATTGAGTTTTAGTGTCACATTTCATAAACTGAAAACCACAAAACAAATTAAAAGAATATGTGTAATTATGTCCTTGCATGTTAACTTTGGTAATTAAAATTTAAACTATAAAATTAAGGTCTTCAGGGATGTGACGCCTGTAGTTCCGTAGACATACAAGCGTTTCGAAGGAACCTGATGCTTCTGTTTTCAAGGTTGAGGTCGATCTCGCCGAGATGGCGATGAGAAAAATCCAGTCCTCCCCGGAGTCGAATCCCAGTCGTTCACCCCGTAACCGATTACCATATTAAACTGATGATGATGATGATGATGATGATGATGATGATGAGGAGGAGGAGGAGGAGGAGGAGGAGGACGATGCCATGTACCTTATCGGTTTACTCTTGTGTTACGCGATGAAGGCTTACACAGAAATGGAGGTAGAGCTCTAGTATCTCCGACAAATGTAGGATTAAGGGACACGTACACTTTCTGTATGTCTCTTCTTGTTTTCCTCTCCTCGTCTTCGCAGCTTAAGCCCTTGCCTGTTTCGACTTTGCATCCATCTTGTAAATAGTCTACCTGTATCTTTGTAGTCCTTTGGTTTGTATTTAGACGCAAGCCTTGGAGCGCCTCCTCGCTTCCTGCTCTGTTGATAAGATTGTGTTTATTATCTGTGAACAGAAACTGCTTGTATCACAATAAATGCATCACCAGCAGGTCATCAATTCTGTAATGACTAACTCGCTGGAGCAGAGTTTTTCTTGGGAATCTGATAGCTGCTCACATTAAAGAATTCTGACGTGGTAGGTCTATATATGATACGGGTGTTGTCCACACAGCGTTTCAGTGCACCTAGACAAGAACTGACAAACTCAAAACAGGCTGCGGGCCAAATCCGCAATCCAACTTCACATCATGGGCGGTGGCAACATATAACGTGACATTCATTCTTCATACTTAAATCTCTTTTTCAATATAGAAAAACGCAAGGACTTAAATTGCTCCTTGTGCTTAATTTTGCAGTATTTCGTGGATGCATTTTGCAATAATAATAATAATAACAGTACAACAGTATAAATATCAAAACGTGGCGTACCACATCGTAAAACTACGGGCGGTATGTTGGGCAGGCCTGACCTAGACGATGTGTAATGTCCAAAATAATAAATTCTATCAATAATCTCTCTCTTCCCCCCCCCCCCCCCATAGGCGCAACAGCCCCTAGTGGGCCAGGGCCTCCTCATTATCGAGGCTTCACGATCACACTCAGAGACATCACACTTGGTAGGACTCCTCTGGACGAGTGACCAGCCCGTCGCAGAGACCTCTACCTGACAACACACAACGCCCATAAGAGACATCCATGCCCCGGCGGGATTCGAACCCACAATCCCAGCCAACGAGCGGCCACTGGGATCGGCAATAATCTCCCTGTTTAGTCAAGAAATGCTCTACCTCTTAGGGAATCCGAAGGTTAATTATCATGTTCAGAAGAGCCGGCCGTTCCTATAGTATGTAGGGTATTTATAGACACATCAATAATTGAAATTACGATAAACTTTGTTTTAAAATGACCTGCAGCTTGGTAGTTAAGAGCACGTCTCCTCGACACACGTTCGATAACTATAGCTGTTCTGGAGCTATCTGCTTTGTGTCAAAGTGAAAGATCGCTGTTTTCAGTTTTGTGCGGTTGAAACCGGTCACGTCAGGGGCATCCTGTTATGGGCGCCGGAAAGAAAATAACCTTACAGTGTATGTGTTTTGGGTTCTTTAGCTTTGTCTCTAACAAAGACACTTTAAATTTAATTGTACTGTTATCTGACTACTTTTCCACACAGTCCCCGCCACAATTGATGCATTTATCTTATCTCGGGAGGGGCTTCTGAATTCCCTGTAGATATCAGTCTTTTTCGTGTGTTATCAGCCATCGTGTCACAAGTGTTTCCACCTCATCATCATCTTTAAATTTGTGGCTGTCAAGATATTGCTTCTGCGCTGGAAAGAGATCGTAATCGCTCGGCGACTAATTCCCTCGATATAATTGCAGTCAATGTACGTTTGTTAGCTACGAAACTGTAAGAAAAGAGCGACGAATGACTGAAATAAATTAATTAGTTTAAGTTCATTTAAAATAGTACTCTTCACAGACCAGGAGATGATCCCTGCTAGGAATGCGATAGCTGCGCTTGCGCAAGATGTCGTAGTGAATGACCAGTTGCTACTACCCATCCTGAAGGCATTAGCACAGTACACACACTCACTACACGCTACTCGAAATGCCCAATGTTTTCAGTCTGTGTAGTAGCATAACTCTCTGTCGCTCTTACCAGAAGCAGTGCTCTAGTCCTCTCTATATCCAGCTGTCCCCCGCACGGCACCAGACACGTCCGCCCCCCGCGGGAATCGGCTTGTGTCTGTAGACTGTATCCATAATTTATAATTTTCGGATTTGAACAAAACCGTCGCCATTAATCATAAAACACAAATAATGAAACCGTCTTAACTCAATGACATCCTGTCATATATAAAGGACATTAATACCACCAGCACAACTTTTATGTACTCGTATTTTCAGCAAATTGTATTACTCAGGCAACATGTTTCGGCCGATCTTGGTCTGCTTCAGGCCTTCTATCATCATAAAAGGTAGAAATATACAACTGTATACAATGTGTTCAATAACTGAGGTTTCCAATGTACATTCGATGTGGTACATGTTGCTTGTCAGTGCCACTGTCATTAGCAGTTGTCAAAAATGTGACGTAGTGTTTATAATATTAAAATATTTGTTAGCATTAAAACTTTTAGTTATATTATATCTTCCTTGAGATATATCGAATTTGGTGACGTGTGGTGTACAGACTGTTATGCAGTTTAGTTGTATGTTATAGTTAGTGTGTAGTACGAAATTGAACGTAAAAATATTCCAATCCGTATACATTGAACAGGGTGCACGCGGCGATCAATCGACTGGGTCTTGAAGCTGACCACGTACTCTCATCCAGTGATGGGGTTAAGAATGTGTGGAGCTGTAACTCCACACGTCTTTATAACGTCTAGCTGTGTTAAACATAGTGACAGATTAGCCTTTCCAGTATTGTTATATGCCCCAGAGACTTGATGCTTAACAGAAAAGGCAGAGGGGTCTAAAGCGCATTTGAAAGGACTGTGCAGAGGAACATTTTTGGGCCTGTTCAAGGTGGTGAAGTGAGGCGAATGCGGTGTAATGGAGAATTATGTGAACTGTTTAAAGAAACAGGCATTGCGGTAGTGGTGAAGACAGCGCGGCTTAGTTGCCAGGACGTATGACCAGAGTGGGTGACAGTGAAATGTCAAAGGAGCTACGAACTGCAAGCCAGAAGGAAGGCAATGCCATGGTTCAGGCGGTTAGTCGCCGGCCTCCCACCTCGGAGGAGCGGGTTCGATCCTGGTTCGTCCGTGTGGGATTTGTGGTGGACAAAGTGGCATTAGGACAGGTTTTTCCCGAGTACTTCGGTTTTCCCCTGTCAGATTCATTCCACCGGTGCTCCATTACTTGGAAAAATGAAAAAAAAAAACTGATCATCTTTTTCTTCATCACAGGGTTGCACAATAAGCCTTAAGGCTGCGGTGCGTCCGTAGCATCTGCTGCGGGGCCCTTCTCCACAAAAAAAAACAGAAAGAAAAACGAGACTAGGAAGGTCTAAAGTAAGATGGGCTGATCTTGTGAATAATATTATGAGAAAGGTGGGTGTCAGAAAGTGGAAGATAGAAGCTGAGGATAGAGAGAGGTGGCGCAGTATCGTAGAAGAGGCCAAGGCCCACTTGGGCTGCAGCTGATGATGATGATGACTATGACGACGACAAACCTGACTTCAGCTATTACAAACATATGGTAATGTTTCTTAAACCTGAATGTCATAATCCTTTGGAACACTCAAATTCCCCGCGTCATATCCATATTCCGTATGATGACGTAGCGGTTGTGAGGGTGTGTGTGTATTGCACAGTACAGATAAGCGCTGACAACCTTGAAGGTTACCTTATCTGGCCTCCTACTGAAGAAGCATTTTAGTTTGTACTGGTAAACGCATATTTGTTAACAAAAAAGGAAGGCAAATATGTCACCAAGCTAAATATCATAATTTGACAGCAAACGTCACCGTGCTAATATCGGCACTATCATAAACCAGCAGCAGCACGCTAATGTGTCATATGGTCGATGTAGAAGAAGTGCCTTAGAGGAAAAGGCGTATTTCTGTGCTTCACATATACTGTAGGCTTGGCATGTCAAACAGACGTATTTCTGTGCTTCACATATACTGTAGGCTTGGCATGTCAAACAGACGTATTTCTGTGCTTCACATATACTGTAGGCTTGGCATGTCAAACAGACGTATTTCTGTGCTTCACATATACTGTAGGCTTGGCATGTCAAACAGGAGTATTTCTGTGCTTCAAATATACTGTAGGCTTGGCATGTCAAACAGACGTATTTCTGTGCTTCACATATACTGTAGGCTTGGCATGTCAAACAGGAGTATTTCTGTGCTTCAAATATACTGTAGGCTTAGCATGTCAAACAGACGTATTTCTGTGTTTCACAAATACTGTAGGCTTGGCATGTCAAACAGGCGTATTTCTGTGCTTCAAATATACTGTAGGCTTGGTATGTCAAACAGGCGTATTTCTGTGCTTCAAATATACTGTAGGCTTGGCATGTCAAACAGACGTATTTCTGTGCTTCACATATACTGTAGGCTTGGCATGTAAAACAGACGTATTTCTGTGCTTCACATATACTGTAGGCTTGGCATCTCAAACAGACGTATTTCTGTGCTTCACATATACTGTAGGCTTGGCATGTCAAACAGGAGGCCCGTTTGATTTTTTTTGTGGCCCGCGATTCTTTTCAAAACAAGCTAAGAATAAGGTCTACAGATTGCAATTTTAAATAGAAACATTCGGTTGAACAAGATCGTAAACTCTGTTATCAAATTTCTTAACGAAACTCTCTTTGCCCTGTCATATTTGATGCCGCTAACATTTTGTTGTTTAATTTCCAAAAATTATTCAATTTCCTGTGCAAATAAGTGCGATGTTTGGGAGTACGTATTTGAGGAAACAGGCTTTCTGAAATATCACAATTAACGGATATACACATATCATACGTGGGCCGGGATAGCGTAGTTGGTATAGCGACTACGCTACGGGCTGAAAGATCCGGGCATCGAAGCCCGGTGTAGGCGGGATTTTCCGCACCCGTCCAGACCGGCCCTGGGGCCCACCCAGCCTCCTGCACAATGGGCCACGGATCTATTTCCCGGAGGTAGAGCGGCCGGGGCGTGGAGTTGACGACCCACCCCGATCTAGCACTGAGGTTAAAGAAAGAGTAGAGCTATACCTCTACTCCCCCTCTGGGTCTTCATGGCCTGTTCTACGGTGAAATTTACCTGATACTTATTTCATACAAGTTTCTGGGAAATCTGATTACAATTAAAATATTGCAGTAGTCAAGCAGGTAAATTTGTCCCTGTCCAAACCATGAAGGCGTGTGGGGGGAGTAAAGGTATAGTTCCACTCATTTTTTACCTCAGCACTGGATGGAAGTGAGTTGTTAAAATTATGTCCCGGCCGCTTTACCCCCAAGAAGAGAACCCCATACCCATAGAATAGAAGGCTGGTTCCCAGAGACGGTCTGGACATTTTGGAGAAGAGAGGATTCTGTTGCCCCAGACCGGATTGAATAATCTACTTCGGACTACGTAACATGTAATTTCTTGACCACGGTATCGCATAACTAAAGTCACCCACATTCACCGGGACTTGTTCAGTCATCCCAATGTATTTAACAAGAACATAAAACGTTTCGGAAGCTAACTGCTTCCGTCCTCAGGAGATAAATGTAGTTAATTATAGCGTGACGACGGAAAAATTCCTGGTGAATATGAGTGATTTTGGGGTCAAGGTGATTTTTGCTGGGTTCGTGCCCCGGTCGGGTAATCGCCGTGTGGGGATGGCATTGGCCCGGGCAGAGCAGGACTTTGGATGTTTCGGGCTTGGTTGGGGTCATCGTGAGGGATGATGGCTCCGACCTGCTTCCGGATATCTATCCCAGGGGTGATGGATGCGTTATACAGCCTCTCCTCACCCAAGACCGTCTGTGCGTGGTGGAAAGAGCCATAACCTACGAGAGGTGACCCTGTTTTGTGCAGAACACAGCGGATCTAAAGGAGTAAACCTTGAAAAACAATCCCCAATCCTACGGTGTGAGTGCCGTGCCCATGGGATGAATGACAGTGGGTTAGTCTGTCGCAAACGGCGCCCTCTGGGATACCAGGCGACCTCCTAGTTGTAATATAGCCTTGCCAGGCATGGGGGCTCTGCTTGGTGGACTGCATGCAATCCCCCTTAAGATTCAAATAGAATTGAGGAGCGCTCCTTGACTGGGGACTCCGACAAGGATTCTAGGGGAGCTCCAATAATGGGGACCTCCCGCGCCCGGAGGCTCCGCAAGGGGCAACTGTGCAGAATCCGAATTCGCCCGAGACGAGTGAAACTCCTGCTAGTCAGAAGGAACGCCTGCTTTCGGGTATGTTGTGGGAGAGCTTCTTAACTGGGGACTCCGAGAGATATGAATAAATGAATGAATAAATAATGGCACTGGAAACGGAACATTGCCTTTTATAGGAGCTGCCCAAAGGCTCCTACGGATGTCCAAGGGCTTGTCTGGCTGACATATGCTCTGGGACAGAATGGGGGACTGAGGCTGTGTGGGTAAAGAGATGTGGAAAAGAAGGCTCTGGAAAGGGGCACCTCTCTCCGTACGGGCCCCGTCGGAAACGTGGAGGGATGCTCCTTTACCGGGGACTTAGAAAGGTGAGTTTTTATTTTTATTAGGAGACCTTTTTTTGGGGAGGGGGACTTTGAAAACCAGTGTAAAAGAAGGCTCTGGTGATGGGCATCTCTCTGCCTCGTTGGGGGACCTTGGAGGGGGGACTTCTTCGCCGGGGACTTTGAGTGACAGGTAAAAGAAGACTCTGGAAAAGGAGCGTCTCTTTGCATGGGGCTCTGAGAGGGGAACGTGGGGGGAGGGCTCCCTTACTGGGGACTTTGAAAGATATGTAAAAGAAGGCTCTGGTGATGGGCATCTCTCTCCATGGGGGCCCGTTGGGGGAACTTGGAGGGGGGACTTCTTCACCGGGGACTTTGAGAGACAGGTAAAAGAAGGCTCTAGAGATGAGCGTCTCTTTCTGTGGGAGCTCTGCGAGGGAAACCTGGAAGGGGGGCTCCTTTTCTGCGGACTTATAAAGATATGTAAAAGAAGGCTCTGGAAATGGAACATCTTTCTCTATGTAGGGACTTCGTAAGGGGAACCTGGAGGGGGGTATCTTCACTGGAGTCTCTGAGAGACATGTCAGGGAAGGCTTTGGAAGGTGAGCATCTCTCTCTTTACAGAGGCTCCGTGAGTGGAACTTGGAGGGAGGGCTCCCACACTGAGGACTCCAAGACATATGTAATAGAAGGCTCTGGAAAATGAGCATTTATTTTTACAGGGCTCCATAGGGAGAACCGAAAGTTATTTAGAAAGGGAGGTCTCGTCCAATATGTTTATTTGGCCGGAACCTGTACTTGATATGCTTTTCTTTTATGTATAACTTAGAGGGTTCGTGGCCTTATGTTGGGCCACAGGACTCTAAGAAAGTCTTTGCATTTTAGGGGCACAAAGGGCCTGTTAAAAAGGCCTACGTGCATCGGGCCTCTAGGGGCTCGAACCCATTAGATATTCTATTCATGAGTGATTTTAGTTAATGCTGATTTTCTTTTGGATCTCGATTTGGGTCCAAAAATGATTATATTATTTATGATGTCGTGGTATGTTTGTAGTATTCTGCTTAGCTTTAAACTCTTGCGCCCCAAAGTCATAGCTGTTAGCTCATTGGGGCCCGCACGTACCAACGAGTTCGAGATGCCTGCTATAGACATTAGACTAAAAATATAGCTACGCAGGAATACGACGAATCAATCACATGTACTTAACTACATAACGCCTTGAAACATAAAAGATTTTAAGGACGCTAATAATGGCTCGCCACTTGGAAGACCCAGGCGTAGATGGGAGGATAATATTAAAATGGATCTTCAAGAAGTGGGATGGGAGGGCGTGGACTGGATTGATATGGCTCAGGATAGGGACAGGTGGCGGGCTCTTGTGAATGCGGTAATGAACCTTCGGGTTCCATAAAACGCGGGGAATTTCTTGACTAGCTGAGGATCTGCTAGTTTCTCAAGAAAGACTCCTCTACATGGAGTTAGTTTAGTTAATAATAGCTCAACTACTCAGAAGAAACCCACCCATTTATGGAACCCTAAGGTTGATGAATCCAGTTGCTTTGCTGCAAACATTATGTAAATGTATATAGCACATTCTCTTTGTTAGTACTCGGTTAACAAAGTTCAGCTTTATTGTGTTTCCTGTGATGTCGTCAGACTATACAAAAAGCTGTGTAGTGGCTGACAATAGCGACCGCGACCTTCGACAGGCCAACTTCACTCATACATTAAACTCTCATTACCAGTTCAGAAATATTCATACTTACAAAGCCAAGTACATTTTTCAGATTCAATAGACAGAAATAACGCGTGTTCCTAACTTATTTCGTGTCCCGTTTAGAGTATGATTTTTATATAAGTGGCTGAAACTCGTAGCAAATTATCACGAATGATAAAAACAAGATAATCTGCAGACGGTCACTGGCCTTGATGAAGACGTGAAATGCTATATTATGTGCATGTCATGACCTTCAAACGGGATATGTTCCTTGTTTTATATAAACCGAGGATATCGGTACAGGTTGGTGCGATGTTGGTCTTGTATTTTGGAGTTTGCTGGTCCGAATCTTATTCGGGTCACTGGCAACCCTCGCTGAGGTTGTTTGTGGTTTTCCTCGACCTCTCCAGACAAATTCCGAGATGATGCTTCGATCAGGCCACAACCGCCTCCTTCCAAATCCTTTCTAAATCGTCAATCACCAGTCATCATACCATTTATGCTACGTACGGACCCCTTAGACTTGTAGTAAGGATTACGTTGCGGAAATATTTACGTAATTCCACTTTCACGTATGTCGGAATTAGACCCACTACCCAATAACCATGCGTAACGTATATATAAGTTATTTATTTATGTATTTATGTGCACCCGTCCAGACCGGCCCTGGAGCCTACCCAGCCTCCTGTACAATGGGTACCGGGTAATTCCCGGGGGTAAAGCAACCGGGGCGTGGCGTTGACCACCCACCTCCATCTAATTTCGAGGTTAAAGAAAGAGTAGAGCTATACCTCTACTTCCCCTTTGGGCCTTCATGGCCTGTTCTAGGGTGAACTTTACCTTTATGTATTTATGTAACACACGAGAGTCTAATAAACTACTTGCAACTGAAACGGATTTTTGGAGAAGATACGCAAGGAAATCAAGGAAACAAAAGGTTCGAATGACACAATTAGAGCAACTGTGGATGTAGGGAAGAATATACTGATTGTAAGTAATTGATAAGAAACAGTTACGATGGGTTGGACATGTAAGGAGAATGCCAGGAAATAGACTGTCGTGGATAATTTTAGAATGCGAACCAGAGGAAACAGGAAGGGACGGAAGACCTAAAGAAAGATGGACGGAGTAAGATGGAGTACGACTAACCATGGGCGACCGAAGAGGATACTAGGGGCAGGAACACATGGAGAATTAATTTTGGGCGAAAGAGCTCTCCCACTGGAATGGTTAGCATTCCTCTTCGTCCTGTGCGACCTGTTTACTTTCCTGACGAAGGCCACAGTCCAGTTCTTTATCATTATCACGCTTTCAAGGACTTACTTACGCATCGTGGCCTAGAGACAGGAACACGTGGAGAATTAGTTTTGGGCGAAAGAGCTCTTCCACTGAAATGGTTAGCATTCCTGTTCGTCCTGTGCGACCTGTTTACTTTCCTGACGAAGTCCGCAGTCCAGTTCTTTATTATTATCACGCTTTCAAGGATTTACTTACGCCTCGTGGCCTTCTCCGGTCTCAATATAGCAATCTAGAAGTCTCTTTAACCCGGTAAAGACGAAAATTAACTTGAATTATATTTAAAGATTTGGCCCGTACCGCGCAGTAAACACTCTCAGTCTTGGTTATAAAAACCAATCAGTTAATGTTGTATAGGGCAATAATCGTTGTTTGGTCTGAGTTTCATACAAAACACATAAATGCACTGTGTGATCAGAATGTCGATTTTTTAGGCGCGTTCGCAAAATTGCGGAAAGCGACTATTACCTTCGTCATGTCTGTCTGTCTGTCTACATGGAACAAACCTGTTTCCACCAAACGGCTTTTTCTGAAATGTGATATTTGAAGACTTTTCGAAAATCTGTCGGGAAACTTCAGGTTTTATTAAAATCTGACAAGAATAGCGGCACTTTGCACGAAGACCTACGTACACTGGTGGTACTATCTCGCTGAGTTCTTCTTAGAATGAGAATTGTTTCAGACAAAATTTGTAGAGAAAATCAAAACCCACGTTTTATGTTCAGTAATTATTTTCCGAAAATTGTGCGTTTATGAGATAATGTGAAAAAATATGTAGAGCCAGACGTGATTAAAATAATGGCACAGAAAAGATGCGATTTGCATGCCGGACAACTAAGGCACTTCTTACTCTTACCAATATACACGGTAGCCACGATTGTTAAAGCGATATACTTAGTCTTTTCAGGCGCGTTCACTTAAGTCGCGAAAACCTTTTATTAGTTTCATGTCTGTCCGTCCGCCCGTTCGCATTTCTCAACTCCACTCCCACTAGAAGGATTTTGTGAAATTTCATTTTGGAGACTAAAACGAAAATCTGTCGAGAAAATCCAAAAAATAGGACAAAAATTCCTGTCACTTTACATGAATTACATTTATATTGTTGACAGCAGTACGAAATATTTTGTAGCTCGACAAATATGCAGAGGGAACCCATTGTTGCTTGTCCATGGTTACACGGATCAGTGTTATGTTGTTGAGAGCGACATGTAGCTCAACAATCGCAGAGCGAAGGCATTGTTTTTTTCCACTGCAACAATTTTTGCACCAACGCGCCACAATATTACGTTGTATTAACATTACATTTTTGCCCCACATATTACATGAGTAAAGGCTAATCTCTTAGTTAGAATATTATTTATTGTTTAAACTTTGCGACGACATATTTGTAGGAAGGGAACCACATTCTGGGCGAAGAATGCGTCTACTTGTTGAGAGTTGAAACAAATATAACAAGACGTGTGCGTGCTGGGATTTATGTAAATTGAGGAGAAAAGAGCCGTTTTATGACATTCGTCATCCGAATGGTGAAGGATACCACAAAGGGCCTCATTTCGAGGTATAACATACCGAGATCCGATGTAAGAGCCTTTAAGTTTCGGGTCACATTCGTTATGCCCTGAACCAACACGCTCTTGGCCTAGAGTAATCATAATTTTGGCACTTATCCGCTCTGCTGTCACGCGTTATCGCATCACCAGACGCATAAGTGGCAGGGCAAATACCCAACACAAGTATCTGCATCATATCAACACGTCTGATGTTGGTTACTATACCGAGGCGACGGAAGTAAGCCCCGTGAGTGATAGGAATGATGGCTGTCGAGTCTTCCACCTTTCTTCCTACTGTTGTATTTCTCTTCAGCGCCCCTTCCTGGCGCTGTCGGAATTTATCACATGATTATCACTATCAAAATTCGTGTGAACAAAATGGCGGCCAGATGCTAGAGGAGGAAGTATGCTGGAGGGAAAAGTGTCGACAGCTCGAAGGAGACGTGAAGGGGATCCTTAAAGTATACGTATTTCCGTGGCGTTAGCATGCTCGTAGATCCGTATCAAGCATGTTACTGTCCGATTCGTGGTTCAAGAGTCGTTAAGGACTCTCGTGCAGATGAACTTGAACCGCAGAGTACAGAGCTATATTTTTGTATGATGAAAACCTTGAATCTGCATGTGATAAAATGGTATGGCATGCGTACCGACTGTTAACAAGATAATTATGCTACAAAAAAAAACAGATATTGGGTGGACGACGGAAGATTCGGACTTCCATTCCCTGGAAGGGGCAAAAGAATTCTCTCGTGTCAGTACTGGCCAGATCGATTCTGAGGCCCACCTAGCCTGCTAACCATTGGGTGTTGGGGACTGGTTCCCTGGGTTAAAGTGGCTGTGCACTCAACTCCATCCAGTGCTGACGCGTTATGAATGAGTGGAGCTATGCTCCTGCTCCCTCACGTCTTCACCGTAAAAAACAAATGCAGTATGGAGTGGAAGCACTGATACACGTTACCAAATTGTTTACCGTTAACAATGCTTGAACAAACGTAACCGCACAGACTTCAGTACATAAAGACTGTGAGAAACTCAATATAAGGGAGAGTAATAGTGTAGTGACACATTGCGAACGTCTAACCCCGGGGTGCCCAAATTTTTTTTTTTTTTTTTTTTTGCAAAGGGTTACAATCGTTATTGCTGGCTGGTTCGCAGGTCGCACGTGTAAAAGTCACAATAAGTGGTCTACCCAACCGCCTACATCATTGCGTTTTTACGGTAAATATGCAATTTACAACTGTGGCCGCTGGCTGCACAACACAACCTGTCGGGCCGCGGGTTGGACACCCCTGGTCTGACCTGTAATCTGCCTACAGGTAAAAGTAAAGTTCGCCCTAGAACAGGCCATGAAGACTCAGAGGAGGAGTAGAGTTATAGCTCTACTCTTTCTTTAACCTCGGTGCTATGATGGGGGTCGGTGGTAAACGCCACACCCCGGCCGCTTTACTCCCGGGAATAACTCTGTACCCATTGTACAGGAGGCTGGGTAGGTCGCAGGACTGGTCTGGACGGGTGCTGAAAATCTCGCCCCCACCGGGATTCGATCCCTGGACGGTCCAGCTTGTAGCGAGTCGCTATACCGTCTACGCTATCCCGGCCCTGTAAGCTGCCTACAGGCAGTATAAAGTCAACGCTTTCTGTATTTTTCTGTGTAATGGTCGGCTGGGTTATGATAACATGTAGTCTGGTAGATTATTACCAACATTCGGAGGGACTACTGCTTCACTTTCATTTCTGCCCTGAAGATCATGGCTGTAGATTTCTTTGAAACGACATTAATCACGTATGAGATTACAGAATGTCATGACTCAGACGACCATTGTGTGAATTGTCGCACCGTGAATATCACAGTTATCACTTTATATATCTGATATTGTTGGAAGATAATTTATCGTATGGAAAACGCTGTGTGCTGAAACTTTGAAACATACGGATACATGAGGACACTGATGTAACTGGTTTCTCTTCATCCTCATTCATCGTGAATAGCTTCTAATCCTAATATTGTGATATAGGTTTTGACACGGCTAGAAGAGTATGTAGCCTATACCACGTGTACGAACGTGGCGAAAGCATCCGTCAATCACAACAGATCTTTTCATGTTGAAAAGTTTTACTGCAACATGTTTCGGCTCGTGTATAAGGAGCGATCGTCAGGCTGACAAGGTATCACGTAGAATAGCTTATATCATTTTACACAGTGTATTTCTGCAGTTGAGATCTCAACTTACAATATCATAAAAATATATGGTCAACAGAAACCGTTACAATCAAGTGAAAATAAAAAAATTCAGATTTAACACAGAGTTAAAATAGTTGTAATTGTAACTAACGTATTAGTACTCCCAGAGTATAGATGATGGATATTCTGTTGTACTTTGTCAGCCTTATGATGGTCCTTATACATCAGCCGAAACATGTTGCAGTGAAACATTTAGACATAAGAAGAGTTGTTGTGGTTTAACTGCTGCTTCCCACACATCTGTATATCTTCATCATAACGGGATGTTGCACTTAAAAATGTTCTATGTGTGCCATGCCAAGTTTCCAATGCACAAATCATAATATTCAAGTAGTTTACATGCACACGATGCTGACTGAACGGGGTTTCAAAAGAATTTCTAAAGAAAGGAGACTGATAACTAACAATCTGTCATATTTTAGTTGGATGAACATCATCAGGAGTCATCAAATAAGGAAAAGATGTGTTATTTTATTAAAGCATGGCTCTTGCATAATTTGTGTTCTAAAGTGCAGTTACTGAAGCTCATCTAGATGGCCACCCCTGGCTACTAAGGTAGACTTGTCAGACGTCGCGGTAGAGAGGGTAGCATTCCTACGTATGCGTTAAGTCCCAGGTTCAAAACTCGAGCCCATATTTTCGTGATTTTCCTCAGTTACTCCAGGCGTATTTAGGATATTGCCTTAAACTATACTGCGACCACTTGCTTTCATAGCTTTAAACTCATTATTTACTAATGATGTTATCTAACGACGCCGATTGCGTCGTTAGATAAATTATAAATACAAATAAAATGCAGCAGGCCGGAATGACGGCCTTGGCTTGATTTTGGTTAAGTATTTGAATTGAATATGGCTGACTGATGTTCTGAGATAATTGTATGGATTTTTTAAAGTCGTATTAGTGATAATGTCATAAACTTTTCGAAGCACGAATTAAATTTAAATTGCATTTAAACCCCCCAATTCCTGCCTCACAGAAAACACTGCGTCTGCATTATAAATGTCAACCGCTTAATGTTGTTTGGGGAAATATTAGCTGTTTTATTGTTAGAATCATTCCAAACACATAAATATAATGTTTGGGGGAAAACTCAGGGTTTGTAACATTAAAGCATGTGGTACGTATAATAACCACTGTGTTTTAAAGAGTTAAAATGGGTCAACATCTACTAACTCTCGAGATATGGAAGAAGTGTTTACTTTGTTTACTTATTTTCACTAAATTTGGAAATATATCAAAACAGAAGTGTACAGAATTTTCATAGTAGATATTTTGTTTGCGATGTCGAAATGGTTCAGCAAAGAAATTTATATTACTTGAGGATGGAGTTAGAAGATTCCTCCGAAACCACGGTGTCTGTCTACCACACTATATCACGAGGTGCCAGTGTCGGTATTTACTGTAAGAACATCAAATCCCTTCTGAAAATAAAGTAGTTAGGCTGCAGGTTGTTCTCGGACGAAATGTGTGCGTGTTTTTGGTGTTTCTTTTTACCCAAGTGCTCAGAGTTGCCAACATACTGACGTCAAATAACTGTTTGATCAAACCACACCACGCTACAAGAGCAGTGAAAATTGTTACAAAGCCAAAATTAGAATCACTTTAGAAGCTATTTTGGGTCCTCAGTTATTAGTGACTGGTTTTGGGCTGGACAGATGGAATTCGATCCAACTTCTATGTAGTGGATATCGGGGTTCTATTCCTGGGAGTAAAGCGGCTGAGCGTGAAGCTAATCACTTATTTCCGTCCGGCGCAGAGTTTAAGAATATGTGAACCTTATCCTTCATTCTCCCATTTCTTCATGGCGTTGTGCTTAAGCACATTTCTATCTGTTTCATTCTTCGGGCAGGATTTTTGTATTTATTTTCGGCGTTTTACTTCTAATTTAGCCACTATCTTTATAAGGTAAAGCTATCCCTGCACAGGCCTGCATAAGCCCTTGGGGCTCCAGGAGGTTGAGACTTCCAGAACTTCTAGACAATCGGCACATGAAAGTGGCAAGGTTGTCAGCCGTACGCACCGGCCGCCTTTACCCCCAGGAGATAGCCCAGATACTCATTTCTGTTAGAGGCTGAGTCGACCCCAGGGCCATAGTGGGGCCGGAAGGATTATGTCAATGAAAAATTTCAATGACACCATCGGGAATCAAACCCGCGACCTTCCGGCTTGTAGCGCAGTGCCTCAACCAACTGCGCAGCGCCACCGCGTACCCCCTCCCCCTTCCTCATTTTCTTTATAGTCAGGGAAAATGTATAAAACATTTGCAAGGATGTGGTATAAGGATCTGTGTGCTTTTACAAGTAATTCGCTGTCCAAATTATTTTCATAGCAATTTTAATCAATTCTTTTACCATGAAAGATAGTCATTAAATAAAATATTTTAACCCTTTCCATCTTCGGCGATGACATCCCGTCGCGTTATCATAACTCAATTATACCAAAAACAATGCATTCAAACACGGCTACATTTTTTATAAAAACAGTTTCTGTTTTTACAAAGATTCGCTACATGTTTCGGCCAATAAGGCCGTCATCAAGCGAAGCTGTTACAAAAATACACAAAGGAAGGCAGAAGTAACTCTTTCCAATTTCTTACGTAGGAACAGCTGGGAATTATCCTCTGCTCACGAACTTTTATATTCCTGCAATCCACAAATAATCCCACCATAACAATCCGTAACATTTCATTGAAAGTTCATGTGTTTCCAACATCCGTGGGGATTATTCAACAACGAGTTTCGTGCAAAAGGCAGTGCCTTTTTGTACACAGAGGAAGTTAGTGACATGTTTAACCTCTCGGCGAAATGTATTGAACCTTGTTGCTACTTTGTGATGTAACATGATATATTCCGTTTTAAAGTCATCAACATAGGTCATGTGCAAGGTCTGAATTTACATTAAGCGGGCTGACGTTCCTGTGCAGCAGTTGGCAGCACTGGTGACATGGCCTGTGTGCAATCACGTGACTACACGATTCGGCAGTTGTGTGTTAAGTAATCTTTGGGACTCAACGTTTGTGTTTACAGAAGTAAAGTGTTTTATTCGCGCAAGTTTTGAAAGAATTAAACTCAAGAGGCAGAAAACTTTTTGCTCGCAGTTTCCAGGAAGATTTTTGGACGAACAGGGCCTTTTAGGAAATAAAATAGTAGCCCTTGATGGGACGTCGGTGTTCCGGTACAAAACGTTAGAGTCTCCAACGTAAATGTTCAAAGGCTTGGATAACAAAAAAAATAAAAATTTCCAAATGACAGTTACAAAACCACCTGATTTTCTTCGTTTAATATCTAGGCAAATATGCGTTATGAATTTACTCCATAGTATCAGTCATTCTCGCTTCTACCGTCACGTCACATTTGATATTCTCACGTCAGTAACCGCGAAGATTGCCATATTTCGAATCATGTTGCCGTAAAGTCTGATATTAATTGGCCATAATTTCAGTAAAACATACTGCTTCCATTTTTAGTCATACCAAACCATAATATTATACTCTGGACTGCCCTGTCTTGCTTTATTTTTTTTTTTTGCCATAAGTGTTGAGGATTTCACTCAAATCGGAAAATAAATATTCAAAGTATGGACAAATTCAGCAATAAGTTACCAACAAATGCACAAAACCGTCAATAAAAGTATAAATTAACCTTTTATCATTATTAAAATACCCTACATACGTTTCGGCTTGCGAGAAGCCATCATCAGGGGTTTACAATTGTACTTATCAAATGCTTTGCTACGGTCTGTCATCGACACTCGCAATATAACTTACTGTTCGTTACATGCGGTCGTAAAACAGTTTGTATCATATGTTAAAACATAGACAATAAAGGTTTAGAGTTAAAAGGTATAGTAAAATTACACAGTTCACTGTTTCTTCAAACGTTCAAGGTTTTTCACTGCACCTCTAGGTGTTTCACTGGATTATTACACTGCGCTATGTAAGAGGTGTAGTAGAACGTGTTGCAGGTACGTGGTGGACTGAATACGTACCGTATGAATTCCTTTAGCATTGCGTCTTTCTTATCGTGATGTGGGGTCTTGCCGTGCTGTACATTTGTTGGATGTCCCACCAAATGTACAGCACGGCTAGACCCTACATCACACCAGTATGCAGAACCACTTTCCGTAACTACTACGACACACGTCGGCAAGACCCCACATCACGATAAGAAAGACGCAATGCTAAAGGAATTCATACGGTACGTATTCATCCACCACGTACCTGCAACACGTTCTACTACACCTCTTACATAGCGCAGTGTAATAATCCAGTGAAACACCTAGAGGTGCAGTGAAAAACCTTGAACGTTTGAAGAAACAGTGAACCGTGTAATTTTACTATACCTTTTAACTCTATACCTTTATTGTTTATGTTTTAACATACGATACAAACTGTTTTACGACCGCATGTAACGAACAGTGAAGTTATATTGCGAGTGTCGATGGCAGACCGTAGCAAAGCATTTGATAAGTACAATTGTAAACCTCTGATGATGGCTTCTCGCAAGCTGAAACTATGTAGGGTATTTTAATAATGATAAAAGGTTAATTTATACTTTTATTGACGGTTTGTGCTTTGTTGGTGACTTATTGCTGATTACAGAAATGCACGGTGAATTAAGATTAAAGTTAATGGACAAATTCATTTACGCCCCCCCAAGTAAATCATGTCTGACAGTACGACTATTTTCACGAAACTCTTAATCACTCAGTAAACTTGTATTCTGTTTGAAAATTGGTCCGTGCATCGTGTATCCTGACTGAGGCTTTTCGTGGTTTTCTTCATGCCCTTCTCGATTCGGCCATAACCGCTTCCTTCCCATCACCTCCCATTTTGTTATTTAGTGATCACCCTATTATCAGGCGCTGTATAATGGGTTACTGTCAGCGTCGTAAAACAAACCACAATCCGTCGTCAAATAACACCGCCATAAGCACGGATATTCGGGAATAATTTTTGGTAGTGTGTGAGATTGGATGTTGTCATGTTGGTGACTATGAAGATATCTGTCATGGATGTGACGCCGTGTAGTCTGGCATATACGTACCGACATTTTAGAGGAACCTGCTGCTACCATCAGGGGGAACGATTAATGATACCCTGAAGATGGAAGAAGCGGGTTTCTCCGAAACGTCTCTACATACCAGAATACGAGACGCCACATCTGCGAAGATAGTCTATATTCAGTTTTTAGACGCGTTCGAAAAATTGCGGAAAGTGACTATTAGCTTCGTCATGTCTGTCCGTCCGCTTGGAACAACTCGGCTCCCACTGGACAGATTTTCATGAAATTTGATATTTGGGTGTTTTTCGAAAATATGTCGAGAAAATTCAACTGTCATTAAAATCTGACAAGAATAACGGGTACTTTACGTGAAGACCTATGTACGTTTATGATAATATCTGGCTGAATTCTTCTTAGAATGAGAAACTTTTCAGACAAACGTTGTAGAGAAAATCAAAATATATTTTATGTTCCATCAACTGTTTTCCAAAAATCTTGGCATTTATGCGATAGTTGCAAAAATATGGTGGAGCCAGATATAATTACAATATAATACGATGCAGAAAAAGTGCGATTTTCATGCCGCATAATTAAGGCAAGAGTACAGACACTCGTAATATTTAATTCTTACGTTTTTCCACGGCAACGGTGGTTAAGCGAACGCGCCTCAATATTACGTTATACGTACATTGCCTGTTTTTTTTTCTTGTGGTATTTGGTCATGCATAACATCAGACAGTCTGACAAATTCCGCGCAAAGTGACAAAATATTTATTTGACAGGAAATTGTATTCGCGAGGTGAACCGTTTTCAACTGTGTCGTGACACCGACTTTTATGAGAAGCTTTCCTGCTGCCACGACTGTTCCCTCGTTATCCTTTAAAATTCCTTATAATTTCTTGTTTCGTTCCGCTACGTTTATTTGTTACAGATGAATAAATCTAAAATCAAATTAATAAGAACGCTATCAAGTTTTCTTTATTAATTTACTTTAACTATGACTACGTGTTTCAGCCAAAATTAGCCATTATAAAGTCAGTTCAATGTACTTCATAATTCCAATTATACCGTACGTAACAGCTCTGGATGCCATCCCAGTGGCCGTGCGGTCTAAGGCGTGGGTCTTCGGCCGCTCGCTTACTAGGATCGTGGGTTCGAATCCCACCGGGGGCATGGATGTCTGTCTCTTGTGAGTGTTGTGTGTTGTCAGGTAGAGGTCTCTGCGACGAGCTGGTCCCTCGTCCAGAGGAGTCCTACCGACTGTGGTGTGTCTCAAATGTGTGTGATCGTGAAACCTCGACGAAACGAGGAGGCCCTGGCCCATATAGGCTGTCGAACCATACAAAAAAAAACAGCTCTGGATGTTGGCTAGATTTATTCATTTGTATCTAATTATGTATGCACCCTCACCAATCATTTACCGACAGCGTTGTTAAATAAACTATAAATGAATACATTTGGGTTTAGTATAAATAACAGTGCCGATCCCAGTGGCCGCGCGGTCTGAGGCGTGGGTCTGCGGTCGCTCGCTTGTTGGGATTGCGGGTTCGAATCTCACTGAGGGCATGGATCTTCGTCTCTTGTGTTTGTTGTGTGTTGTCAGGTATACGTATCTGCGTCGGTCTGATCACATGTCCAGAGAAGTCCTACCGAGTGTGGTGTGTCTGTGATCGTGAAGCTTCGAAAATGAGGCGGCCTAGGCTCGAGTAGGGCTGTCGAGCCATTGGAAAAATAAACAAATAAATAAATAACAGTTGTTTCTTTAGGTGCAGGTTTCAACTCGAGAATATTTGGATGTATTTTGATGAAATTTGTTGTTGTAGGTTTTTACAGGCCCTTGTACAGCAGTTTAGATTTTCATAAAGTCGACATCAAACTTATCCTTTCGTGAAGGACTGTTTGGATACTGCGTGTACTCCAGTGCGGACAGTGCACTTTTTCCGTCTTGTTACGTAACTGTGTAACGTAGCTATTGTAATTTATGTAGACTATAGCTGTGTGACCACAAATTTCCGGGTGTGGAATTGTACAATGTCACAATACGTTAGTGAACATTGCACGTGTTACAGTGACCATGTTTGCATGGACACCTGCAGCATTCAAATATGTGTGTGTCTTTTGTGAAAGGCACGACTTTCAACAACAGATAGCCGTGGCATAATTAGCGTTCCGAAGTTTTATTTCCATACGGAGACGCAGTTTTTTTTTCTGAAGTCTTTCTTGGTTTGTCTCAGTTCTTGTAGCTAAATTCTGAAAAAAAAAAATAACTTCAAGTTAGACTCTGGCTGTTTCTTCTACACTTCTTTCCTTATTCGCCTTTTCACTGTCAGCTTTCCACTGGCCGTTGTGTGTATAATGAAACAAGAAGGGCAATGTACGTTCGCGTAACCACTGTTGCCGTGGAAAAGCAATAAGTATTACATATTCTGAGTGTGTGTCTGTAGCCTTAGTTATCCAGCATGCAAAGCGCATGCTCCGTATTATATTGTCATCTGTGGCCTGTCTGTCTTTACCATATTTTTCCACGTTATCTCATAAACGGCACGATTTTAGGAAAACGTTATTGAACATAAAATTTGTTTTTTTTTTATTTTCTCTACAAATTTTGTCTGAAACATTTCTCATTTTAAGAATAATTCAGCGAGATATTATTATAAATGCACATAGGTCTTCATGTAAAGTACCCGTTGTTCTTGTTAGATTTCAATGAAACTTGAATTTTCTCGACGTATTTTCGAAAAATGCTCAAATATCAAATTTCATGAAAATCCGTCCAGTGGCAGCCGAGTTGTCCCATGCGGACGGACAGACAGACATGACGAACCTAATAGTCGCTTTTCGGAATTTTTCCTATCGTGTCTAATAACCTACACAGTTAACCCCTTAAAGACTGGATTCATCTTGAATTACATATAAAGATACAGTTCGTACCGCGCAGTAAACACATTCTGTCTCGGTTATAAAAACCAATTAGTTAACGCTGTATAAGGAAACAATAGCTGTTTGTTCTGAAATCCGCACAAAGCACATAAGGGGTGGCATGTCTAATGAATAATCATTCTTCATTGGACATTTTACCCTTGAAGATGAGACCATCACATTGTCTCAAAATTTCGTGCACCAATGACCCGGTGATGCGGCGCATTATCCCAAAAGAACGAAGACCACATCGTACAATAAACGACAAACAAATTTTCTACATCACAGAAAACACACCACTTCTGCATTACAGAAGTGATAACCCATTAAAGCTGGTAAGGGAATCGCTGTTTATTGTGAGAATTATGCCGAACACATACATACGCTGCACTGGAAAAGTTCGGAGTGTTTTATTTTTAAATAAGGTGTTAAATATACTTAGCTCTGTGCTATACATGTTTAAGTAAACAGAATAATATTTCGTCTGCGAGAGGAGGATTATCCTAGAAGAGTTAATGGACACTGTTCATATGAAACACGTTGTAACTTGGAATGTGAGTGCATTTTGAATACCGGATGTCGCAGTTGTGAGCAAAGAAACTTAGCAGTCATCGTGTGTCAGGAGGCAAGGCTTAATATGTGTGCCATGTTGCTTTAAGGTTTGGAGGTAAAGTGATATGGCTGTCAGATTTACAAAACAGTCCGATTTTGATTTCTTCGTTCCTGTAGGACGTTGTATTAGGGGCTCCTAAATGTTCATCCCCCAAATTGCAGGGCTACAGATGGGCATTTGCATGAATATACATCGTAAATATAATTATAGACTTCTTTTACGGTGCTTTGACTAAGAAAATTTGCAAATAAGCTATTATTACCTTCTTTGTTTAAAAACTCGAAACTCGCTGAATGGATTTTTATTAAGCCGGATATGCATACATTCCAATTTTGGTTTCCATGCTTGACCCCGAGGATGAAGGAACTCTGTCCTCCGAAACGCCGGTAACTGTTTACCAGTCGACACGGTGTAACATTCCAGAAGCTATTAATCTTCATCAGTACCGCTGTGACAATATCGAATCTCGCACCAGACACTTTACGTAAAGACCTACATGCCTTTCTGTTCGCATCTCAGATGTAGCTCTTCTGTAACTGGCTCAATATTTCAATGTCTGAATAGTCAAATATTCCGTAACTTAATACCAGCCTTCGCGAAATCAATAACGTATCCATATCTGTCAGTAAAGTTGACAGACATTGCCTTTCAAGGGGAAAAAAAACATTAAAACCAGTATTGTGAGTAGTCATGCTGAAATAACAAAGTGTTGGGAAATAAGGTGCGTGATAGTGAAATAACATGTCGGCTTCCGTAACAGGTTCTGAACAATGGTTTGATTGAATGTGAATTAATCCTTTAATGGGAAGTGATAATCATATGTGCCCCTGGTTTAAAGTTTAAAAAACTCTAAATTTCGCCCGCAAAGTGTCAGTTGGTTCTCAGATTACACTTTCTTTTCCCCCTGAACGTCCTTAATCGAATTAAATTCATAAATATACCCTGTGTTGTCTGTGACGTAGAAACCGAACTTTTATATATTCTTCACATCAGATTCGCCTTCTTTTAAAGAGTTGAGCATTAAATCATTATTTACATGCCAATGTACTTTAATGCTTAAATCTCATTAAAAATCATCAGTATGCGACATTGCAGTGTCGTAGACAGTATCACAGATAATCTGAATATTGCTCCTAAGGACACGTTTCTACTGCCATCTGGTGGCAGCCGCTGCTACTACTGTAGTGAGTGTTGTGTGCGGGGCTGATATAAAGCAGTCCGTGCGTAGTTGGTCCGCGCCGAAGTAGGAGTACGTTACCTCGTGTCGCGTAAGAATTGTTCTTGCCGTTGGGGACAGCAGTTCGACAGTGGGAAGTGTTGACATAAAAGACAAGATGGGGAAAACTGTGTATGTACCAGATTCGTCCGTCTCACGGAAATCGCACATCAGCACAATGAAACAGTACGCGGATATGTACAAACGTTCGATCGATACTCCTGAGGAATTCTGGGCTGACATCGCCAAACAGTTTCATTGGGAGACTCCAGCATCTCCATCCAAGTTCTTCTCCTATAATTTCGACATCACGAAGGGACCAATTCATATAAAATGGATGGAAGGAGCCACTACAAATATTTGCTACAATTTGCTAGACCGAAATGTTAAAAATGGACTCGGAGATAAAATTGCGTTTTACTGGTAAGTTAAATAATCTGATATTGTACATTACTGATGTACACCTGTATTGTGTGGTCATTCTGGTATGAACAGTAAGCCTGTATGAGTACCCGTGTGCAGAAAAAAGGCGAGTAGTATCTCTATGATGAGTGTTATATCGTAACTCTAGTGACTACAGATAAAGATGTAATTAATTCATCTGTGTGGTTAATTACACATCACGCCATTAAGATAGGGGTTGGGGTGTGTAGCCGATCTTTCTTGACCTTCGCCATTACGTGGAGGTGAGGTCTTGGCTCCACGCCCACACACCCTTAGTCACGGTGGAAGAGCCCGTGTTACCCGTTGTGTAGGAAGTTGGATGGGCCACAAACCCGGTCTGGGCGAGGTGGCAAACAGAAAAATCTTTGCCGGGAATCGAACGCCAACTTTTTTGGCTGTCCAGCCACTGGCTGGTCACTGTAATGGGTGTTATTCAAATTTAAAGGATCGATCGGTACACAGAGGAACACTTGCGCGCCCAGCTGTCCTGATACACCGTCTGCCTCGTGCCCCTTCTGCGTCTATTCACGTGAATGTGAAGGTACCATTGAGACGTTTCACCTTGAACATTAAATTATTTTTCTTTCACTCGCTAAACGTTTAACTAAACAATGCATGTGAACGTAATGTCTTGATTCCGGTAGCAGTGTCTCTCCGGCACGGGTGTGGGGGGGGGAGGTGCGGGAAGTTTAAGCGAAAGGAACGTACGTTAACATTTCATTACGAATGGTATCGGTTACCTTAACTGGCATATATGTTAATCATTTCCTTTTCCAAGTGTTACGTCCTGTCTATTTACCGTAACAAATATACTGAAACTGTAACGCTTTTGACTTGTATTCGGAAGGTTCTTGATTCGAATCTCCTTTCGGATGACAGGTCTTTGTGGTTTCTCAGTCCCTCACCCGAATAAAGAGGCTTAGCTTTAATTCGGCCACGACTGTTTCCTTTCACAACCTTCAAAATTTATTATGCATTCAAAAGTAACGTTTCCCTAGTCGACACAACTTTACTGAGTAGCAGTTTATTTTTGTTTATAATAACTAGTAACGTGTTTCGGCTTTTTACTAAAGCCATTATGATGCTAACCCATTACATAACGTAAAGGATTAGAAGAAACGTAATTATGCGCTGTCATCCAGTCGCCTTGTGTCTGCTTAGTTTTGAGTTACAGACACCAGCGTTACCTAAACAACTGCCTGTATTTGGTTACATAAAAATCAGCATCTTCTTAAAGATAAAACATTTTATACGTGTACTAGACTTAGAGGGGGGCGCGCGGTGGCGCAGTTGGTTGAGGCACTACGCTACAAACTGGAACGTCGCGGGTTCGATTCGCGATGGTGTCATTGGAATTTTTCCTTGACATAATCGTTTCGGTCGCACTATGGTCCTGGGGTCGACTCAGCCTCTAACAGAAATGAGTACCAGGAATATTTCCTGGGGGTGAAGGCGGCCGGTTCGTAGGGCTGACAACTTTACCACCTTCATGTGCCGATTGTCTAGAAACCTGCGAGCCTCAACCTCCTGGAACCCTAAGGGTCTGTCCAGGTCTGTAATGGATTGCTTTACCTTTACTAGACTTAGAGGTATTTATTCATCACCATTATAGCACGACCGTAGTATCATAGTTATAAAACACATTTTTCTGACATGTTTCGTCCGTTAAAACGGTCGTCATCATCATGGAAAACATAGATATATTATACACATGGGATATCTTATGAAGGTCTTAACTGTTAATAACAAGTGTAAAAGTTTTTGGCACAGAGGTTCTGCGGTTAGTTAACCCCTGCGTTACGTCTGGGTAAAACCATTGACGTAGTTTGTAAACAATAAAACATATGAACAAAGAGTTTAAAAATAGAGCTAAGATAAAAGGAAGATAAATGTTTAAATACTTCTAATATATTATCTCATGTTCCTTTATGCTGGTTTGTAGTGCTTTAGCTTACAAGTGTATCTGAATCCCCCATCCAACCTGTAAGGGCGGTATACCCAGCAGCCATCTAACGCGTCTTACAGGTTTTGAAGTAGAACATAGATGTGTTTTATATACATGTCTAAGGTATGTTACGAGTATTGTCCATACCCTTTAATTTCTAGATTACAAGACTCAAAATTAAAACTTTACCTAATACCTATTATGGGCCAGGATAGCATAGTCACTACAGCTACTCGCTACAGGCTGACCGTTCCGGGGATCAAATGCCTTTGGGAGCGAGATTTCTCGCATCCGTCCAGACCAGCCCTGGGGCCCACCCAGCAAGGGATACTGGGTTATTTCATGGGGTAAAGCGACCGGAGCGTGGCGTTGACCACCCACCCCTATGTAACACCAAGGTTAAAGAAAGAGTAGAACTATACCTCTGCTCCCCCTCTGGACCTTCATGGCTGTTATAGGGTGAAGTTTGCCTTTTATCTTTTTACCTTAACACTTATGACTCATTTGAGTTCATCTATTTTTTTTTTTCGCATAAACACAAATCCAAAACTAGCTACTTGAAAAATCCCCAAAACTGAATAATGCATTTAGAAATAGGCTATAGACAACATCCTGATACTACACCCTTAAATAGATAGGCGTCTTCAAGGGGTGAAGTGGATATTTGGGAAACAAACATAAGTTAAAATACGAAAATGTCAAATATGAAATATTTCTGAGCTGAGTCAAATTGTACAGAACAATGCTTCCGTTAACGCCAGGCTTTTTTCAGTTCGCAAGCCTTTAGGTCTAGTTCTACAAACAATATTTTTAAACATCCTGTACCTCACTCTACCGTTCGTGTTTACCAGTACACCCATTAAAACATCCGTATAAAATTATAAACAAAACATTTCAGATGTTGTAACGTAATCACTTCTTTTCTATGTAACTTTTGGCTATTTTCTTTATCTCGAACTGTTTTATTTTCATCTTTTCCTAAAATTTCGTATTTGTCCAGTTCATTTAATGTTCATCAGATACGAAAATCCAGCATACAACAGCAGTAGAAAACCACACGATATAAGGATAATATATTGTAGATATTCGATTTCCGGCAAGGACAGAGGTTTTCCTGATCGCCACTGTGTTCAGACCCCCTCTGGGGCCCAACCAGCCGCCTCTATAATGGTACCGTGGGCTTTCTCCCCGGGACGAAAGCGGCCGGGGCTTGAATCCGCCCCATCCAGTGTTAGAGGTAAAAAAAAATGTGGAACTGGAAGTACATTTCCTCGCCCTCCATAAAAGCCTGTAGGCTACGTCATTTCTGCTTCGGTGAGAAGCCCGGATAACTCAGTATAGTGACTAGGATATATGTCGGACGACCGAGTAATCGTAGTTCGATTCCCGGCAGAGGCAAGAGAATTTTTCTCTACTCCGAAACGTGCAGACCGGCTCCGGGGACCACCCAACCTCCTATTTGTTGGACACCGGGGTCTCTTTCCCAGACGTAAAGCGACCGGGGCCCGAAACTGACAAATAACGTCAGCCTAGTTCCGGTATCAAGAATGCGTGGAGATATTCCTCCACTCCCCTATATGCCATCATTACGTGGTGCTTAAACTGACAGACAATTGTTCCTTCATGTTATCTCTCTTGTGCTTGATTAATTGAGCATAGGCAAACTTTCCCTTAACAAATTTCTGTTGCGGGAGCTCGAACCCCCAACGACCTCCTCGTAATACGACCCTGTGACTCTGTATGCCTCAGTTCACAGAGGTTATGTCCGTATCATCTCTTGCATCGCCTCACAATTCCAAGCCTTGGGATACTGCAGAATTTAAAGGGGCACGTTTATCTGTACATTATGCAGGAAAGGGATTTCCTGCCTACCTTCCTTCCCACTGGATCCTGTGTTCGAACATGGCACGTGCCGTTTCGTCTTTCCTAGATCCTGCCTGACTCGCTGTCCGTATTTATTTTCAAAGTTTTGAAATCGTAAGAATTCAGTTTTAAGGTTCTGCTAGCTGAAAACATAGCCAATGATATTTATATTGGTGTCTGTTACGTTCGGTATCAAGTATGCGGACATGAGGAATCATGCATAGAGCATTTTAGTTTGACCCGTGAGGGAAAGGACTATTTGGGAGACCCAGACGTAGAAGGACGGGTAATATTTAAATGGATAATAAAGAAATAGTATAGGATAGTGTGGATTAGATTAATCTCGCTCTGGATAGGGTTCTATGGCGGGCCGTTGTGAGGGTAATGTTGAAACTTTGGTGTCTATAAAATGCAGGGAATTCCTTGATAGCTACGGAAGGCAAGTTAACTTCGAAGAAAAGACTGTGATTCGTTGAACTAATCACGTGACTAGTAGCTTATTGTGTTCGACCATCTAACCACTATCTGCCTGGCATGAATCCACATTTTCAGATCTAAGTACCCATTTTCTATTGGATACACAATATAGATTCGCAGTGAAATATGCAATGACCTTGTGCTACGGGATAAAGAAAGAACGGTACAACATGGCATGATTGATAGACTGATTGAAATTAGAAGATGCTATAGAATGGAAGTAAATGTGGAAAAACCAAGGTAATGAGAATCTCAAGGCAGCCATCCCCAGTACAGATGATAGATCAGAAACAACAGAAGAATGTGGAATATTTCAGCTCTTGGGGCAGCACGATAACCAATGATGCAAGATGCACACGTGAAATTAATTCCGGGATTGCCATTCAACAAGAAGAAGTCTCTTTTAAATTTGAGTAAGAAACTAGTGAAGTGCTACATTTGCACAAAATAGAGTTTTATTGGACCGAAAAAAAAATAAATGATCGACATGCGGATCAGTAGTTCAAAATCTTTCTTCCAAAGTGGCATACTTACTGTTCGATTTGTTTCTTTATTTGTATTGCAATTTATTGTGTTGTTTGCAACGTGCATGATCCTTTGGCCTGAGCGAAGGCATTATATATTTGCAAGGATAGGATCCTATTACGTACAGTATTAACATACAAATATCCCTTAGTTCCTGTGAAAATATTCAGTGTCGAACATCTTCAGGATCAAATTGTCATTGTGTCTAGTGACATCACACCACAAACAGTTCACTCCATTTTCCCAAAGCGCGTAGACAGTGCCATGAGTGCTGGATGTATTGAGCACATTTTGTAACAGCCGTGACAAAACTTGAAAGTGCCACGTGATTCTTGGCTTGTGGGACATTCTGTGTATGTGTGTATATATATATATATATACACAGAGACGGACCCCGACTTACGTAGCTCCGGCGTACGTAGATCCGGACTTACGTAAAATCTTCTTGTGCCACTACCACCACTACTACCACTACAACCACCACCACACCGACTGACGTAGCTCCGACGTACGTAGATCCGGACTTACGTAAAATCTTCTTGTGCCACTACCACCACTACTACCACTACTACCACTACCACTACCACACTACCCACCCACCCCTGCCTCTGCCTCAATTGAATACGACAGTGACTCCAGCATCGATTATTAATTATTATTATTATGTTTTTATTAATTGTTATTAAAATTATTATTAATTATTATATCAATTATTATTGTTGTGTATAAGGTATACAATAAAACATGGCTCCGAGTTACGTAAAAATCGACTTACGCATAGCGTTGCGGAACGATCCACTGACGTAAGTCGGGGACTTTCTGTATATATATATATATATATATATATATATATATATATATATAATTGCAACTACATCGACCCGACTTTTTAATTAATTTATTCTATTCCTCTAAGTGTAGGCTAAACACTTTTTACGTATTCATTACTAGGCCCAGTGTTCCATTTTAAAAAGTTTCTCCTCTTTTTTTGCCCTTCGCTTTAATTTTAATTACAATTGATTCACAAATATCCTGAGTAAAAGATCATTACTAAAACCAATGATTATTTAGTAAGTAATTTATTCATGAAGATTTAACCATATCTTATCTTCCGGATTAACTCTACAATGTCTAGTGTAATTGCATCCTACCAACGTTTCTGTATTGAAACAGGACGGATTTACCAAGGCCATTATCGAGTCTTGTGTCTGACTTCCAAGTTCCGACAGTCACACGTGCGTTTAAATCAGGACTGAAAAAACGCGGCCAGCGGAGTTTTGTGAAGTGGCTCGCCCACTTTTTTAGGCGCCTGCACAAAATTGCGAAAAGCGACTACTAGCTTCGTCATGTCTGTCTGTCCGTCCTTCCGCCCGTCCGCATGGAACAAGTGGGTCCCCACTTGACAGATTTTCATGAAATTTGATAATTGAGTATTTTTTTTCGAAAATGTGTCGAGAAATTTCAAGTTTCATTAAAATCTGACGAGAATAACGGGTACTTTACATGAAGACCTATGTAAATTTATGATAATATCTCGCTGTGTACTTGTATTTACTGTATGTATTTTTGTTTTGTAATTGTGTATAATTTGTTTTGTATTGTTACTTTTATGTATATTATATGTCCATTTGTATTGTGTGTACTAGTGTAAGGACTACTGCCACCGGGTGAAAACATTTGTATTGTGTGTACTAGTGTAAGGACTACTGCCACCGGGTGAAAACATTTGTATTGTGTGTATTAGTGTAAGGACTACTGCCACCGGGTGAAAACATTTGTATTGTGTGTACTAGTGTAAGGACTACTGCCACCGGGTGAAAACATTTGTATTGTGTGTACTAGTGTAAGGACTACTGCCACCGGGTGAAAACATTTGTATTGTGTGTACTAGTGTAAGGACTACTGCCACCGGGTGAAAACATTTGTATTGTGTGTACTAGTGTAAGGACTACTGCCACCGGGTGAAAACATTTGTATTGTGTGTACTAGTGTAAGAACTACTGCCACCGGGTGAAAACATTTGTATTGTGTGTACTAGTGTAAGAACTACTGCCACCGGTGAAAACCCAATTGCACTAAATAATAATAATAATAATAATTAATTTTTCTTAGAATGAGAAATGTTTCAGACAAATTTGTAGAGAAAATCAAAAAACGTTTTATGTTCAATAACTTTTTTCCCGAAAACCGTGCCTTTCATGAGTGATGTGGAGGAAAAATATAGTAGAGCCAGACAGATCACACATGACAATATAATATGGCGCATGCGCATTTCTTGCTGGATAACTAAGGCTATAGACACACACACACACAGAATATGTAATACTCACTGCTTTTCCACGGCAACAATGGTTACACGAATGCGCCTCATTGTTACGTTATACTTACATTGCCTCTCCTGTTAACTTTATAATTCTTATTGCATAATACACCAAACACATTCTGCAAAATTAAAGACAAGAAGTAGTTTATATCCTTGAGTTTTATGTGCAATTAAAAATTTGCAAATGAAGAATGAGGAGACAATGTGACATTACATGTCGCAGCCCAAGGTGTCGAGTTGAATTTTGTATTTTTGCCTGAAACCTGTTTTGATTTTTACATTACTGGTTTAAGTGAAGGTCAGGAGTTAAAACCTCTGTTTGGCATCAACCTGGTTGGATGTATGCGATTCGTGTCGTGAATGCGGTATTTTTTAAACTATTTATTGAATATTACAATTTACATTATTTACAGTAAGGGAAAAAATTACAAAAATTGTTCCGATAACCAATTTAACTAAAATGAGTACATGAACCAAAAGTTATAAATAGGGAAAAATAAAAATAATATTAGTGAAAAAGACTAAAAAAAACACTATGCCTAATGGTGAGCCGGTTTACAGTAGTATATGGTTCGGTCATTTATGTTTGTAGAATGCGGTATCATACACACGTAACCAATTACGAACTTCCTTAATCAGCGTCTTTCAGAAGGCTTTAGTCACGCATGTGTTCAAGAAATTCCCCGAAGTCTTACGAGAGTGAACCCGCTTTTGGATTATATCCTGAGCCAGATGAATCCACTTCACAGCCCTACACTCTGTTTTACAACCCGTGTCTTACGTTCTTTCCTCAGGGCAAAAGCACACGTTTTACATTTTTACAGAACTACAGGTAAAGCCGTCTTTTGTCTTTCAGTTCTTAGTGGTCCTTTCCAATAAGCATTAAACTGGCAAATTTCACTTTATATTCACCGTGCATTTTCTTATATAATAGCTTTTATTTTAACCAACAATGCACTACAATTTTGTCGTCATGTATACCCCTACGTATGTTTCGACTACTTATTAGTCATCATCAGGGGGATCAAATTATATAAACACAGACTACACATCCACTATAATAGTTGGTTCACATTCATTGTTAAAACGAGATGAACTATGTTCACTATAAAAACATGTAGCTTTTTTTTTTTGCTTCAGTGGTTAAAATGTATAAGTGCGTTTGCTTTCATTTTTGGATTAAAACGTTTACAATTATTTTAAAAATTTATTTAAAATTGTTGGCAGCTGGTCTTGTTTCCTTCTCAAATGGCTGGTGAAGTTATCTGTGGCGTGTTGTTGTACCGTGTTGTGTAGGCTTCGCCTGATGGCTGCGTTGTGACTTGACAACGCAGCCATCAGGCGGTGGCGCAGTTGGTTGAGGCACTGCGCCACAAACCGGAACGTCGCGGGTTCGATTCCCGATGGTGTCACTGGAATTTTTCACTGACATAATCGTTTCGGTCGCACTATGGCCCTGGGGTCGACTCAGCCTCTAACGAAATGAGTACCGGGAGTCTTTCCTGGGGGTAAAGGCGGCCGGTGCGTAGGGCTGACAACCTTACCACCTTCATGTGCCGATTGTCTAAAAACCTGGGTGCCTCGACCTCCTGGAGCCCTAAGGGCCTTCCTAGGCCTGTATGGGACTGCTTTACCTTTACCTTACTGAGATCTCTTTCGTCGGGTGTAAAGCGGCCGGGAAACCAAGCTACAACTCCACCTCTCCGTACCTATGCGGTAGCAACAAGGAAACACAACAGTTAGGCTATTGGCTTGTATTAGGTATTCGCCTCGCCCAAAAATTTTAATGTGAGAGTCAGGAAGTGAGGTTGTGACCTCGCTTTTTATGATTGGCTCTGTTTCAATCGTATGTTCCATAGTATTCATTGTGTGGGGGTTTAAACCAAGGACATCGATTCGACCTTAAAAATATTTTATATTCAGAACGAAATTAACTCCATGGAGCAGAGTCCTTCTTGAGAAGCTAGCAGGTCGTCAGCTAGTCAAGAAATTCCCCGCATTTTATGGAACCAGAAGGTCCATTACCGCATTCACAAGCTCCCGCCACCTGTCCCTATCCTGAGCCAGATAAATCCAGTCCATACCTCCTATCCAACTTCTTGAAGATCCATTTTAATATTATCCTCCCATCTACGCCTGGGCCTTCCAAATGGCCTCTTTCTCTCAGATCTCCCCACCAAAACCCTTCACGCACCTCTTCTCTCCCCATACGTGCCACATACCCCGCCCATCTCGTTCTTTTTTATTTGATTACCCGAATAATATTTGGTGAGGATTACAGACCATAAAGCTCCTCGTTATGTAGTCTTCTCCACTCTATAATCTTCAAAGTAAGGTAAAGGTAAGTTTATCCCTGTGCACACCATGAAAACGCATGGAGGAGTGCAGTTATAGCTCCATCCATTCTTAACCTTGAAACTAGGTGGAGTTGCACGCCTCGGCCGCTTTACCTCAGGGGAAGGAAATCTCGGTTCCCTTTGAATAGGAGGCTGGGTGAGCTCCAGATCCAGTCTGGACCCTCTGGAGTAGATGAAAATCTGCCCCAGCTGGGAATAGGAATGATTCTCTCCATTTTCAGCCTACTTTCCTCCCTAACATAGGGGTGTGTATATATATTGTGTGTGTGTGTGTGTGTGTTTTTTTTGTTTTTTTGTTTGTTTGTTTGTTTGTTTGTATTTTCACATTTAAATTTCTAAATCAGTTAACCGATTTCACGAAACTGTACGAACACTCATAAGCGTAACTTGGCTAATAACAATGGAGGTACAAAACGACCATGGGTATTAGGAATTTTTATTTACGAAGGAGTCGAGTTATAAACACAGGGAAGACTGGTTTGAAGAAGTCCTTAATATTCATATACCCCTTTTCCCCTCTTCTCACCCCAATTTTTATTTGCCTCCCTTCAACTCAGTAACCAAAAAAAAAAATCTTAGGTAGAAAAAATATTGGAAAGTATTTTCTCTCCCTTGCCCCCCCCCCCCCCCCAGAAGTAACGCCTATGGGAACACTTTGCTAAATTTCTAAGTCAGTAATTACAACATGGAGGACGTACGAACTTGTGAGAGGAGAGGGAGGTGGAATATTAATCGCCACTCACTATAAACTAACTAACTCCATGTAGCGAGCCTTCTTGAGAAGCTAACAGGTCCTCAGCTAGTCAAGAAATTCCCCGCGTTTTATGGAACCCGAAGGTTCATTACCGCACTCACAAGAGCCCGCCACCTGTCCCTATCCTGAGCCATATCAATCCAGTCCATGCCCCCCCATCCCACTTCTTGAAGATCCATTTTAATATTATGCTCCCATCTACGCCTCGGTCTTCCAAGTGGTCTCCTTCCCTCAGGTCTCCCCACCACGCCACTCATTATAGGATTCTGAAATGATTTATGGTAATAGATCTTGGAGAAATGTACGGCCTTTGGTACTGTAACAGTTTCTTTTTTTGTACAGTATGAAATAACAAACGTGGCGACGGTGCAAGTAATTACTTTCGCTTTCTTAGCGATGACAAACGATTTGAGGTGGAGATTTTAAATGTGGTGTGAAGTTAATGGTATGAATACACCCAAACATGTATAAAATCATGTTATTAAGCAAATAATTACAAAAGTAGCAATACATAACCCTGAGGTTATATCCGACAAATTTGATGTTTACAGAATTTGTGCGTAATCAGTAAAATTTACGCAAAAAAAATTAAATGTAACGACTAATAATACTTTCAGATATTTGAGGATAAATTTTTATGGGCCACAATACGTCTGACCCAGAGGATATTTATAATTTTTGTCTGATTTTAAAAATTACAACATAAAAATCATGTCGTGAGTATAACATAACACTGTTTGCAACTGCATTTACATACGTACAAATATAACTACATGTTCCATGACTCACTCGCCTAACTTTAAATCTCAAGGTCTAATCTTCTTGTTTATTAATTTCATCTAAATTATCCCAAGTTTTTTTTTTCATTTTCAAAATCCTAATGTACTAGTGTCAGCTGATTTCATGGCTGATTGGAGAAGGGCAAACACGTAAAATTTTGATACATCGTGTCTACAATCTTTTTTTTAATTTGATTGTGGCCTGGGGCAACTGCAGCCGGCACCCTCCCGATCGCCCTGAGTAGGACATAACAATGGTAGTAGCAGTTATTGTTGGCGATGGTATTACAACAGTGGATATGAAGTTACGTCACCCCATCCGTATTTTGACAGCGTCTGCCACAATCAGCAGACACATTTGTGTACACAAGGTTCTGTGTACCTCGTATAAGCTGTGCTGAGAGCAGTGAGGTCAGATTAATGACACAAGTTAATTATTTCAATAACATTTCTGTAATCGTGCATAAGTATTAATCGTTGAAAACCAAAAATGCAGGTGTATTGACTTTAAAAATAAAAAACTGTAAAAGTGTCCAATATACACATGTACACATGCCAAAATTAAGAGCAACTGATAAAGGTGTCCAATATACACATGTACACAAGCCAAATTAAGAGCAACTGATAAAGGTGTCCAATATACACATGTACACATGCCAAAATTAAGAGCAACTGATAAAGGTGTCCAATATACACATGTACACATGCCAGAATTAAGAGCAACTGATAAAGGTGTCCAATATACACATGTACACAAGCCAAAATTAAGAGCAACTGATAAAGGTGTCCAATATACACATGTACACATGCAAAATTAAGAGCAACTGATAAAGTTGTCCAATATACACATGTACACATGCCAAATTAAGAGCAACTGATAAAGGTGTCCAATATACACAGTTACACATGCCAAAATTAAGACAAACTGATAAAGGTGTCCAATATACACATGTACACAGCCAGAATTAAGAGCAACTGATAAAGGTGTCCAATATACACATGTACACAGCCAAAATTAAGGAGCAACTGATAAAGGTGTCCAATATACACATGTACACATGCCAAAATAAGAGCAACTGATAAAGGTGTCCAATATACACATGTACACATGCCAAAATTAAGACAACTGATAAAGGTGTCCAATATACACATGTACACATCCAAATTAAGAGAACTGATAAAGTTGTCCAATATACACATGTACACATCCAAAATTAAGAGCAACTGATAAAGGTGTCCAATATATACACATGTACACATGCCAAAATTAAGAGCAACTGATAAAGGTGTCCAATATACACATGTACACATGCCAAAATTAAGAACAACTGATAAAGGTGTCCAATATACACCGTACACAAACCAAAATTAAGAACAACTGATAAAGTGTCCAGTATACACATGTACACACACCAAAATTAAGAAAAACTGATACAGGTGTCCAATATACGTACACATGTACACACACCAAAATTAAGAAAAACTGATACAGGTGTCCAATACTACACATGTACACACACCAAAATTAAAAAAAACTGATACAGGTGTCCAATATACACATGTACACACACCAGAATTAAGAAAAACTGATACAGGTGTCCAATATACACATGTACACACACCCAGAATTAAGAAAAACTGATACAGGTGTCCAATATACATACACATGTACACACACCAAAATTAAGAAAAACTGATACAGGTGTCCAATATACGTACACATGTACACACACCAAAATTAAGAAAAACTGATACAGGTGTCCAATATACACATGTACACACACCAAAATTAAGAAAAGGATGGGATTTCAATGCACTCTTTACCAAGCTGACGGCAGGGTCGTTTATAAGGCTATCTCATTCCGTGCGGCTACATGGGGCCTCACCTTTGGAGGAAGGGGTTCAGAATTTGTGTCACACATGTTATATATATGTGCGTGCGTGTATGTGTGCGTGTGCACTCCATGTGCATTTTCAGTTCAGGACTGCGTGCAGGTAGGGTCCCACAATTCATTTTTGTATTGGGCCCAAGAATGTCTTAAACCGGCCCTGGCTTGGGGGATGTCATTACTTGTGAAGATTGGGAACCACTGTATTTAATTAAACTCTTTAAATGATAGTTGTAACGAAACGTCATTGCTCTGTACTGCGACACTTTTATGTTTTATGCAATAACTTATGTTATTTAAAATAAGTGTAATCTTACACGCTTTACTTATTTATTCTAATTAATTTTTGCCGCGAAAAATAACAAATATTACCCCATATGTGTCTAGGGCAAGTAAACGTTGGGGGACCGTTGTGCTAGTTACGTAAATTTGTAGATGTTACAAAGCCTGAACATACGCAGCAACGCCAGGATGTTATGAAGTCCAAAATTAAGGTTACTTCCAATGCATGTTTTAACAAATCTACGTGACAAGATATTTCACACTGATCATCATCATCATCATCATTCTCTAAAGGCTAAGCCTTGCCGCTGCAACCACAGATGTCTGTCTTGTGCCAGTCTCTTCATTTCGGCGTAGGAGTTGCAAAAGAGTTCTTTCATCAAATTCTTGATGTAAGAGAGCCTTGGTGTCCTCTACTTTCCTTCCCCAACACTCTACCATCCATGATGTTGGAAATAAAACCATTATGTCTCAACAAATGTCCAATAAAATTGAATAAATAGACAAACTAATGCACTATTTGACTACTTTAGTGTAGTGACTTTCTTAAAGTAGTCAAATAGTGCATTAGTTGGTCTATTTATTCAATTTGATTCATAGAAATGCACGGTGATAATAGTGTGAAATGTCCAATAAGTTTAACTTTCCTCATTCCTACCACTCTACAACTATACTAGAATATATACACTATAAAAATAAAATTAAGACTGTTCCTTTGCACACCATGAAGGCGTATAGGGGGAGCAGAAGTATAACTCTACTATTTATGAAACTCGGCACTAGATGGAGAGTGGTCAGCCTCATGCCTCGGTCGCTTTACCCCCGGAGAGAGAGCCTCCGGCACTCATTGATTAGGATGCTTGGTTCCTCTCTGCTCGTGCGGTAATGGAACCCCAATCTTCCAGCACGTAACCTAGTCACTATACCGGCTCCTGTACCATGCAAATACAGACATTTCTGCGCCATACTTTTCATATTATGTTAATCCCTTCTACATGTTCCGATCATTAACGATCATTTTATCGAGCTCAACAGGAGTGCATGGTATGAAAATGAACTATTTAAAGTATTTGTGGGTTTAATGAAAAGTTTAAAATTCTTGTCTAAATTTGTTTTGTGGGTAAATGCGAGCAGGCAGGCAGGCAGACAGGCACTTAAGTCTTACAACTATTTCCTTTCAGAATGAAACGTACAAAGTAATGCATTTAATTACAGCGACTTTCTTCGTTGGCCCCAATTAGTCTACCTATATCCGGTGCTCCTTTTGTGGGAAAAGGGGCGACAATACTCGTGTAACAAAGTAAATGTTTGACTCTACTTTCCTTCTTTGAAGAAAACAGGCACCTGTACAGAGTATCGAGAGAAAAGTCGCACTTCCTGTGCTTAATGTTTTTCATATTGCGTGCAGTTGCCTGACACTTCTTCTTCTTTTTCTATGGCTCGACAGCCCTACATGGGCCTGGGCCTCCTCGTTTCGTCGAGGTTTCATGATCACACACATTTGAGACACACCACAGTCGGTAGGACTCCTCTGAACGAGTGAACAGCCCGTCGCAGAGACCTCTACCTGACAACACACAACACTCACAAGAGACAGACATCCATGCCGCCCGGTGGGATTCGAACCCACGATCCTAGTAAGCGAGCGACCGTAGACCCACGCCTTAGACCGCACGGCCACTGGGATCGGCGCCTGACACATAATAAGTTTTATTCCAACAACTGCACAGAGGTAATTTTGTATGCTCCAGCAAGTTTCGGCTACGTACTGTAGCCATCATCAGGGAACCAATAATATAATAAAGACATAAACAGCGTATGTACGTCGGTAAATGGTAATATACACACGTTAACTTCTTATACAACAGTTAGTCACTATATAACATCACTAAAATTGTACATGTATAGTATTACAACATAAAATGTTAGAAATATGAAATGCTGTCTCCAAACATGTTGCTGTATTAAGTATCTCCTGTTTTAGATGCACTGCATAACGATCACTCATAGAGTGAACAGCTGGTATCAAACCTTGGGTCTCCGCCCCAACGAAAACAGGATATATTTAATACAGCAAGATGTTTGGAGACAGAATTTTACATTTTAACATTTTATGTTGTAATACTAACTAACTCCATGGAGCAGAGTCCTTTTTGAGAAGCTAGCAGGTCGTCAGCTAGTCAAGAAATTCCCCGCGTTTTATGGAACCTGAAGGTTCATTACCGCATTCACAAGAGCCCGCCACCTGTCCCTGTCACGAGCCAGATCAATCCAGTCCACATCCTCCCATCCCACTTCTTGAATATCCATTTTAATATTATCCTCCCATCTACGCCTGGGTCTTCCAAGTGGTCTCCTTCCCTCAGGTCTCCCCACCAAAATCCTGTATGCGCCTCTCCTTTCCCCCATACGTGCTACATGCCCCGTCCACCTCATTCTTCTTGATTTGATCACCCGAATAATATTTGGTGATGAGTACAGATCATTAAGTTCTTTTCAAACAATCATTCCAGGTCCGAGGCTTTGCGATATGTTTCGTAACATGGTATTTTTTTTTTACGGTGAGGAGTTGTTAGCACCTCGCCCAACCCCCAAGTGAAGGACCACCCGTAGTCGGCTGTCCGCGACTGCTTATTCAATGTATAAGCAGCTACCCTCCATATCCGGAGGCCGTTCCTTCATCCGCAACCTGAGGACGCGCCATGCCGTGGTGACAGGGACCGACTAATCGTGGTGACAGGGACCGACTAATCGTGGTGACAGGGACCGACTTATCGTGGTGACAGGGACCGACTTATTATGGATTCTAATACTATACATGTATTTTAATCTGTACAATTGTAGTGATACTATATAGCGACTAACTGTTGTATAGAAAGCTGACCTGTGTATGTTACCATTTACCGACGTAGAATACGCTGCTTATGTCTTTATTATATTATTGGCTCCCTGATGATGGCTACAATACGTAGCCGAAACATGTAGGAGCATACACAATTACTTCTGTCCAGTGGTTGAAATAAAACTTGTATATCGCTTCCTGTGTTTAATTCCCTTCAAAGCAGTGTATCCAACATGCAGATAGTAAACATCCTGTGCATACAAGTATCCTAACTCTGCGCCAAACTAGCCAACTCCGTAGTCCTTCTTGAAAGCTGACAGGTCCTCAGCTAGTCAACAATTTCCCCGCTAAATTTCACTTTATGTTCACCGTGCATCTTTTTATAATTGAATTATTTGTACCAACAAATGCATTAACAATACATCATACAACATCAATACCATTCACCACCCAGACAGGAGGGAAGGAGGTCCTGCCAACAACATAACACACAGATAACTGGAACACATGCTGGAAATATGACCACGCTGCCACTAATTAATAATTATACTATAGAGGGTAGTATAATATACTACTTGATTTTATTGTAATTTTTATAAGTTTTAATAATTTAGTAACTTTTAGCAACTTAACAATACCACTAATTTTACAAATTTTATACGATGTGGTAACAAATACTGACTCACTGTTATGACGTAACCAAAGAACTGGTCTATATAAAAACTCACTTAAAATACCCGCTGATGATGGCAGAATAACTGGCGAAATGCGTATTGGGGCATCGTAATAATAAAGAAAACAGTGAAAAAAAACTGTCTTAGTGCATTTGTTGGTACAAATAATTCAATTTCCCCGCTGTTTATAGAACCCCTCACTTTCACTACCTTTTTCGCCATAGCCCGCCACTGGGCCCTATGCTGAACTAGATATACCAAGCTCACGCACAACCCATCCTATTTCTTTTAACATCCATACTAACATCCTCCCATCTACGTCTAGGTCTTCCAAGCGGTCCCTTTCCTACTTCCATCGTCAAGGTAATGTGGTTGAACAGTTGCATGACACTGTTTGTACCTGACTTCGAAGCAGTTTGGGAATCTCGCACTGTGATTGGTCGACGTATGATGTATATGGTAGCAGAGCGTAAATTAAATCCCTTAATTTTATTCGTCAGAAGGATTGTCTACTGCAGGATAGGACGTAAATTTTAAGACCTTGACTTTAGAATGACATAGTGATTTTCTAGTTCATGTCTTGCGGTCTTATCGCTTGTGTGTTCAGTACAAAGTCATTTGTAACGACTCTATGTACTGGTATATGATTATCTGATTATGTTGTTTTTGACGTTCACAACTAATGTAATTAGAATGGAAAAGTATGATTACCATTGAGAATAATTACGTAGCCTGAGGATGGCGTAACATGGCCGAAACTTGTAGATGAGTGTGGATTTTAATAAATAAGTGTTGTTAGACGACTAGTTATCGGTATAATTACCATTCACACCTGCTTCGTACTCAGGAGATCCTGGCTGCAAATTTCGGTCTGGAGACCGGCTGTTCTGGCCCGAATGTTCTAGATTTTCATCAGTACCTCGGGGGAAATAGGGAATAATATTTAAAATTTGGCCACGACCGCTTCCGTCCACATATTCTCAAATTGACTATTCAATTATCATTCTACCGTGCGACTCGGTGTAGTTTGTTGTATTGATATTGTCGCTGAAAAAATACAAATAAATAAATAAATAAATACATACATACATAACCAAATTAGTCTTTTTTTCTCGAACGTTATGGAAGCTGTTTAAATGATGTGATAAAACAGCTATATGTACTGATTTGAAGTGTAGCGTAGTCAGTGTAGTGACTAGGCTACAGGCTGCTTGATCCGAGGTTCGGTTCCCGTCGTGGGTAAAAGATTTTTCTCCAAATCGTCCAGACCGGCTGTAGGGCCTACCCAGTTTCCTATTAAATGGGTACCGGAGGATCCCTCCCCGGGTGTAAAGTGATCGGCATATGAAACCACTCACCTCTATCTTGTTGCCGAGGTTAAGAATGAGTGGAGCTATACCTCTATTCCCCCTATATGCCTTCCATGCCATGGTCAGGGATAACTGTACTTTATACCTTTAGCCTCACCGTATACCATATATTAATTTATTTGAAGGAAGGCATCAAAGTTGTAAACGGAATATCTTGTTTAGATGGCACTTGTCTTGATTAGCACTTTCTTAGTTTGCTGCTGGTCCATTAGTCCGATATTCACTAGTTTCACTACTCGCCTTTCCATTTATTTCTGGGTCTTCCCACGCCTTTCTGTCGTTTATGATTATAAAATGTGTTCAGAAAATTTGGTAGTTTATTATATTGCATCCTATTTCATGTTGTGTGAAATTTAACTCATATTTCTGTACTTCCACCATTTATCAGTTTGCTGTAGACCTGTCCTTTTCCCGTGTGATATTCTGTTCCATTTACGTATTGCTTCCAATTAACCAAGAAATTCCATATGTGCAATTTCTCTTATACTTCCGCTGGTTTTCTCATAACCGAACTTTCATCGGAATATATTTCGAGTACGCTCAGTTTTCCCATGTCATATAACCAATCTCACGCTTAGTAGACCGGTGCAGAGATTAACCTTTTAAATCGTGATGGTAACTGTATGTACCACAGGGTTTAACAGTGAAGACTGCTTTATGGCCACGGCGTGTTTATGTATCGTATGATTCTCGCCATCAACAGTTATTATTTCCTTAAACAATATTCGCCGATAGGTCTTTCCAATGGAAGCACAGTGTTCTCTGTGAGGTAGGAACTGATTCCTTATATAAAATGTTGATTTATTACAGTTTTCAGTCCGTGTGAGGTTTGTGACGGACAAAGTGGCACTTGGACAGTTTCCTCTCCCAGTACTTCGGTTTTCCCCTGCCAGTATCATTCCACCAATGCTTCATATTCATCTTCGTCTAACATGTTGCTCTTACCAGAAGGACAAACGGGCGAAGCCTGGGAACCTTCCGAAAATCAGTGCTTTTTTGGAAATCGGGGAATATTTGATAGGAAACTAAAAACAAAAGCAATCCCTGTACAGGCCCTGAGGATTCCAGTAGGTTGAGGCTCCTAGATTTCAAGACAATCGGCACATGAAGGTGGTAATGTTGTCAGCCGTACGCAACGGCCGCCTTTACCCCCCCCCCCCCCAAAAAAAATAATATTCCTGGTACTCCTTTCTGTTATAGGCTCAGTCGACCGGGAGAATTATGTTAATGAAAAATTCCTATGACACCATCGGAAATCGAACCCGCAACCTTCCGGCTTGTAGCGCAGTACGTGATAGAAAATTACTTTCACTTTTTTAGTATTCGGAGGGTTAATGACAGCTCACTAATACCACTTAGCGTGCAACTACAACGTTTCAACCATTTTAAGCACGAGGATCGTGTAACAGATACTGTATTTACAAATGCAGTTTCTATGCCACAGAAAACACTGCATCTCCATTAAGCAGACTAACTGGTTGATGCTGTGTAGAAAAATAATCGCTCTTGATTTCAGGAAATCGTATAAAATTCACGCACAGATGATTTCAGGAAATCGTATAAAATTCACGCACAGATGATTTCAGGAAATCGTATAAAATTCACGCACAGATGATTTCAGGAAATCTTAGAAAATTCACGCACAGATGATTTCAGGAAATCGTATAAAATTCACGCACAGATGATTTCAGGAAATCGTATCAAATTCACGCACAGATGATTTGAGGAAATCGTATAAAATTCACGCACAGATACCAAAAGAAGGGACAGACATTTTTGCTGCAGTTCAAACGTGTCCCCTTTTCCTCGAGAGTGTATCTCCCTTCCACCTCGAATCAAACTGTTCCCTTGCTAATGGTAGGCGTTTTTTACATTGCTAAAAAGCCTTAATTTTTTGTGCTCTTGATTGCTGCAATAAGTCTGTAATTGTATTCACTTCACAAGACTGCAAATGTTCTTGAAAGGAATCGCCATCAAAAGTAATTTGCTTCCAAGAGATTGCGTGTCTATACTTACTGCAATACGAGCGAATTCTTCCCACATCTTTGAGTGTCATGCTACGTAGTATAACGATATAGTTTCAGATGACAAAAAATCACTGTGGGAATTCGTAAGGCGATTTACAAGGATTTTTATTAAAATAAACACTGTATAGTAACAACCGGAAATCCCAATGACAGATTGATGTCAGTGGTCTTCGGCTGCTTGCATTCGTCTCTGTAGTACCTCCACATCACGCGTGTCTGTGATGTGACACCGTGTAATGTGATAGCAGTGTACACACGTGTCGAAGCAAACTTCTGCTCCTGTCTAAGAGTTAGACATATTCGAACGTATCTACCAAAGTACCAGGTGCGCACCCAGAAATTTTTTCTGGGGGGGGGGGGGGGGGAGGCTGACCCTGAGACTATATATAATTTATATTTGATTTTAAAAATTATGTTGTAAAAATCATGTCGTAAGTACAACATAACACTGTCTGCAACTGCATTTATATATATACAAATATAACTACTCGTACATGTTCCGTGACTCAATCACAGTGTCCTCTCTTCTTGTTTTTTTTTTTAATTTCATTAATTTATTTTTCAAAATTCTAATGTACTAGTTATCAGCCGATTACAATGGCTGATTTCGGCTGAAGGGTAAATCACGTAAAACTTCTGATATCTTAATATCTACAAAATCTGTGTTTTTTAAATTTCGGTTTTGGGGGGTTTGGGGGGGCTGCAGTCCGGCAGCCCCCTCTCTCTTCGGTGCACCCTTGCAAACTACACTGCGTGACATACCATATGACCGTAATCTGATTGACCGCCATAACCTCAAACCTCATATAGAGACTAAACATATTACAGGAGCGAAATTGCCTCTTCAGTTCGAATACTGCCTAGAGCATGAGTATTCGTCTTTTCTACACGTAAAATGAAGTACATTAAAGTTCTCTGTACTTAATTAAGCACAACGACATGAAGGTTTATTGGGGAGTGTAGATATGCATATGGCTGTATGCCTTCTTAACTTCGTCAGTGAGTAAAGTGAGTGATCAGTTTTACGTTCCGACCGTATTAACCCAAGAGAAAATCAAAGGTAGCATACTTATGCCCGTTTCATCCATATCTATGATTCTAAACCGAAATGTGGTCTTAAGGATAAGTTTGTTTCAACATTTCCTTAATATTGAGATAGAGAAATACACTTTAAACAGAATTGTACACATGGAAATGACCTTCAGCTTATGTGTACAAATATCAAATAAGTCCCTTTGCTAACATGCTGTTTCATGTGTACAGAATTATCCTTGCAATACACAATTTCCATTTCTGTTCTCACAATTTGTTTAGTAAGTACACTCGTCTTCAGAATGAATAAGAAAGAATCAGGCAGAAGTAAAGGTGCTTAAAGGTGCTTAATTAAGTACCACAGCATGAAGGCACATAAAGTACTAGAGGCATAGCTTAACGCCCCGGTCACTTTACCCCCGAGGAAAGAGCCCCCGGTACACATTGGACACGAGCTGGGCGGGCCCCAGAGGCAGTCTGGACGTTTTGGAGAAGACGCAAATACAGTGTATACACAAAAGAATGGTGCGGTTTTAATAGTAAACACTATTAAAACCGCACCATTATTTTGTGTATGCCCTGTATGTTTTCCTCTACCGGCAATCGAACCCCTGTTTCACAGTAGTTCACCCAGTACCCTAAACACCATTAGTGCCTTGTCTTAGCAGCAAACATGCATCAAACCTCTGTGGTGGTAGGTTGTAATGAGATTTTTCATTCATTTTTCTACACCTAGCCGGGATAGCGATCTGGGGTTCAAATGCCGTCAGGGGCAAGAGATTTTTTTTCTTCTCAACAACGCCCAGACCGGCTCAGGGGCCCAACTAGCCTCCTATTCAACGGGTTTTCTCCCAAGGGTAAAGTGATAGGAGCGTGAGGCTGACCACTCGCCTCCATCTACTGCCGAGGTTAGGAATGAATGGATCTGTACCTCCACTCCCCCTATATGCCTTCATGGGGTGGACAGGGATAACTCTACCTTTACCTTTACACCTAATTTTTAGACTAATGCTGGGTTAGTGTTAAAATACATCGGTACTGTTTCCTTCCCATCCCTTCACCATTTATTAACTCTCCCGAACGCGTGTATTTAATGCAGTTGGATTAACTCAGATATATCAGACCTCATTTACTGTATTTGATTTCTCTTCTTCATGACAAAATACAAGTCCTAGTACACACTATTAAAAAAGTTGCTGTAAAAGAGGTACTTAAAACTGTGAAATCCATATTTCAATGTTTCTTTCAGCGACTCTGTAATTAGTGTTATCATCTAGTTAGATACTGTTGAAAACACCTGATTTGCACAATTATGGTTCTCATGAAATCAGCTACTTAAAGAAATTCAGTCTTGATATTTTCCCCTACTCTCTGTCAGTATGCCAAGTGTGAGCGTAGAAGAAGAATCTTCTTCCCTTAAGATGTAGGCAGTAGATTGCTCCAAATCAACGGTAAATTTCTACCACACTACACAATGTCACATCACAGGTGACTATATTGTTCATAGCACTGCCATAAGAACCTAAGTTGTCACATTTGTTTTAAGTACTGTATCTTCAGAGTGCCTGCCAAAAATTATAATTTAACTAATACGTCACTTTGGATGCTTACAGGTTTTCATTGTTTGGTGTTACCGTTTCAGGGAAGGAAATGATCCTGATGACTATAGCAGACTTACATACAGGAAGCTGTTGGAGGAGGTTTGCAGGTTTGCCAATGTTCTCAAGTCAAAAGGAGTCTCAAAAGGGGATCGGGTAGCTATCTACATGCCGATGATTCTTGAAGTTATAATCACAATACTTGCCTGTTCTCGAATTGGAGCCGTCCACACAATTGTGGTATGTTACCAGAGACGTATTTACCGTCATGCATGCAGTTTACATGTACCATACTCACTTTATTCAGTTAAATGCCAAAATAACTGATAGTAAGTAATATGTAAGCCGATCCCAGTGGCCGTGCGGTCTAAGGCGTGGGTCTGCGGCCGCTCGCTTACTAGGATTGTGGGTTCGAATCCCACCGGGGGCATGGACGTCTGTCTCTTGTGAGTGTTGTGTGTTGTCAGGTAGAGGTCTCTGCGACGAGCTGGTCCCTCGTCCAGAGGAGTCCTACCGAGTGTGGTGTATCTAAAAAGTGTGATCGTGAAGCCTCGAAAAATGAGGTGGCCTAGGTCCCCAAGGGGCTGTCGAGCCACTGGAAAGAAAAGTAATATGTAAGGGACATGGTTGAACAAATATGAAAGGTTTGTTTGCTAGCACTGATTACCAACTCAGGCTGTGTATGTTTGTTTATTTGACTTCTCTCCTACCCCTCTTGTGGGTTCAGATACCATTCAGTAGTCATATGTTTATTTTTTGTTCTTGATAGTCAACATTGGGCAGGTTGGCTGAAGTGGTAACGTTTCTGCCTTGTATTTGGGATGGTGCCCGGTTTGCATCTTGGCGATGACCCTGGATATCCTGAGAGGTTTTCGGTGGGTTTTCTCAGTTCCTCCATGCATTTCCAGGATAATACCTCAATTATGCCATGACCACTTCCTTCCAAATACTTTACAGTTTGTCCTTCATCACTCATCCTATCATCCAACAATATATAGTCTGAGATACTGAGAGAACCATAAAATAACCACAAAATAAATACATAACAATTTTATCCGGCAACCTTAAATCTGCTGTAAGACTACTTCCGTGAATTCTTAAGAATAATACACATCAATACATCAGTGTAAACAGTATGGATTAGTAGTACAACTGTATTATGTTAATAATAATGATGATGCTGATGAGAAGGTTAAAAATATACAAGTATTATGGTCACAGCAAAAGGTCACAGCATTGACCCTGCCTTGTCAGGTAATCTTTGCCCTTTGATCAAATAAATATGTTTGCCAGGCAGTGCATATTCTATTTTTGTATGCATAATATAATCCTGTTTGCACAACAGTGTACTGATGTTTCTGGAGGTCTGGTACAGCTTAAGAATTTGGGTCCTCGTGCAGGATTATAGCTTACACTCTCGTACTGTCGCATCTCCTTATTACACTTAATATCAGCTCTTAGCTTATCAAATGCAGTCACATGTTGATTATCAGTAATTTACAGTGTAAAAGATTTTTTTGTTTATATATTTATTTTACAATAGTTATAACTATGTGGCATTAGAAATTTTCAATTAATATTGTTAGTTGCATGACATAATGACAGCATTATATAGTACAGATATGTTGAGAGTGGTGTTGAGAACTGCAGGCAGAGTGGGTTTGTCGAAGGCCTGGGATCTAGGCGCAGCCAACTCCCTTTCCCCCTCTCTGCCCACTTCATAGTACCTATGCCCATGATCTGGAGTGTTAGAATGCAGAAAGCTTAGTACCTTTATGGCCTCAAATGCTTAATGACTGACATAAAACTTCTTTCATCTCTAGGTACATGCATATTTTGTATATTTATTTACATACTTTTTGTTTACAAAATACATCTGAAGGCCTGTTTAAACAAATATAATAATAATCCAACTGACCTTTCAGTTCCATGTAACTTATAAATTTTCCTGAAGGCAGAAAGTGTATTTGAACTTTTATTATTCTATTGGAAAAGTGTGTGTGTGTGTTTTCTACTCATCAGGGATAGAGTTGTTACAAATGTATTGACGTTCTTTAAAATGACACAATAATAATGGTAAAACAGTAAACAAAACTATGTACATTTCTGCCTGTTGTTTTGTGTGAGTGTGAACTTGGTCTCTGTCTATAAAGGAAAGACATATACTGTGGGTATTAGGAGAATATTTGAACCCAAGAGGTGGGATATAACAGAGAACTGGCGAAAATGAAGTAGGGAGCACCTTCATGCTGTGTACTTATCACCAGATGTTGTTAAAGTGATGAAATCAGGGAGAACACGATGAACAGGACATGCAGCACACATGGAGACCAGTGATAAATCCATACAAAATTTTCATCACAAAATCTGAATGAAAGAGACCACTTTGGAGACCTGGATGTAGATGAAAGGATGATATTACAATTAAGTTCAAAGAGGAGTAGGTTGGATTTGACTTCATAGGATCCAGCCACTTATATTCCTCTTACTTTAGTTTGCAGGATTTTCTGCTGACTCATTTGCTGAAAGAATGCTGGATTCAAAGTGTAAAGTTCTTGTAACCACCGATGGAGCGTGGAGGGGGCAGAAGTTTCTCTGTCTGAAAGAAATCTGTGATGCAGGTAGAACTAGTTAATTTGTTTGACTTGTAGGAGATAACCTATTATCATTGAATGTATTTGGTTTACAGAGAAAGTCTACAGTCTTAAAAGTGTTAATGTAAAATTGGGGCTCAAAAGTTTTCAGACACCAATGAAGGGCATAACAGATGGCAAAAGTAGCTGCTTGTCCTTTTGAAGGGTGAAACTGATTGAAATGGAGCCTAAAAATGCGGGGTATACCTCCAAGAAAATACACAATATTGCCATTACAAATACATGTTTTAATTATGCTTAGTAAAAGTTTTAATCATTTATCATATGTAACTGATGGAATCCACAGTACTATTGTGTGAGTATCATGCTGGGTAGTGAATTTTGAAGTTGATGCAATAGTGTAGCTGAGGATTCCATTCTTCTGGCATATGATGTTGTATCAGTGGGTAATTGGATCCCAGTTTTGAGGCATTATAGTTTTCTCATCTTGAAGGGCAGAAATCCCCAAGAAGCAGACATTTTGGTCATTGATTACCCAGTGATTCAGCAACATTTCCCACGAAAATGAAATTTTCAGCACCCTGAGTTATTGAATGTTGTATCGGTGGTACATATAATTGCTACTTAAAGGGTTTATGTTCACCACCTTCAGCATTGTTGACCTTCATGGATAATGAAATATGTTTATGAAATGCTAAAGACCTTTTACATTAATCTTATTCTCTGCTTAGACTGTGGTTGTGGGAAATATGACGCCGTGTGGTTTGGCAGTTAGATATCAACGTTTCAGAGAAATTTGCCTCAGGATAGAGCAGACGGTGTACAGTGAAATTGGAGGCTACAGGGTCCTCCGACTTCTTGGTACCTAGCTACCAAACTACACAGCATCACATCCTAGAAGTACATAATTGAAATATTCACCACAGTAACAACATTAAATATCTTATTCTTCATTACTTAATGTGATTCCTCTGAATGGGTGGTAGTAGAGGTAATGCTGTAACAGTGTATTTGGGAAATGTCTGGTTTGGATCTCTGCCAGGTAATTGGCCAGCCTAACTGAGTTTTTTCACATTTTGTCCAGATCCTCCAGGCAATTGCTACACTGTTACATTGATGATGTCACAACTGCTTCCTTCCAAATCCCTTTCAATTCATTATTTATCCCACCATTTTATGTTGCATAGTCTAAGTTACTGACAACTTCATAAAATAACAGATTGCAAAAAAAAATATTTTTTGACTGAAACTGTTGGTGGGTTTTCAGAAGCTCTACTTTTTCAGCTATACAGAGTATTTTTCTTCTTGTAGCACTGGAACGCTGCAAAAAGCTTGGACATGAAGTCGAGACATGCATAGTTGTTGAACATTTACCTCGCCTGAGTGTCTCACAGAGTAGAAACGGAACTGCCGAGGAAAACGGAAACACATCACCAGAAAAGAGGAAGGCATCTGAACACAAGGTTACTAAATTTCACATTATATTCACCGTGCATTTTTGTACAATTGATTAACTCACACCAATGAATGCACCAAAACAAGTTTTGTCATTGATTTCTTTATTAAAACATTACCCCAATACACATTTCGGCACTTCTACATTGCCATCATCAGGGGGATCGTTGGAGTTTGTACACAGACCAATGTTCTTGAGTTACATCAGAACAGTTGAGGCTCTGTATGGTAATATTACAATATTCGTTGTTATCACAGCATGTAGTTTAATATAATATACTATACTGTTTTACTATTGTTTGAGCAATTTTAACAATACTACTATTATACAATTTTATACAAAGTGATAACAACGAATATTGTAATATTACCATACACAGCCTCAACTGTTCTGATGTAACTCAAGAACACTGGTCTATGTAAAAACTTCAACGATCCCCCTGATGATGGCAATGTAGAAGTGCCAAAATGTGTATTGAGGTAATCTTTTAATAAAGAAATCAATGACAGAACTTGTTTTGGTGCATTCGTTGGTGTAAGTTAAACAAGGTTACTAGTAAATTAAACTGTCAACATCTTAAATCCATAGATTTCATTTATCACATACATGTTTGAAGTATGCATTTGTGTCTTTATATATCTGCCTGTCACGTGTTAATGCAATATATGAGTCATAAGTGTGAATATATTATTTCTTGTGATATGTGTCTCCACTAGGAAGAATTAAACATGTGTTTTTGGTGTTATAGGAATTTCCTGTGTGTGATAACATAGGCATTCATACATAATGCTGATAACAGTGGCTGCAACATGTAAGATGTGCACTGTGTCATACTGCTGGAATATTGTGATTTGGAGTTCAAATTCCACTTGGGGCATAGATGTAGACATTTATCGATGCCGTAAGTTAGATTTGAACCCATGATCCCATTGTCCATGCAGTGGAAGGGCGTACATACCTTAAACCGACCACTGTGATGAACAGTTACAGCAAATGTAATTTTTAAAAAAAAAAGTGTAAATGGTCAAACATGACAATTAATCTCAAAATTAGAATATCTGTGATAGAAGGATAGGTACTATTAATACACAGCAGTGACAGTTCGGAAGAATTTCTTCTTGATACCTCAGAACACTTCCAGTGTGTTTTTGACTTTGGTTAATTATGCAAATTTTGTAAAGTCAACAGGGACACCTTGTGTGGAGGCCGTGTCTGTCATCTGATTATCCATTGCGTGTTCTTTGATCTAGTGTCAGCACCTAAAATGTTTTACAGTTTTTTGTTTATATAATTCTGTATTGAAGGCTTTCACTAAAAGTTATTCAACAATTTCAATTTTCAGCCATACCTACCCTCGGTAAACTCCACTTTATTAAGGTCATAAATGGACTTTTCAGGTATTCTATAAACGTAATCAAGTTTATAAAACAGACCACAGTTAAGCATAGCGAAACTGTAAAGAACACCACTGAGAATTTTGTGTACTAAATTACTAGAGTACATCCCTTCCAGTCTTGTTTCTCTAGATTATGAAAGAAAAGATCTAATATTCATAAAACTCTGAGGCTTCAAATCCCCAAGGGACATGACAACATTATTTAGACATTGACAAATCAGTGAGATTGCTCTTACATTATTAGATTCCGTGGACAGAAGGCAGAGACGCCTGGTGGCATGAGGAAATGGAAGGAGCTTCTACATCATGTTACCCTGTCTGGGTTGGAGCTGAAGATCCTCTCTTTATGCTCTATACCAGGTATTAAAGAAACATCAAGATATAAAGTCATGCTGAGGGTAAAGGATATGTACTGTCTGGCAAACAGTACATACACACTCACTCACTCACACACACACACACACAAAACCCTGCAGGAAATATTTGTAGTGGGCTAAAAAGTCTGTGAGTTTTAATAAACGAACTCTGGAACCTGAAAATACTGGAATAACTATGCATCAGATGTACCATTCACATGAAGTGCATTTCGTTAATATGGCCATTTTTATGTATGTATGTATGATTGTCTTCTTCTAGCATTGTTTCTATATTGTATTCAACATTGGTATTCAGACTGTATTCTAAGGAAACCAGGGTGACTTTCAGGGGTTCTGCAATCACATTTCCTTTATAATGAAACTGGTAAATATAATTTTGATCATTTTCAGTGTCCTTTTTATTGTCCTCCCCATCTTTGTGCATAATCAGTGCTGGGTTTATTTTCAGTGTAAATCGCCAATAGGAGGACAGGAAAGATAGGAAAGAGATAAGAAAGATAAAGTGTACATATATATATATATGTATAATGAAATATTTCATTCTCAGTTTGGAAGGCATTAGCGCTATTTTTGCCCATTCATTTGCCTTTATTTTGGATATAAGCATAGCCATCACTTGTGTGTAATTATATATCTTCTAGCTCTCATGTGCTGCTGTGGGGTGAAGCTTCTAGTACCATCTGTAGTATTTCATTTTGATCTGTTTGTTGCAGTGGATCAACAGGAAAGCCAAAGGGCGTATTACATACAACAGGCGGTTACTTGTTGTATGCTGCTACCACGTTCAAATATGTATTCGACTATCGGGCTGGAGATGTGTATTGGTGCACTGCTGATGTTGGGTGGATCACTGGTCACACGTATGTTGTGTATGGTCCACTAGCAAATGGAGCAACATCAGTATTGGTAAGAATATGTCTCCCTATTTACATCTTCAAGTACATATATATATATATATATATATGTATGTATGTATAGACATACACACAACAGGCCACGAAATGAAGACTGCTGTCACACAGTGTAGTTTTATAGATAGTGGCATTTCATTCTGTAGTCTGTCTGACGACAGGTCCGTAGCCTCTTCCAAAGTGAGTTCTCCACAAGGTGCGATCTGGTGCTTCCTCTTTCAATTTCCAAGATAGTGGTAAAAAAAAAAGCCGCCATCTTCAGAGTAGTGGGTTTTAAGGAACGTTGGATAGAGGCAACAGGTCCGTTTGAAACGTCGGTATATATCTACCAAACTACGTGGCATCACATACCAAAAGACATCCATGGGAACCTATAATCTGACATTTGAGGAAATGTGTGCATAGCATAACAACTCTCAGTGACTGTGTTAGGTTATTTATCTCAAGACTTACAAAAACCATGTTTTGGGCATGGAATGTGTTTTCCATTTTTCTCTATAACTTTTAGCCACACAACTCTTGCTCTGATAAATATTTAATGAGTTTCCCTAAGGGGCACGTAGAAACATGCATGAGTCATGTGAAGTATTTGTTATGCTGACGAAATCATAACCAAAAATGGAAATGTGTAACAGATTTTCATTGAACTCTCCAATGTAAAATATAATGAAAATAATTCAGCAGATCTCGAGTTCTTACTTTCTTTCATTCATTCATACATACATACATACATACATACATACATACATACATACATACATACATACATACATACGTATGTACATACACACATACGTACATACATACATGCATACGTACGTACATACATATGTACATATGTACATACAGACAGACAGACAGATGTAGCAAAGTTATTATCGTTTTGCAACTTCAGTTATGTGTATACCAAAAACTATCAAGTGATGTGCCATGATTAATGCAGTGCTACAAATTCAAGAAACTTAAAGACTAACATTCAATGTGACATATATAAAAAGCAATAGGTTTCTGTTTGTATTCATAACACCATTTTCATTGCAAGACAGACAAGGTTGTTGCTGAAATACTGGTACATGTTCCCTTTTTCTGTAATTCCAGTTTGAAGGAACGCCTTTCCACCCTGATAATGACAGGTATTGGACGATTGTCGACAAATATCGAGTGAATCAATTCTACACAGCACCTACTGCACTGAGAGCACTCATGAAATTTGGGGATGAACCTGTCAAAAAGTAAGCCAAGTAGAAAATTTGAACAGAACAAGAACCACTTTTGGATCCTACTAAACCTTCAACACATATTTCCCAATGACCAAGTTTAATATTATCCTCCCATTAAGCTCTTCATCTTCCAAGTGACCTCTTTCCATGATGTTTAAACCTGAAATGTGTATTATATTTACTCCTTCCTTCCCTAAACTACACATTCTACCCACCTATTTCTGATTATTCAGATACTTTTAGCAACAGAAGGTGAATATTACAGATAAGTATGCCACATTTCATGTAACGTTAAATTGAATTTAAACTAAAATTAATTCATGTTAAATTCATAAAAAAATTTATAATTTCAGTTTCACAGATTTCCCAATATTTTAGTTTGGATATATTTATATCTTAGCCTGTGGTTAAAACTGTTATGCCTTGTTTTCTTAACTAGACATGTTCACTTTGCTGGAACAGAGATAAATACGTACATCATGTATAGCGGACCGTCCCTGTTTATAGGTTTGTCACTTATTCATGAAAGAATTACTGTGACAACCAACATGCATCGTAACATAATTATTATGTTACATGATTGAAGGACAGTGCCAGTTAAATTATACCATTAACGTAAAGTTTTGTTTTTGTTCTCAGAATAAAGTTGCTTTTCTTTCCTTCTCATGGACGTGTTCAAGTTTAAATTGTGTTACAGAATTAATGTTCCTTCTCTCTAAACAGGCACAATTTGAGCACATTGCAAGTACTTGGATCAGTAGGTGAACCCATTAATCCCGAAGCATGGCATTGGTACTATAAAGTTATAGGCCATGAGAAGTGTTCCATTGTAGACACTTTCTGGCAGACAGAGACCGGAGGTCATGTCCTAACACCATTACCTGGATGCACACCTATGAAACCAGGATCAGCAGTATGTATAATTAAAACTCTTCTTCAGTTTGAACATATTTTGTAAAGCTGTTCTGCCTACAGCTCCATAAATATACATACTTACTATTTACACACAAATGAGTGGAGACTAGTGGCTGTAGTCTCAATATAAACACATTAAAAGTTTAACAAATCATTCTTATAACACATAAAGTACAGAAAGCAAATTAAGTAATTTATTAATCTCATTTCTTGAACATAAGATTAAATACAGGCATCTTAAATACCTTATGTCAAAATCCTTTGCGCTTTGTACTCTGACACACTTGTCTCAAGTGGAGTTTGTTACACGGAGGGTACATTCAAGTTGTATTTCTGGCGTCGGGTTGACACTATGTACACTGATACATGGTCACCACTATTTCTGAAGAATGTCCTAAAAGAATTGTCCAGCATATGTTGGTGTCAAGTACATACATGCAATACTGGTTATGAGTAAATTTTATTTCCAACTTATTACACTAATAGAATTATAATTATAAAGGAGTTACCTTTATAATTAAATGAGTGCAATAAGTTGTAAATAAAATTTATTCAGATGTACAACATTAAAAATGCAGTACTGTATTGCAAAAGCCAAACTTGAACATGTTGAAAACTAAATACATGTTGTGCATACCTGCACAATATTTTACTGCAAAGTATCCAAGTTATAACATGTGTTGAACTTCCAGTTTCACTGCATTGTTACTTTCTGAACATGCTATATAAAGGCCTGCATTTTGTAGAGGCATATATTAGGGCTCTTACATCTTGCCACTTATCCACTCTCTGCTCTTCTTGATTCCTGAAGCTGATTGGCCTATTCTCTGGCTCTCCACTGTCCAATTTTCCCACTCATTTCTATAAACAACCCACCCACATCCCACTTGATTCACTTATACCCTGAAGGTGGTGACAGTGAATTTTTCCGAAATGCTTGTAAGCACCTACCAGACTACACAGTGTCACAACCCAGAAGACGGTTCTAAATTCAGACCTGTGTGAAAATCTGAAATCATATAACGAACTTTGATATTTAACATTACTCTCTTCTGAGATCTGATGCTGTGCAGTCAGATACAAATTTTCCAACATTTCAGAGGAACCTTTTTTACACCTATCTTCAGTTACCCTGGAGGATGGAGACAGTATTTTCCTTTGCAGCACTGGTAAATTTATACCCAGCTGCATGACATCATTGCCCAGAAGACAGTAGTCTTCATAGTGACTACTGTAAGAACCTCAAATCTCATATTGTTCAGATGTCTCTATGCCTAATGTCACCCTGTTGGTAAGATGTCTGGCATCTGAGACTTCTGTATCCTTTTTCAGACACTGCCCTTCTTTGGAGTACTGCCTGTACTGCTTGATGAGAATGGTACAGAGATTCGAGGGCCTGGTGAGGGGTACTTGGTGTTCAGAAGGCCATGGCCTGGTATAATGAGGACATTGTTTGGGAATCACGAGAGATTTGAGACAACATACTTCAAGAAATTTCCCGGATACTATTGCACAGGGGATGGTAAGAAGTGGAGGATTTGATTTCCATTAATTACCAGTATATAAGAACAAGATTCAGTGCATCTCTATGATAGTATTGTAGGACTGAATCCTTTGATTTTCTGCGGTTTTATGCAAATATTCATGAAAAATCTGTTGTTATAAAATGGTGAAAGAGTACCTGTGCTCTGCTGAGTGTTGTAGCCTCGACCTTTGCTGATAAAAGGCTATCCCTGGCAGTGGCACCACTTAGTCAGTTGCCTTTTAAGAATTTTGTAGTTTATGGTGTGCATAATCTGTTACATAATTGCAATTTCATAGTATTCTTTAAGGACTATTATGTACGAGTGGATCATTGGAAGGTTTATATGTGGAAATCGTAGCTTCAAATGGCAAAAATTTTATACATAGTAGTATCGACTGTTTCCATATCCATATTGGTGGTAGAACCTTGTAAGGATTTACGGAACAAGAAATAAAATGAAATGAAATGAAATTTCCAAATGTTCCCCTTTTAAATTGCAACAGGCTTCATGTTGCTATTAAGTAATTTATTGCAAGAATTACAAAGCAGTAAAACATATGAAAACTCATTGTGTAATTAGGCGTATGTGGCCCTTGGATCAGATTTTGCATATGCATGGCATATATAGTTCACTGAAAAGGGCTCTTAGTGTGAACACAATAGCACAGGCCTGCCATGGCTTAGCACAGCTTCTAAAAACTGTAAACTAGACTTTAAGTTGTTCTGGGATATGACCTGTGTCACTGGATAATTTGATCCTGAATTTGTAAGGCAATGTAATGGCCTCATCTTCAAGGGTACTCAAATTGTAGTTTAAAGTACAGAAGTGAAGTGTTCAGGCACTTAGAGTGAACACAGGGTAATGCTTGTTAATAAAATACAGGTTTTGCAAGTTGGTGGAAAGTAACAAATGTTTCTGCCAAGCAAATAACAGGCACAGGTCCTGCACATTTGTTGTAAGAAATTTACAATGACCAGAAAGGCAGGATACATTCAAACTGCTGTCAAAGAATTCCTCTAATGTAGAGAGGATGAAGGTCTTTTCAAGAAATTTTTTTCACAGGTGTTGTAACTGGTGGTTTTTTCTTGGTGAATTGACATCTGTTGTGTAGCACTGTATAAATAATTTTTTCTATCAAATTATGTGGCATCACATTCGTGAAGACAGCAATGAATTAGATTGTTTAATACCACTTATTCAACTGATATGTTATATAATGATTGCAAGATTATGAATTGAAGAGGCATGGAATAAAGCAGTCGTGGCACGTACTCTCTGGCAGTCACAACATTCAATGTATCGTTGAACATAGTACGTAATGGAGAATTAATTCAAGTACGTAATGAAGAATTAATTCAGAACATGGACGGGACATGTAATGTGCACGAGTAAAGTGCAAAAGGCACCTAAAATTCTGAAGGGGGAAACCTGAAGGAAAGGGATAACTTAGGAGACCTAGGCATGAATGATAGATTAATACAGATGATTTCTGCACCTTCCACCAAATTTGTTCCCAAACATTGACTCAGAGCAAGCTATCTTAAGTTAAATCCTCATTCCCCATAAGCACAATGTTGTAAATTGGAATTTCATTCCTGGAAACCCATTTCATACTATGAAAGTACTAAATGAGCACAAATGCAAATGAAGAAACTCAAACACCAATACAATGTATAATTTTACAAATATTTGAGTAAAACACACAACACAGAAGCAAAGCATAGAATATGCATTTGAAAATTCTTAAACATATATCACAAAAAGATCCTTTCCTGAAGTTCCATCATCTTCAGTATATTAGACGAGGGGGTTTTATTGAAGAAATTCTGATTGGGAAGGTGCTGGATCAACAAAATTGAATCTTATTACACGAGGAGGGAGAGAACTTGATTGAGGGGACTCAGTCACAAGTGAAGCCATTGTAAGTGGAGGGGGAGGGGGGGGGCTAGATGATTAACATATCTTTGAGAACCAGGATTTGGAGGGATGAATTGGATTCAACTCTGTCCAGACTAATTTCTCTTACAAACTTTTGTGAACTGTAATGAATGGCTTTCCACAGAAACAACTTTGTGAGCAACCAAGTAACTGTCATCTGCACCACGGAGTAATTTGGTTTATTAGATAGGTGGTTTGTCAGTTAGTCAGAATTTGTTAATAATTGAAAAAACAATGCTTAAACAAGTCTTTTTTTCAGCTATTAAATACAAAGTTAAAATTTGCAGGAGCACGTAGGGATGAAGATGGCTACCTCTGGGTAACAGGTCGTGTGGATGACATGTTGAATGTATCAGGACATTTACTGAGCACTGCTGAGGTTGAAGCCACACTTTCAGCACACCCAAGTGTAGCAGAGGCTGCTGTTGTTTCACAGGCTCATCCAATCAAAGGAGAGTGCTTATACTGTTTTGTCACCCCAAATGAGGGAATTGAGTTCACAACGAAACTGACAGATGAACTCAAGAAGAAAGGTAAAGTTTTTAATGCCAAAAAGTTGGTTCTCATCTTACAGCATGTATTTATACTGATCTCCAAAGCACAAATAATACTTTAAATTCTAGATTTATAGTGATTATTGTACAAACTTAGTAATTAATCCAACAAATACACTTGATTGGGAATAACCCCTAAGTGTTTATGATTTGCCTTCTACACGTGTCGGCCCCTCATGGGCCATTAGCAACAAGTATCAAATTACAAGTTACAAGATACGGTGTTGCGTATCATAAAAGCAATTATGAAGGTAAAGTTCACCCTATAACCTGCCATGAAGGCACAGAGGGGGAATAGAGGTATAGCTCTACTCTTTCTTTAACCTTGGTACTAGAAGGGGGTGGGTGGTTAACACCTCGCCCCGTCCGCTGTACACCTGGAAATGACCCAGGAGGCCGTTCTGGATGGGTGCAGAAAATCTCACCCCCACTGTGATTTGATCCGCTGACTGTCCAGCCCATAGCAAGTCGTTATAGTGACTGTGCTATCCCGACCCATCACAAAAGCAATTATGCATTAATAAATATAAAATATTTTTGTATAAAGGTGTAGATAAGGATTACAAAGGAAATACTTAATATGAGCTTTTATGCCTGTAGTTTCAGACTTAAAATCACACATTTGGTCTTTAGATAAAACTTGTATCCAAACATCTGATGGTAAAACTCTTTAAAAACATATGTATATACATGTGTGTGTGTCCTTCATAATGATTGCTCGATTTTTGTAGTCTGGTTCTGAGTGTGATCATGTCATGCACATTAAGGGTTTCATTGTGAAACAAGTACTAGTTGCACAGCAAAGCCCTTTGTATGCGTGACACAATAGACACTTAATTACTAAAATACATTGTGTTATGCAACAATGTATTAGAGTCAATATATTATATTTAAACCTGGGTTTATCTGGCTTATGATGTGGTCCAGTGGTGGGCTCTTCCAGCAGTGAAACTTTGGGTTCTGTAACATTAGGTGGAATCTCTTGAGCAGCCTAGCAGCTATGAGTTTCTCAAGAAGGATATTTACTCCATAAAGTTTGTTAATATGCATAAAAAAGTTTAATATACTTGGAGTTGAAGTAGAGAATCTTGAACCAATGTGTTTCTGAGGACTCTGGTATGCTTGGATATGAAGCTGCACCATCAGGTGAGTGGTTCCTTGAAGTTTTGAAGGAATGTCAGGAACCACTCACCCAACAACACAGTATCATATCCTAAAAGACCTGAATCCTCAGAAACACTGCTGTGAGAAATGCAAATATTGCATTGTGTTGTTGTCAGGCTATTGAAAAATGCTTGGTTTGAAATGATAAAACTTTATTTTCCCATAAATCAGTATTCAGCAGCTGGTCCTGAATGGAGGTAGACCGGGTATACCTAGTTCCAGTGCTGTTCAAGTGTCTGAAGCTGTTCCCAGCAACCAAAGCAAGTGACTGACAATGCACTTTTCGCAAAACTGCACTGTACTGATTCTCTTTATAATACGTGTTCATCTTTTCTTGGAATTTCCAACTGATTCTTCGAGTGTTTGCTTGGTTCTGGCAAGTCATTTTCACCCTTTGCCCTCAGCTATACATATTTTATGTGCCTTCATTACTATCAGAACTTAAAATAAGCAGTAATTAATAAAGTAATAAAATAATCTGTATGTCTGCTATATTTATGCAAACTATTACTTGCAGTTCGTGAAAAGATTGGTCCATTTGCTACACCAGAAGTAATTCAGCATGCTCCCAGTCTTCCCAAAACAAGATCAGGTAAGATCATGAGAAGAATTCTTCGCAAGGTAGCTCAGAATGATCAAGATATTGGAGATGTCTCCACATTAGCTGATGAGGGTATTGTTGAAATTTTGTTCCAGAACAGGATAGAAATTAAAGCTTAAAAAAAATAAAATGTGAGAATTAATAGCATAAAGGTACTCATGATGAAGCAGTATTCCATAGATATTTATAATTGTTATATAGTGTATTTACTTAAAAGACATGTTGATGTTTAAAATAGCAAGACCCAAAAGACATTATGGCATAACATGGTTATAGGAAATTTAGGCTGAGGTGGCTGGAATTTTAGAACTGTACACCTCATGACACTTGTAGAGTGTAATTCCAGTGTCTTAAACCCCATGTGAAGAATATGTTATGCTTATCTGTATATGATATTTAAATTCTGTAGTCATTATAAATAGCAAAAATTATTATTTTGCTTGTTTTAATTATTATACAAAAATGTAATTGGCATCATAGATGTAGTGAAAAATTTTACATGCTTTAGGTTTATCAACATTTCAAGAAAGTGTTTGATAACCCACTTCTAAATATCCTCTTATTGCACCCAGCAAACAAATCAAGGAATGTAAAATTATCGAAATCTTGCTGATATATAGTATGTTACATTAAGGTGTAAAATATTGTTGAAAATATAGCTTTTCTTGTATACATAATAGACGCTTCACAAGAGCCTGCGTAACTTCAAAACTGATGCTTGTTTGTGTAGTTGACGAAGGAAATATCATTTATTAACCTTTAAATGACCTGTGTTCGCATACATGGACACACATATGAATGAAATATCTATTATTAACCTTTAAATGACCTGCGTTTGCATACATGCACACACATAAAAAAAACACCCCTAAAAATTTATTTTATATATTTAGGCAACATGGAAATTTAATGCATTTTTAAGACATGCTGCATGATCTCTCTTTTATCCTCCACAAAATGCCGTTTATTTCATAATTTTACCTTTTTCTGTTCAAATAATACATTTTTCATAAACCATGTACTAAAATTTAAATACCAACCATGTCGTTTAAAAGTTAATAATACTTTAGTTATTTTAAGTAGGAAACTGAGCATTAAGAAACATAGCAGTCACAATAGAAGATGAAGTAGTTGTGAATAGCAGTGTGCTCTATCATTCAGACAAACAAAATTCAATTTTGAAGTTTAACAACACAAATTGGTGAGGCAAAGCAGCGAACAGCAATAATGTATCATGTGGCTACATAGCTAATTCTTAGTTGTGTTGTAACAGTCAACTTGTCTCACAGCACTATGTTGAAAGTGTTCTTGTGTTCTAGTCTAGTTTGTTGTAGTTGAAAACATGCATGGAAGCATGCATTAACCTCTACATATCATTCCTGCAGGAACTTACATTTAATGATTCAGCCTTTACGTGTATTGTTTGGAAATATATACACTCACATACGTACATTCAAATATGGGAAACAAAGACTGTAAAATAATTATGACTATGGCTTATATTTTAATAAAACAGTAAATAAAATTAAAATAAAACTCCATCAGTCCGTATTTATTTATATTTGAGGGATAATGTGATATTTGTCTTTTAAAAAAGGGAGTCCATATGCATGACTAATAGATTCAGGGTCGTTACATCCACTGTCTTATGTCTTGAAAAGTAACACAAAGTTATGAATTGTAAGCATAGTATCATGCAGTGTTGTACTATAAGTTTCTTGGATATCTTATACTTTTGTGGTAACTGTATTGTGTAGCTATGCCAGCACAAATAAATAAAAAAAACTCCTATCAGGTTTAGTTTATTTTGGTAACCCCAATTTTTTAACTGTGATGTGATGCAAGACGATTTCAGGAGGGAAGGAAAGAGCTGGGACGAAATTAACTGTAGAAAGGTAAGAAGAAGTAGGCGACTTTTCTTCCAGCAACCCACATAAAATAGAAACCATGCTTCAAGAAGGAGATTTAGCAGCAGTAGTGTTTCACAGAACTTCATCTTAGTGCTCCCAGAGCACTGCTTGATTAATTCCCCATTGTACATAAGTAATTCCCAAGGAATTGGAAAAGAGCTATTTTATATCCAATTTACAAAGTAAAGGGCAAATGTGGAGAGCAGGATTTTGCTGTTGGCAGTGTTGGACAAGATATTTTCTAGCATCCTAGATGGGGGAGTGAGAAACTGGTTAATAAAGGGCATTTATGAAGCTGTAAATAGCTTGTATAAGAGGAATGTATGATGTTATAAAATTCTGAGTGAGATATTGTAATGCCAAATGTCATATGTCAAATGTCTCCTCACACACTCCGCAACTCACGGACAGTACAAATAGCACCGTAATACAGTTCCACACAATGAAAGAATATGCATCCTGAGACGTTAAACAACAAGAGCCAGTATTTCCGCACCAGTGAGCATCACATATACATTTCACAATTTTAATAAGGTTTTAACTAAATATATACTATTTATGTTCTACAATTTTATCCAGACAATTTTACCACAGTAGGGTACGCAAGTGTTGTACGTTCGTTTAAACATGTGCTTGTTTTAGTAGTTTTAACAATCTGAGACCCCCTGAAGATGGACCTAGGTCCGAAACACGTGTAGGGTGTATAAGAAAGACACTACATTAAAGTGGTCAAATAGTGCATTGGTTGGTCTATTTATTTGATTTGATTCATATTCTTTTGTTCAAAGAATTTGTTCTAGACAGGGCTGCAGCTTGAGTCCCTATGATTATTTTCTGAAAATTTGTAATAAAAATTGCCTGTAATTTTTGGCTACCTTCACATTTAAACCCTAAATGCTGTCACCTGCCATACAATTGCTTTGTAATACTCTAAACGGCAGTAATCAACATTATGTTGACACTCTTAGAGTATAGTGGTAACATGTACCACCTGCTTTAATACAAAAAATTTCTGCATTACATCAGCAAAGTTAATTTAGGCATTTCATTTCATTCTCAGAATAAACGAATGATGTTTCCCTAAACAACAGGTATTTGAAAAGGAGACACTCAGTGTTTTCTGGGAGAAAGTAACAAAATTTTAAAATATTTATTGCGTTAAGTTCATGCTTCAAAGTGACTGAAATCCTTTCTTTCTTTCTTCTTTCTTTCTTTCTTTCTTTCTTTCTCTGAAGGTTGAAATGTACATGGCAAGAAGGCATATAAAGGGAGTGGAGGTATAGCTCTACTCATTCTCAACCTCAGCATTTGATTGATTTATTTATTTATTTATGTATTTACATATCTTCTTTCATAGATTCATCAAATTTGCCTCATGGCTCTGAATGTAAAACCATGAATGCAACACAATAGAAGCAAAGCAATAGAATACAACATAAGTACATCACCACTACAAAATACAACACAACACAAGCACATAATTTGTAAGTTTGACTGCTTAGCAGTCGTGTCATATCATATGTAGAAAACACTTATAATTAGATATGGTGAATTAATCAGCAGTCATGACAACACATACACATTCACATATATTAATCAATCGTCATATCTAGCCTCTAAAATCAATTTCCATTACAATACAAAAACAATTATATATGTGACATGAAATTATTGTGCATAATCATTTTCTTGTAAATCATGGCTATAGTTTAAAAATCATTTACAGAATAAAATGATTGGTCTAGTAATAAATTTTTCAGTTTTCTTATGAACTGCTTTTTGTTGTCTAAAGAGTCAGCTATATGTTTAGGTAATTTGTTAAAGATTTTTATACTCTTGTAATAAACACCTGCTTGACATAATGACAAATTTGTTTGCGGCACATGAAGACACGTTCTATTTCTTGTAAATTTAGTGTGAATTATACTATTAAAAGTAAAATATTCCAAGTTATTAAATAAAAATTTCATCAGGGACAATATATATTGTAAGGGACTGTCAAATATTCTTAATTCTTAAAAAAATGGCTTGCATGTGCTTCTCAGATTTATTCCCATCATTATTCTTATCATTTTCTTTTGTAGAAGAAAAACTTTATTAGTGTCTGTCAAGTTACCCCAAAAGATCACTCCATATGTCACTATTGAATGAAAGTATGCATAATATATCATAAGTGTTTCAATATTGCTATAATGTTTCATGCAACTGATTGCATAGCATGCACGGCTTAATTTTGGTAATATAAGCTGTATATGCGTTGTCCAGCTCACATGTTTATCAATTTCTAATCCAAGAAATTTAATGGAAGTGAGTGGCTAGACTGACACCCCAACCACTTTACTCTGGAGAAAGCATTCCCATTACTCATTTAATATCAGGCTGGATGGGTCCCAGAGCCAATCTGGACTTTGTGAGAAGAGAAAAATCTCCTGCCCATGCTGGGAGTCAAACTCCATATCATCCAAATTGCAGTATAGTCCTATACTGACTAAAACAAAGTAGATTAAAAATAGTAGGCCTATAAAAGAGATAATGCAAGTTTGTAAATTTTCAGCTCTTAGATTGTACTAACAGGGTCAATAACCATACTTCATTTTGATTTCTAATTTGACATGCTAATATTTGAAAACAACTTTTCCCACAGGTAATTACAAAGTCCACCTCTATAATTATCATTGCACTCTGGGATTACAATAATCACTACTGCATTTGACATTGATGACAAATAGCTAGAGGGCAAAATTGATAACAGAATAATATTTCACAAGATTTCAACTTGAATTTGGTGGTGTTATGTGATGTGATGACCAATTATTCATGAATATTACTGTAATGTATGAATTGTACAGGTGAATAAGAGACTATGCATGAAGGTTCTGATTTAATTGACTTAATATTCCATGTTCCTTATGTAAGAACTAGTACAGGGTTTAATATATCATATCCTCCTTGCCATAGCTCGGCTGGTCACGTGCTGGCTTGTTACAGTGGAGGCACAGGTTCATTCCAAGGACAATTGACGTGGGATTTATGATGGAAAAAGTAGTGCTGGGGGAAGGTTTTCTCTGACTACTTTGATTTTTCCTTGTCATTACCATTCCACCAGTGCTCCGTCCACACCTATCATCAGTAGAGTAAGCTGATTTGAGACCACAGTTACAAGGGACAGTCTCAACACCAACAATGAAGAGAAAAACGTGTGAATTTTGACCCCCAAAAGGACAGTACTATACCACCAGTTTCACAAGTAAAATATTCTGCATTTTACCACACAATATATTTGTTGCATATGCATCTAAAAAAAGAGTGCTACAGCCCTATCAAACTTTTTTTTTGTAATAAAGGCTGTGGGGGTCTACTGAGAGGTAGGATCGCAATTATCAAACTGCATACCTTTCTAAAAACAGAAAATTGTGACTATTGAAATTACCGCGCGTGGGCAGTCACCACAATATAATTAGCACACACTTGTACGCAATTTCAAATTTCGTACACCATTATTCTAGATAAACAGATTTTGTAAAATATTAAAAATATTCAATATCACACGTTTCCTTCTAACAATAAAACGGTAAAATAACCAACGTGCAGACTTGTGTTCAGATTGGTCGGGGCACGGTAGGAATGTTCGTGAGAATATACTCTGAACAGCGGGAAATGTTGATCTTACCATTGGCATTCTGGAATGACAACAGACGCATTAATTGTAGCAACATGGCAACAGTTGTGATTGAAAGAGTCGTGCGAGTAGCAGCGAAATAGTATAAGTACTTTTAATGTAGTGTAACTTCAATTGTGTATTTTATCGCCGATTTAAAAAAAAATAGTTTATGGAGAATTATAAGACAGACTTGCAGCGTCATGTCAGGTTGCAATGAAAATTTAAGAGTTGGAGCTACTCCAAAACAGTCTTTGAAGAGGGTTGAAATTCCTTTAATCAAATTCAATGACGTAGCAGTGCCTCATCACGTAGATTTACTGAAAAGGCATAAGGTCAATATTGAAAAGGTAAGGTTGTGCGTTATATCCGGGAATTACTTCACACTGTATTGAAAAAAAAATTCACCTAGGTCTGTTTCCTGTTGTAATGTGTGCAGAACTCATTTCTAGGACCTTATTATGATAAATGTTCAACTTCGCAGCTAAATGAGATGTATATTTACTTCCCAGTGTAACCTGTTTTTGCTGTCTTGGACAAATTCTTTCATATGTCGATCAGCTAAAGTTTTTGCCATTTTGTGATATATGTTCATTGTAATATACCTTTATTTGCGAGTACTGGTACAATAATAATAGTTGTTCTACTGCCTCCAGCACTTACCTGTAATTCTTGTCCCGGAGCCTTCCCTTCCCCTTTTCTATCCTCTGACTTTTTGTCTTCAGCTTCTGTTTCTGATTTGGATATTTGTAAGGCTATTAAACCAGTATGACCATCAAAGTTTGTTGGATGTTTTGGTGTTCCTAATTTTATTATAAAGCGTTCTGTTATTTTTATACCTATTCTGAAATGTATTTTCAGTTGTGCTTATCCCAGCAGCTAGCAGCAAGTGTTCCCATTTGCAAAAAAGACAACAGTGTCTCAGCAGTTACCAACATAATTGTATTCTTAACAGTTTTTCCAAATTATTTGAATTTGTTATGCATGGTCATATTTCTTACTATTTGAAGCTTAAATTAAATCAAGATCTGCAAATGCCAATTTGCTAACTTACCTTTGACTTGGGGTCTTCATTCTTCTGGGATTTTGCAAAGCATCAGTGAGTACAAACTACACAGTGAAAATTTGGAGCATCCCAGGAGATCGAAGACCTCAGTTACACAATGGCAAAGGCCTAAAACCTCACATTATCTGGACTTTATAATCCTTTTACTTTGCTCTCACCTTGAAGTTGATGCCATGTATGTTGATCTTAGCAGTGCTTTCAGCCTTATTTTTTGTACTCCGCTTCTTCAAACACTCTGTGTGTGTGTGGGCCTTCTGATGGTTACTTGACCTGTTTTTTTGTACTTACTTAACCAACAAACCCGGTGGCGCAGTTGGTTGAGGCACTGCGCTACAAACTGGAATGTCGCGGGTTCGATTCCCAATGGTGTCACTGGAATTTTTCATTGACATAATTGTTTCGGTCGCACTATGGCCCTGGGGTCGACTCAGCCTCTAACAGAAATGAGTACCAGGAATCTTTCCTGGGGGGTAAAGGTGGCCGGTGCGTAGGGCTGACAACCTTACCACCTTCATGTGCCAATTGTGTAAAACTCTGGGAGCCTCGACCTCCTGGAGCCCTAAGGGCCTGTCAAGGCCTGTAATGGGATTACTTTACCTTTTTAACCAACAAACTCTTGTTCAAATTCCTGGAATTCTTTTGTCACCTTAGGAAGTAATTTCAGGTGTTTCACAAGGATACGTGCTGGGGCCTGTGCTTTTCAATATAGGTAGTCATAAAGGGCTTATGCAGTGCAGCATAAGTAGATACCCTTAGATATCCTTTTTTTGCTGATTACATCTAAATTTTGTATGCTGTTGAATTACCTAGTGTTTATAAATTGAATAATGAGGAGTTCCATGACCTACACTACTTACCAAATATTATTAGGGATCTGGGATAGCATTGTCAGTATAGTGAATAGGTTACATGCTGGACGATCCAGGGTTCGAATCCTGGCAGGGGTAAGAGATTTTTGTCTTCTCCAAAACGTCCAGACCAGCCCTGGGGCCCTCCCAGTGTTTTTTTTAATGGGTACAGGGCTTTCACGGGTACAGTGGCTGGGGCGTGAAGTTAACCACTCACCTCCATCTAGTGCCAAGGTTAAGAATGATTGGAGCTATACCACTACTCCCCCTGTATGCCTTCATGGTGTGGACAGAGACAACTTTACCTTTAACAGATATTATTAAGGTGGGCAAGGTATGTGGCATGTATGGGGGAGAAGAGAAATGCATACAGGCTTTAGTGGAGAAACCTGAAGGAAGGAGACCATTTGAAAGACCTAAGTGTAGATTGGAGGTTAACAGTAAAATGGATCTTAAAGAAATATGCTGGGAGGGTGTGGATTGGATTACTGTGGCTCAGGTACTGACAAGTATTTGTTTTTATTTAAATGCACTAATGAGCCTCTGGGTTTCATAAAATGCAGGGAAGTTCTTTGATTAGCTGAGGAGATACTAGTGTTTGGAGAAGGATTCTTCTCCACAGAGTTAATTCATTTTTGGCTCATTGGGACAGTCAGTTTACTCTGCTACAATCTGATATTGATTGCATATGTGTTAGTGAGATGCTATTTCATGGAACTCAGTATTAGTAAAATTCGAGTTACTGCTTTCTCAAGGGAAAGGCTTTGATTTGTAATTATAAACTTTATGAATCCATCATAACTTATGCTAGCTGTATTAACCCTTTGGCGCTGAAATTAAATGCCTGGTGGGAGCTGCAGAAGAGCAGAATTAAATGAGATTGAATTGAATTTGTATTCAGTATTGTCATCCAAACTTCAAAAGTATTGAATATTAATGCGTAGAAACATATTAAATTGTTTTTAATTTCGTATTTTACTTTATTTATTTTTACAAAATAAGTTGACTTAACACAGAATGTTTCATAGTACTGCAATAGGAATTTTTTTAGATTTATATTATGGAACTCATAAAAAAATGCAAAACAATATTGCATTTACTCTTAACAGTTTCTACGGCTGGGAGACTGGGACCGGGTGCATCATGAACAAATAAATGCCACAAGACTGATCAAACAGCTGAAGGCCCTGCTTTATGAAATGGACACACTAAGGGGTCAAGTCCAAGATTCAGATTTGCAGCAATTTGACAGACTGACTAGTCAGGCTCGCAAGAATGCTCAGGATGCTATTAAGGAATATCTAGGTAACTCTAGTAAAGATTGCTGTCTTCAGGTGGTAACATTTGATGGTCAATGAAGAATCAGTGAGTGGTCCAAAAGTATATATATTAGATACTGTACCATGAGTAACTAATATTGCTTCTTTAGTTTCTCAGCACATGTATAGTGTAACTTCTTGTGTAAGGATTTATGTATCCTCCTGCTGCATACAGAATGTTCATTAAAATTTGCACTATGGCTATCTGATGTGACATTTTCTTGGCAATGAAAAGATATAATTGCAAATAAACATTATATTGAGTACTCTGTTCTTTGGAGATAGGTTGCCATTTACTGGGTAATTGGTTCCTGATGTTTCAAAGGCTCTACATTCCTTCAAAACATCAAGAACCGGTTATCGATACAGAATCATATCTCAGAAGGACAGAGTTCTCAACCACACTGCTGCAAAAACCTCAAGCTCTCATCCATTATATTAATAGCAAACAGTTGCCTGAAGCTAGTTAAATGATACAGAAAAGCAGCCTCCCTTCCATCTGTGACTCACATGTAAGAATATGTTAGAGGTAATTTTAAAGACTTACTAGTGAAACACATATTGCCAAGTATGGGTGACATCACCTGTCATGGGCCTTACCCATCATTCCCAAACAGCTGGTTAATGTAGCTAATTTTATTGTCTTTTCTAAGTTTTGAATCCGCAGGATAAAAAGCCAGTTTGGGTTACATCAAGGGATGACATCAGTGTAAGTAACATTGAAAATGTAGCAGTAGACAGGAAGACGGAACCTGTGCTAGAGCAGACATCAGAGTTACATGTTCAGATAAGTAGAAGTGCATCCTCTGAGGAAGTGGAAAAACAAGAGCAATGTCTGAAATCATGGGAGACCCTTCAGACAGAAGTACAGGATATACAGCAGTTGTTTGAAGACTTTTCACTCATGGTTCAGGTGAGATGACTGGCTAACAAAATGAACTTACGAACTTCAGAATTAAGAGCCATCTTGAACATATGTTTTTATTCGCTTGTTTACTTACAGTTTATTGATACACTGAAATCAATCTAAATGATAGTTAAAAATTCAGTCCCTACTTCACAGAAAACATCTGTCATCACCAAAAAGACCAGTTGGTTGGTGCTCTTTGGGAAAGTAATTGTTGTTTGTTTAGAAGTCATTCAGAAGACATAACTGCCCTGTGTGGCATCAGAGTTTCTGAACGTGAAAGCGGTTGGTGCATAAAGTTACTGCAATGCTTTAAGCAGTTAATAGCCAAGCCAGTATGGCATTGAGACCATGATTAATGAATAATAGATAAAAGATGTGGAAGGAGGTAGTCTTGGCCTAAATTAAAGTACTATCCTAACTTAATGTTAGAGGCCAGAGGCCCACCCAGCCTCCCAGTCAATGGGTACCAGGGTTTTTTCCTATGGGGTAGAACAACTGAGACATGAAGCTGGCCACCCACATCGCAACTAGTGCTGAGGTTAAGAATGAGTGGAGCTATCCTTTCCCCTTCCCCCACATTAGCCTTCATGGCATGCATAGGGACAGCTTTCCCTTTATCTTTTACTAGATAAGATCTAGATGAGCTGAGGGAAACCATGAATACATCAGTCAAGGTAGTCCCTTGTGAGGCTGAGATTTGAATATGGTACCTCCAGGATACCAAGCACATATAATTTTTCCATGCACCATACATACATACGTGCCTATACGTTTCACAGATCCAAAGCCCGTTAATACGGCAGAATATGAAACGTCAATAATACAGACTCACACTACAAAAGCACAAACAGACAAAAGACACCAACACACATTACAAACAATAATTAGCCAATACAGTACAAAATATACAATAATTAAACAAAAGATAAAAACAAGAAACACAATATAACACAGCATCAAAGCATATCGAAGACACAATTTGGTATTTTGTCATCATAATTTACAATACAGAATGATAATCACTATTATAATTAATTTTTTTGTCTGTGTGTAAAAAATTCATTAAGTGAGTAAAAACAATGAGCTACAAGATATTTCCTCAGTGCTGCCCTGAAGTGTGATTTATTGTTTTGACATTCTAAAATTACAGATGGTAAACTATTAAAAAATCCATAACCCAGAATAAAAGACTCCCTTTTGAAAACTCGACAGATTTGTGACAGGCCTGTGTAATTGATTTTTACACCTTGTATTAATCTTATGAATGGATGAGTTTGTTTGATAATTGTCCATATTTTTCAAAACAAACAACATCAAAGAATAAATATATAAACATGGTAGAGTTAAAATATCAAGTTTCCTAAACAAACTCCTACATGAACACCTAGAAGAGGCTCCCCACCAAAATTCTTATTACTATGTTAAAGGTTTCTATGTACCACAATGAAATTCTCTGAATTTGTGGATGTGTTACATATGATTTGTATCTTGCCAGTGATAAGCTATTTCAGAATAACCGTATTTGGAATATCACTAATTTTGGAATAATATTCATAATGAGTTGTATGTCCCTGTTATGTTTTCTCGGCTTACCAAAGTACAATAGTAGGTTCACTGTGAAACGCAGTGAATTTCTCAGAAATCTGTTAACCTTTCCCATACAGTGTATTCCAATTATGATGCTTCACATGTGCCTGCAAAGGTGACCCAGGCAAGACTAGTTCAGTTCCAGCATCAATGTTGTGCTCTTGCTTGGTGACTTGCACATGAGATATGACACTGCAGTTAATTTTTCCTCATAGTGTACTGACATTGAGAATACAGTGTACAGTAATCAACAACATGTGTTCTGAATTGAATCATATGTTAAAAATTCATCCTACAGTAAATGCCACTGTAAATTTCAATGAAAGTTTCCTAATGTTGATGTACCTAGCAAGTCAACGATTGGTAACAAACATTTACTTGGACAACAAAGAACAGTAGGAGACAAGTGTATTGACAAAAAAAATGCTGAAAAACAAAGTTTATGTCAACACTCTGCACACAGCAGTAGTGAAAGAAAATATTCAGTCATTTGACCATTTTCCAAGAAGTGCTTTGGGTATTTTGAAATGTGTGAATGAGATGTGGAGCTTGCCCGCAAGCAGAGGGACGTCATTTTGAACATATTTTATGGTCTGTTGTAAGAACAGCCAATATAATATTGAGTGTGATGAGAAATACTGGTAGTTTGCTGTTGCTAGGAGGCAGAGTGGTTCAAAGTTTCTTAGCTGCTGTGCGGGGCTTGTCAGGAGAGACTCAGTGGGCTTACACAGCACCACATAATGAAAACCCTGCATTTTGTAGGTGATATTTTCCCTTGCAAGCACCGTCTTGCTCGTTCATATCACGTATGATATACTCCATTTTGCAATCTGCCAGTCATTTACATTGCTTTTATTTTATTTCCTGTGAGTGGTTGTAGATGGTAGTAGCAGTTTATTTGGTACATTATGTGGGTGAAAAAAATGTAACAAAACTTTAAATTTGGCTGAAAGATGGACTGAATTTATGAATTTTAGTAAACTTCTGTATTATGGGAAAGGCCAAAATTAAAGTTTATTAGCAGACTGTAAATACATTCCTTTTTATGAACAATTTTATCTTACAACAGCAACAGAAAGAGAAAACTGATGAAATTGAAGACAATCTGGAACAAGCACTGGAGAATGTAAAGGAAGGTGCATCACACATATCAAGAGCAGCGAGATACAAGGCCTCGGTATACCCAATAGCAGGTGCTGTGATAGGTGGGTGTTTGGGAGGTCCAGTTGGACTTATTGCTGGTATGAAATTGGGTGGACTTGCTGCTCTCAGTTGTGGATTTATTGGTAAGCATCTGTAACTGCGTTCGGCATAACATTTGTGTACTTCCATATGTAATTGTAAGGATAGTGTGACCATACCGTCTGCCTTACATGATATATGTTAGGAGTTTGTGGTATCTTTCCCTGTGTAATCATTTGTAAATTCCTGTATCATAATTTCAATCAAGCAAGAGTCTCACAGCATAAAGTATGTATTTGCCTTTTTGAAAGGAAGTGCAGGTAAAGCATGAACATTTGAGCTTTCCAACACATATAGGTTTTGAAGTTTTCACAGTGGTGAAGATTCGCATTCTGGTTATATGGGTTATGACAGCATGCAGTCACTTAGAAGACTACACTGTGTCATAACTTCGAAGATTACAATGTGTATCCAACAGATATGGTGTTAATTATTTCTGTGGTCAGATATACCCAACAGAAGTATGAAGTTGCCTGTTAAAATAGTGTGCTTCCATTGTTGTAAATGTAACAATTTCTACTGTAAATTGTTATTATTATTATGGTGTATGGTAATAGATGTGAAAAGTATTGTGGACTTTGTTCCTTCCCCCAACCTGAACACCAACAGTGACAGTTTTATGGTACCAGTCATAACTATGTCAATTTCTTTTCTGATGTAGTACTGTCCTCTTTTCTGGAATATTTGTGCTTTTAAACAAATGTAAATACTTTTAGAAAACATTGATATATAAGTATGAGAGAAAAATAAATACTTGACATCTGTGGCTGCAATTTTGTGAAAAAAATTGGAACTTCACTTGAAATATTTAATGTGGAGGATTTTATATAGAAGCTATAGACTATGTCATTATTTCCCAATCAGGGTTCTGTGGAACCCTAGGGTTCCGCAGAACATCGTTAGGATTTCAACGAGAAATTGTGGAATAAATAAATAAAAATGTTGAAATACCCCAAAGAATTCCAAATATCCATCAGAATATCATGGAATTTTTGTCCGGTAATTGGCAATGCTGGAGTAATCCTTATGCACTACCAACTGTCTCTTTTGTCTTGTTGCGGTCAGTTGTGCTGCTGACTCAACTTTTTCTGGCCTGTAAACATTTTCATAGGTAAGGGTTCCTTGGGACAGAAAAATTGTTTTCAGGGTTCCCCATGCAAGAAAGGTTAGGAAACACTGGCCTGTGTAAATACAGTGTTTGATATCTCATGGGATATGATTTGTTGAAAACAGATTTAATTGCCTTCTATTTCTTTTAATTTGTCTTTCAAGGATATGCTGGTGGCCAATTACTAAAAAAGAAGCAGCAAGCTGAAGAAAGTAAGAGTGACATTGAACTTGTCAATATTGAGCGGTCCTGCAACCTAAAGGGATCATTTTCATTGCCACATATACATGTTACAGAATAAATTGCTTAAAAATATTGGTATAATAAATTTTGGTACAATTTTACCTGTTTAAATTGTTGTGACATTGTGACACATTCAGAGTTACGGTTGTTATTGTGCAGTGTATTGTATTTCATGTCTTCCTCTATTGGAGTCATGGGCTGGGATAGCATAGTCAGTATAGCAACTTGCTATGGACTGAACGGTCTGGGGATTAAATCCCGGTGGGGACGAGATTTACCGCACTCATCCAGATCAGCCCTGGGACCCACCCAGCCTCCTGTACAATGGGTACCAGTCTCCTTCCTCGGGGTAAAGAGGCTGGGGCTTGGTGTTAACCATCTAGCACCAAGGTTAAAGAAAGAGTAGAACTATACCTCTACTCCCCCTTTGAGCCTTCATGGCCTGTTCTAGGGTGAACTTTTCTTTACCTCTGTTGGAGTCACTGTTTTCTTTGAATTGTTGTCCAAACAAGTTTTATATGAATGGAGAGGTGTAGTAATTCACATATATAAGCCTTGTAATGACCAGTATGTATGTGTGTATATATGTATGTATGTGTGTGTATTTATGTACATGTGTATTTTTTATTGTGTAGGAAACTTGCACCTGCCAGTAATTTTAGTCTGTTTTTTCCCCTTTACTTCAGTTTACCTTCATGTTTTTTGCAAATGTCCCAGTGACATTTTTACCATGGTGCATGTGTTTGCAAAAGTATGGCCATTGAATGCTCTTTGTTCAGCTGAAGACATTTTGCAAACATGCTGAGACCACCTGATGTGTCTGTGTAACACAAGATGAGTGACAAGTAAGTGCCCATCCAGCTGCTCAGTTACCAGTGGCAAAAACCTGGCCATAATGTTGGCTGTTGTGCCTATGCATCCTGATGTATTTGCGTATGATCAGGGTACAATAAATCTACCCCTTTACAAAGTGTACCATGTGTGTGTGTAAGAGTGAGACTAAAAACTTTCTTTAATTTGGATGTTTGTTATGCTATTTTTACTACAGTTTAATTTTGCTGCCTAAGTTGTTACATACCAGACTTAACAAATTAGCTGATGTTAAGAGTTTCATGCATTGTGATTTTATTGTGTGTCTTGGATATTAATTTATTCTTTATTATTGTACCACAAGATGTAAAAAAGAATTAAATTTGTTTTAATTTTCATTTGAAATTGTGTTATAGTTTTAATGTAAGTGAAATTATGTTCTTATATCTCTTTTGTTTACATACTTTTGTTCACAGAATTCCACTTGTCACATCCATAATTACTAGAACAGCACTGTGCCATTGTCATTTGGAACTCCGTGTCTGTGGATATTGAATGCACTAATTAGGAATGGCATGCCCCTTATGCCAACTAGGCTATTCTGGCTCCTTGTAATGATGTGTTTTCAACCTCATAAGTAGGAAAGACAGTTTTATATTATGCATTGGTAAGTGGTCATGGTCCATTTCCAGTACATTGTCCTTCGTGGGTACCAATGAAAATCACAAGAACATCAGTTAGGAAAAGTGACCTTGAATAAGGACCAAACTTGGGACCTCCTGCACAGAAAACATGAGTGGTAACCAAAGAACCATGACATTTAGTGACTTGACATATTGCATTGGTGAGAGGAGACAAGAGGATCACAAAATACAATTTCCTTTGTACGACATTTTATGGATATTGTTCAGCATTTACATATGGTAGAAAATTTGATGCACATGATATTCCATATAAATTTGTGTTGAACATTATGCTAAGAATTTCAGTTTCAAATGCGCAGGTTTTAGTTAGTGTAGTTCTTCTGAGAAAAATTTGCCTTGATTTCTGGTTGTAATACTCTGATTTAGTCTTGTTTCATTGAAATAATTATGTGTGACCTCTCCATTTCTGCATCTCAGTTTGTGAACACAGCATGATTATAAAAACTACTAAGCTGTATAACAAATGATGTGTGCTAAACAGGCATTTAGTGAATGGAAACATACAACATACTGCCTGCATGTAGGTCATGTATGTATTTTTGGCTTAAACTTTTTAGCCTCGTGCATAATTTTAAATATGCTGTCAAATGCAAATGTGTACATATATTTAAAAGTATTTATATGGAATTCTATTGAAAAAGATTAAATCCAAAGTGTCACGTGAGTGTGCACAGGTTAGTGCTTTTCACTGAGCTGTGAAATGCTGCAACAAGACCTGGTCAGCGTTTGACCCTGAAGATGGAGGTAGCATGCTCCTCAACCCTTATTGCCCATCTGCAAGACTCCATGGCATTACAACCTAGAAGACTACTAGTGTAGCAACATTTCTGTGGGTGCGGTTTGGCTCTGCCTGCATTATTACAGAGCACACATCCTCCCTAATTGCACCCTACACAAACCCAGACACACCAGAAGTGTGTTATATTGTTCCTAACCAGAGCCATGTACTGTGGTATACATGGGTAATTGCCATCTGCGTAGATCAGCGCTTTGTTTTTAAGGTGTTACTTCCACTGCCAGAACTGTTCCCAATGAAAATAACTTGAATAATATTGTGCATTTTGCTCTGCTGCATTGTAATGATTTTCTTATAATATTTGTTGATCATTGTCAGGCTTTTCAAGTAAGAATTGAGTATCTACCTTGTTCTAAAAAGCTATTTCCACCCCTGTTGCTGACTGTGTTGCTACGTACAAAGCTAAGAGTGTAAGGTGTGAGAACAGTGCTGTTAAATGACATAAATTTGGGATTAAGTTTTGTCATAGCCTTAAAGTAAGCATGTAACAACGTTTTGTATTTTATCTTCATAATTGAGACTAAGGGGGGGGGGGGGATAACATAGTCAAGTGTAGTCATTCAGTGAAGGTTGGATGGTCTGGGTGTTGAACCACTGTGGGGCAAGAGATTTTTTTCCTCCATACCTGCCAGATCAGCCATTAGGACCACTCAACCTCTTCTACAGTGTGTATCAGAGCTCTTTCCCATTTGGTACCAAGGTTAAGAATGAGTAGAGTTATACCTATACTCCCCATATGTTCCTTTTATAGCATGTTATGTGGTGAAAAGAGTCTGAGACATGTTGACAGAATAATATTTACATTCAAAAATTACTATACAGAATGAGTTCCAACGCTGTCCAGGCTGCCCCCATACCATAGTATTACACCTGTGAAGAAGACAACAGTCAATGTTGTCAGCCATTGCCAAAAGCTCAGCATATAAGTTATATTGTTCAAGAAAGGCAAGCAAGACTATAATAAGAATCTTTAAGGCAGTGCAGCGTTTACGATGAATCAGTATTTTACGAAATAAAGGATCAAGAACCTCAGGTTTGCGGGGTACGGCAAGATAATAAGTGTTTATCGTAATTCGAATTTTGCGCCATTTTTGCGTCGAAACGCAAGCCAATCGTATGGTCTTGCATTGACACATGTGTCAACCTAGAACATTTATGCAACATTCCTCTGCAATCATTGCTCGGGTACATATACTCTTTGCCGCTTCAGTCATATTCGTTGCGTGGTTTTCTGAATGGACTTAGGCCGAAGTCGTGCAAAGTTCAAGTATAGTGACAGAATGCGATTAGACTTAGACATTTTAGTTCTGTACGTCGATTCATATATGTGTGTGGGAGTTAACATGTTCAGCAAGAAGGTTCAGTACTGTTGACCTTCAAAGTCGTTGGATGGTCGTTGGTGACATTGCGGGTGGTCAGTTGTGTGCAGGATCTGATTCGTGTAGTTCATTTTCTGAATTCTTATTTGTGTGTGGGCGTTCGTATTGGAAAGTCGGAAGTATATCCATCAGCTGACTGCTGAAAGGATTTTTGAAAGTGCATAACATGGAACCAACTTCAGAACAGATACAAGATTTGAGAACAAAATTTCTGCAGAAGTTAGAAAACGAAGGCGCACCCGATCTTGGTATGACATTTATTTAGAATATCATTGCGGTTCAGTGGAATGAACCGTTGAATTACCTCAGGCTTAGTGCCTTAAAGTAACTGAATAATCAGTTTTTAGTGTTGACCAGTTACATGTTTACTTCCATTCAGTGGATCCATCAGTCTGTGAGAATGACTGGGATGTGAAGTAAACCATCAGTCTCACAACATATGACTTACACAAGAAATCGTAATATTAAATATTTCGAAAATGTAAGGAGCTCTTCTGTTCAATTTCCTGTCATTAGCATAATGTACACCAAATTTGCATCGTATCCTTGCCCCGTACGTTGTAATAAAACGTAAATTATTCTATGAAAATCAGTATATCCCAGAACTTTGTGAAAATTTTATTTACCGTTACACTGCAACCGTGAAATTTCTTTCTTCAGTGTTTTTAATGTGACGTGTCAGTCACTGAATATTATGGTCAGGTGCGAACCCAGAATTTTTCCTTGGCGGCGGCTGACACTGAGGCTATATATAATTTATATTTGATTTTAAAGATTGTTATAAAAATGAATGGGTGAGGGGAGAGGTGCATACAGGGTTTTGGTGGGGAGAGCTGAGGGAAGGAGACCACTTGGAAGACCCAGGCGTAGATGGGAGGATAATATTAAAATGGATCTTCAAGAAGTGGGATGGGGGGCTAGGACTGGATTGATATGGCTCAGAATAGGGACAGGTGGCGGGCTCTTGTGAGTGCAGTAATGAACCTTCGAGTTCCATAAAACGCGGGGAATTTCTTGACTAGCTGATGACCTGACGACCTAATACCAATTATTTATCTTTATTTATAATCAATCTGTTATTGTCAAACCAGGGTAAGATACTTTTATTAATTTTATCCAAATTTAAAGTTAGATCCCATATGTCTTTACCAGTTATTAAAATGCTAGTATCATCAGCAAAGAGTGTTAGTTTGATGCCTATGTCATCGCTGATATTTGTATCTATATCATTCATATATATTAAAAAGAACAACGGCCATAAAATGGAACCCTGTGGGACTCCATATTGAATTATTTTTTCTTCTGACCAGTTTTGTTGGATTTCATGAGTTGTTACATCAAGATGGTCAGTTTCTACCATCGTTTTTTGTTTTTTAAGTAAGAAGCAAACCACTGATGTGTAGTTCTTCAAATGCCATATGTATCTAATTTTTGTAATAAAATATTATGATTTACCATGTCAGATGCTTTAGATAAGTCTAAACATAGACATACACATACTTCTTTATTATCAAGTGTTGTATACACATCTTCCAGAAAATTAACTAATGCTGTACTAGTGGATTTATCCTTTAACGTGTGCCACAAGGGATGGGCCCAATAATCCTAGTGGCTTTCAATGCAAACCATACACCAATGTTAATATCATACTTGTACTTCATGAGTTAACATGGAAATCTATTATTCTGAGAATTCACATATCCACTGCATTTAAAACCAAGTTTAACTGCTAAATGGAACAAGTGCAGTGTCTATGACTGACTCTCAACAATTGCAGACATAGTGACTCCGTTGTGATAAGTGCAGCTGTATGTGGCTCACAAAGTCAACCATGTTCTTTGTGATAAGCTACCCAGCAAGAAATGACAAACCATATTTGCCAGATAAACTGAAGACCCTGTAATGCCAGTATGTATATTTTCCCCTTCTTATACACTAACTTACTGACTTACTAACATAAATATTTTCACTTTCCTCTTCTGTAATATGTGGTTGGTTGGTTGGTTGGTTGTAGGTCGATTGGTCGGTCAGTCTGTCAGTCAGTTGGTTGATTAGTGAGCCAGTGAGTTGGGACCAAAAATGGTATAATTCATAGGTAATAAAGCATCTGTTTCTGTGTTGAACTTGTTCATGAGTAATGGAAAACACTGCAGCATTTGAAGATGCTGAATGTGGTGCTGTCGAGTCTGGTAGAAACACTGGCAACCTGCTACCAGATGCTCAGCATTACATCCCAGAAGAGACTGATCTTCATATTCACCATCTTGAAAAACCTCAAATATCACTGCATTTCTTTAGCACAATTTTCTTGTCTTTTTTTTTTATTCCCACCCTCTTCTGTACATACAAATTTATCATCCTCGACATGTCACTAGGCTAATTACTTGAGGACAGTATTTATTGCTGTTCATACAGTCTTGCCCCCCCCCTCCCCCTCCCCCCCCCCCCCCCCCACCACACACACACACACACACAAACAGCAATATTCCCACATAATAGTCAATATTTGAACTTCCCTGTCATCTGTTCTTGGATCCTTCTCTGTAATAATTGTTATTGAAGTCACTACTAATAACTAACTAATGAACTCTGATCTCTGGTCATAAATGTTTACTTACAGTCATGTGTTATTGTTTGTAAAATAAGATAAGATTACACATGGAACTCTAATTTTATCATTAATTTGTATATGACTGTTATCATTCTAGAATACTAGCTACTTTAATATATGTAATCACACCTCACTAAGTTAATAAAAGTGTTTTCCTCCTGATGATGACCATGTAAAGTGCTGGAACATGTCAGGGTTGTGTTGTAATTTTATGTAATAGACACCAATCTAGTAAAGTTGTGTTTTAGCAATTCTGTTTGATTAATAGGCTGAGGGTGTTCCAGAACAGGGTTTTGAGGAAGACATTTGTAGTTAAGACGGAAGAAGTAACAGGGGGAAAATTACATAATAGGTGATTTCGTGATTTGTATACTCTTCAATAAATGCTCTTAAGGTGATCAAACCAGAGATCGGGGGGTATATGTGTCATGTATGGTGGAGAAGAGAAACATGCAGAGTTTTGGTAGGTAAACCTGAAGGAAAGAGACCACTTGGAAGATGTGTGAACATGTAGAGGGGAGGGTAATATTAAAATGTCACTTAAAGAAATAGGATGGGAGGTTTTGGATTGAATTTATGTGACTCAGGATAGATACAAGTGGTGGGCTCTTCTGATCATGGGAAAGAACCCTTGGATTCCACAACATGTGGGTAATTTATTAACTAGCTGAGAAACTGTTAGCTTCTCAAGCAGGTCTTTGCTTCATGGAGTTAGTTCTTTTACCAAACTCCAAATGAGCTGGGACAGCACAGTATAGTGACTAATAGTGTGATGCCCTGGGGTTTGAATCCTGGCGGGTGTAAGACATTTTTCTAGTCTCCAAAACATGCAGACTGGCTCTTGGGGGTCCACCCAGCCTCTTATGCAATGGACACCAGAGTCTATATCCCGGGTAATAAAGCGGCTGGGGCATGAGGCTGACCACTGACCTTCTTCTGGGTGCCAAGTTAAGAATTGTTAGATCAGTGTGTCCACACTCCCTTGATGCCTTCATGGCAGTGTGATGTGGACATGGACAGTTTTGTTTTTGTATAAGATTATCAGTGAGCAGTAAGAAAAGGAATTATGTCATTCCTCAACACATACGCACACAGTTTCAGTTCCTATGTATTATATGCTGTGTAGTATGCTACATTGTGGGATTTGACATGTGAATATTGACGGAATAATGAGCACATGCACATAATTAAATGGTATAATACAATTTTATCTGTATTAATTTACAGAAGGGTTCCATCCTGCTGACCTTGCTCGTGTGAAGGATACTGATGACTGGTTGAAACGATTTCTTTTGCACGCAGAACTGGATATGCAGGTTGCATTGCAGTTGCTTTGGGACTCTTGTGAATGGCGGAAGAAATTTGGGACAAATGGTAAGTAATATATGCAGGAGGAAAAAGTAATAGCTGCTCCCCACCATCTTCTTAGACTTCTGTGTTTGTCACTAAATCATGGCTATACTGCAGCTGCAGAATGAAGTCACATGGTGTTGGGAATGATAGTGCTTCGAGGCTGACCAATCTCTTCCTACTGTTGTATTTCCCTCTAGCCTCCACTACGTTACATGATCCACTATGGTATGGCTGTGAGACCTGCTGTCACATTCTGTTGAACTTCTTCTGTGGCTGCAGAATGATGTCCATTGATCACAGTGTTCAGTCTCAGGAGGAGCCAGACATTGCACAGAGTAAGGTCTGGAGCATAATGTGGCAGGGGGTGGGTGGAATTTTGGTCTTCACCAAAAACTGCTGTGTTGTGAGGGAGGTGTGCAAGGTGTACTCTCATGGTACAGAATCCAGTTATTTTTCAAACTTTTTCAACTGAATCACATCGCTGAACTAGGTTCAGAATTTTTGTACTCAAAGCAGAGTTCAGTCTTGCAAACTTTGACTACATTTTCATTGTTCCTTGATGTTCCTGCTACACTCATCTTCTACTGATTCTTGACTGTTTTTAACGTGGAATTTGTAAAATCATTATCTCCATAAATCATCGTACAGTTGCAAGAGTTTCTACAGCTGATTTCTGTATCTTGCAGAAGAACTTGGATGTTTACCAGCTGTTCAGACTGGGACACTGCAACACGCTGCCACTCCATGGCTAACTGCAGTACATTGTGCCCCACCCTGTCCATCTTGTTCCACAGATAATGCCCCTGTGAACTCATCACCCTCCTCAATTGAACAGGAAGCACAGTTGTCTTGATAAAACTGAATTCTGAAAACTCCTCCCTCATATAGAATTTTTACAATACATTCATGATTAAGTAAATGTCAACAAAAATATTGTAGTTTTACCATTTCACCATTTCATGTAATAGAACAACTAAGAGAAATGTACATATAACAGTGTTGGTGTTGGACAGAAAGAAGATGTGTAAGTGACCTATTGTGGTAGTAGAATGAATCAACATTGGTGCTTGATTAAAAGGACCCTGTAAATAATGTTCCCCAACTATAATAAATGTGTCCACATCTATTTCATACCCATTTCTTTTTCCTTTCTATAAGCTGGATAAGCTGGAGACACATGAACTATAAAATGAATCAGACTCTAACAATTTTTCAACAGATGAAGCATGTAATGCTGAAACTGTACTGTTTGTAGTTTAAAATTATAAAATATGCCCCCTTTGTTCTTCTTGGTAATAGGGGTAATGAAATATTAAGGATTATGAAATAGCTGTGTATGCCCTGGTGACAGCAATAACTATCCTTTTTGAATATGTTTGTTATTTTACAGTTACTAATTTTTTAATATATTCAATTTCAGAAATCAGTGACAATAATGTGAGGCTAGATTATCTACAAAATGGCAGCTTTTTTGCTCATAACAAAGATAAGGATGGCAAGATGCTTCTCATATTTAAATCTAAAAAACATGTGAAGGGTCAGAGAGATATGGAAGAACTGAAGAGATGTGTTGTATATTGGTTTGAAAGGCTTGAGAGGTAATAATGTTGCATGTATATCCCCAAATTAGTTGATACCACAAGGTTTTTTAAGGGTAATGTCACAAGCTAAAGTAAAGGTAGAGCTTCCAGTGCTTGACTAAGCTCCATGCCTTGAAGATGTACAATAGAGTGGACTTCATTGTAGTCCCACACATGCTGAACCTTCACTGATAATGGAGGTGAGTGGTCAGCTTCACACCACAGCTGCTTTATCCCAAAGGAAAGAGTTTTCTACATATTTTCTTATTAGGATCTAACTTCAATTGTAACTGATGAGATCTGCCTCTTCTGGGATATTACGCAGTGTCGAGTTAAGTACAGTTTACAAGCAGTAGTGCCAGGTAACATATCGTACAATGAAGGCAAGTTCCTATTCGTCTTAAGGACATAATCTGACTTATTTAAGAATTCAGTGGAACTGAAATTTGATATTAGAGACAATTCCTGCAGATACCTTGAAAACCCAATGTGGAGCTCAGTTTTGGAACTGCAAAACTAGAATATGTGTCAGATATTTTTAAATTGTTTTCAGGCTTGGTAATGGAAATCAGATCAGCATCTTCTTTGACATGGCAGACACTGGAATGCAAACATGGATATGGAGTTTATCAAGTACCTGATTGGCTTGTTTAAGATGTATTATCCTGACTTTCTTAATTACATCCTGGTATTTGAGATGCCATGGATTTTAAATGGTAAGTAGTATGTGCTGCTGATAAATTAAGTCATGCTGTTGTCCTCTTATATACAGCGGTGCAATTTTTATTTTTGTGTTCTTTCTTATTGTAGCTGCGTTTAAAATTATAAAATCTTGGCTACCAGCAAAGGCAGTTCAAAAGATCAAGTTTGTAAATAAAACAAACCTGAAAGATTATGTTGAACCTGAGCAAGCTTTAAAGTGTTGGGGAGGCATGGATGATTACACATTTACGTTTGTTCCTGAGATACGAACTGCAGTGCCTAATGATAGATTTGATGACAGCAAGAAAAAGGTATTAACCCTACAAAGAATTACATTACAAAAGTAAGGTAAAAGTAGAATACAGCGAGGTAAGTGCCAGAGTGTTTAGCAGATAAGTGTTCCAGAATTTTCATCTTCTGATTTGGCATTTCTTTAACATTTAAAGTGTCAAACATTTAAAGACCTGTCCCCTCCTTGTCTGATTTAAATCCTACTGTTGTTCTAGTTTGTGCCTTTTAGTCCACAGTCTGCTGATAAGGCATACCACTGCCCTGTAGGGCCTTAAGAGGATAAACTTGATTCTTTGTCATAATGGTATGAAGAATCATGATAGGTGATAGAAGGTTCCATGAATCATTAGAGGTAAATGTATATTTTTTGCTTCAAGTAATCCAGAGTAGTTGATTTGTAATATGTGCATAACTGGTAACACATGTCTGGAGATTAAGATTGTATAAAGTGACAATGGGTCAGTGTCTTGAACTGTGTAACTTCCTTACAGTTATTCTGTATCTATTCTTGGATGCAGATTTTGTAACTGTGTGCTTTATGTAAAGGTAAAGGCTGTCCCATTACATGCCAATCAGTCACTGAGGGGAGGTAGTCGTATAGCTCTACCCATACTCAACCTTGGTGCTAAAAGGGGTGGGTGGTCAACACCAGACCCTGGCCACTTTACCCCCACGAAAGCAGCCTGGTACCCATCATACAGGAGGCGGGGTGGGCCTCAGGGCTGGTCTGGATGGATCCAGAGAATCTCACCTCCATTAGGGTTTGAGCCCTCTGACGATGCAGCCTATAGCGAGTCGCTATACCAACTACTCTATGCCAGTCACCACATGCTTTATTACATGACTGGAATAATGATATCACAGCAGGGGCTATCAGTAGTTCATAAAATTCATATTTGTAGGTTAATGGTCAAGAGAACCACCATAAATATTGTACTGGTTTTAAAGAATATATTTGTGTTGAAAATGTAATCCACTAAGGTTAGGCTTTGGATTTGTGTGTCTTTAAATCAAGAGTTAGGCTTTGGTTTTGTGTGTGTGTGTGTGTTTTGTGCGCACACATGCAGGCATGATATCACTGATATGATTGCACTGTAAGTTGAGCGAAGCCTCACTGAGCAGACCAAACTAGACTGAACGAGTGACCGTTTACACTGCAAGGTGAACTGAGCTGTAAACAGTGTGGTTGACAGTTATGAATTGTGAGAGAGATCTTACACCAAGGGCATGTGCATTCCTTAATGGACAATGTTTGTTGGAGGCGCTCTGCTGTTAGTGACTGGGAAGACTTCATGGTTGCACAGGATAGATGCTAGGTGCAATAGTTCAGGGGAGTTATCATAATCTTTTAGATGACTTAAAGACAAGGGAGGGTTTTGAAGATACTTCAGAATGAGCTCACACACCATTTAAGTTCATTAAATTAATTTTCATGTCAAGTATTAAGCAAAATGCAGATTTTCATAGTTCTGTTAGCCCTGAGAAGCAACTTGTGGTAACGTGGATAGATGATAAATTGGGATTTTCTATGGACTAGTACCTGTTACTTTGTTATTATTTGTATGAATGTAATTGAACAGTCACTATTTTGTAAGAATTACATAGGGTTACCAACATGAGAGAAATTGGCTAGTATATAATTGATTTGTGTGACTTTTGCATCACCCTGTAGAAGAGAACTAACCTTTGTCATTATTATACATTAGTGCCAAAGATGAAGGCAGCAGTTTCATCTGAAACATTGGTAACTATCTACCAGTTTATATGGCATCACATCACAGGAGACCATGATCTAAGTATCCACTGTCAAGACACCCTCAAATCTGATTTACCGTATATTCTCGAATCTAATGCGCATCCGAATCTAATACGCACCCAGTTTTTGGCGACTTCTTAAACGAAAAAAAGTTAGTTCGCGATTCTAATGCGCACCTTTCCTTCAACCACCCCTTGCCCACGGGGCGACTGATTGAATAATATTGGATGTTACCAATGCGTTAAAATCCGACGCTACGCCTGTGGCCGATGAGTCATACCGATAGAGGCGGGGCCTTTCTCAACAGTCGTGCGCAATCTCGTCTGAAGCCACTGAGCTTTAGTTGTTGAAACGTGGGAGGTGCTTGTTCCAATTTGTCGTGTACCGTAGTTATGGAAGAGGGACACCTCAAATCTAAACGACTCTCATATACGGCGAAGTTCAAACGTGAAGTTATTCGGTGCGCAGAGGAGAATGGAAACCGCAAAGCCGCTGCAATTTTTCGAGTTAATGAAAGCAACGTTCGACTATGGCGGAAACACAAGGCAGCGATCAGCGGGTGTGACGCAGCTCCTTCAGAAGTGGCGCGGTGTGTGTCGGCTGCATGGAAAGCCATCCCGGAGAGCATTATCGTCAGATCTTTCAAGAAGTGTTGCATAAGCAATGCTTTGGACGGAACCGAAGATGACATTGTATGGGAGGACGATGTTGAAGATAAAGATGATAGTGACTGGGTGGAGAGCACGGATAACGATTCAGTTATGAGTGATGACGGCGAGTCTGATGAATAATAAATTATAATAATAAATAATAAAATAATAGATTATTGTATTGTATTGTTCTTACGGCACGTACAGCAGCTCAATCATTTTTCCAAAATCCAGCTCTAGACCGCGAATCTAATACGCATCTGATTTTTTAGCCCTCGAAAACTGTAAAAAGGGTGCGCATTAGATTCGAGAATATACGGTAATTCTGTTATGTTTGCTTGTAGGTTCACTTTGCTGAGGGATCACCATCAGTAGAATCATATCCTACTGGTTTCGGTGATTCAACAACCACAGTTGATGGAGCATCTTTACAAAGTAAGTAAAGCTCATAACTGATGTCCATTTAATTTTGTTGTTGTGATGTGGTTGTAGTATAATAAAGCATGTGCTGAACTTTCTTTGTGACAGTTCAGTAACAATGGTTCTTTCTTTATGCAGATTCAACCCTATACATCCATCCACCTGATGTTATCCACTTTAACAACAAAAATGATGAGTTTACTGGAAGTGTTACACTGACCAATAATGGTGACAAGATAATATCATATAAGGTATGGCTTATCTTATTAATTCTTTCCCAGTCAAGTATTTATGTGGTGCTTAGATCCTTTCAGGTTGGGTGTTTTTACGTTAAAGTAGTCTGTGGTAATTGTTCCGAATGGATTGGGTGGTACTTCTGAGGTAGTTTAGCGTGATGTCTTCATTCTTCTGGGATGTTGTGTGGCGTAGGTTGGTAGCTGGGTGCTGACGTTGGTACCCAGCTACCAACCTATACTGCAACCTATGCCATGCAACATCCCAGAAGAGTGAAAACTCAACTACACTGTGGCAGAAGCCTCAAATCTAGCTTAGAGTTACTTTAGTTTTGATTTCTAATGCATTTTAATACAATGCTTAGTACAGAAGCAGGCAATTTTAAAACATCGTATGATGTATAAATGCACCATAAGCTATCATTAGTGACCAGCAATGGTATAAATATTTCAGAATTATGGTACTAGTATTACTGAGGAAAGAGGCAGATAAAGTAACTTCTCATGAAGCAAAAATGAAATGCATGCAATATATGTGTGTTTTTATGAGATAATTCTTGTACTTTGTGTTTCAAACTTGGTCAAGGATGAGATCTGAGTTTCTCATGGCAGTGAAGGAATCATTGACAGGCTGATAATATTAACAATTCCAGATCAAAACCACGTCTCCAGAAAAGTTCAGAGTGCGTCCTAGCACTGGTACATTGGTCCCTGCAGCATCTGTCACCATTAACGTGGTGCTGCAGCCAGACTTTCAGTCCCCTGCACTCACTAGAGACAAGTTCCTCATAATGAACTTACCTGTCAGCTCGGCTGATATGACTACACAGGAACTAGCAGAACTCTGGAAGGTACAGATCTTCAGGATTTTAAAAATATACACATTCATAACGTGGGCCAGGATAGCTCAGTCGGTATAGCGACTCACTACGAGCTGGATGGTCCGGGGATCGAATCCCGGTGGGGGCAAGATTTTCAGCACTCGTCCAGACCGGCCCTGGGGCCTATCCAGCCTCCTGTACAATGGGTAGCGGATCATTCCCGGGGGTTAAAGCGGCCGGGGCGTGGTGTTGACCACCCACCCCCATCTAGCGCCGAGGTTAAAGAAAGAGTAGAGCTATACCTCACTACCCCTCTGGGCCTTCATGGCCTGTTCTAGGGTGAACTTTACTACCTTTACCTTACACATTCATAACTAACTCCATAGAGCAGAACCCTTCTTAAGAAGCTAACAGTTGCTCAGCTAGTCAAGAATTTCCTTGCATTTTTTTGTGGAGCGTAGGTGTTCAATACTGTGCTCACAAGAGCCTGACACTACTCCCCTGTTCTGCACCAGATGAATCAAGTCCATGCCATTTCATTCTGTTTTTTGTAGATCCATTGTAACGTTATTCTCCCATCTGTGCATAGATGTTCGACATGGACTCTTTCTTTCAGATATTCATACTAGAACTTGTGTGTGTGTTTCTCTTCGTTTTTAAGCGTGTCACATACACCACCCATCTCATCCTTGATTTTATTATCATAATAATATTTGATGAAGGGTACAAATCATGAAGCTCTTCAGTTTCTCCAGTCTCATCTTACTTCCGCCTCCAGGTCAGTCTATTCTCCTTGGCACCTTGTTCTGAAACATCTTTGGTCCATTGAATTCTAAAATGTTTTGACGATGGTATATAACATTGTGAACCACTTGTTTCTTGGACTTTGTCCATCGTCTTTAATGTGAATAAAATATAAAATATGAAATTAAAAATATAAAATTCACTACGTTTCAGGGAAGATGGCTCTTCTTCCATCTTCAGGCCTACTCAGGTGGGTCCTGTTGATTAAGCTAGTCCCAATCAATATTTTATTCACATTAAAGACGATGGACAAACGTCCAAGAAACAAGTGGTTCACAATCTTTGGTCCATGTTCATTCTTAATCTCTACAGTTTTAGATAGCAGGTGCCAAGACAAAGTATTCCAAACTTCATATAATAATCATTCCCAGAATTTAATCTGCTCTGTAATGTCTTCATGAACTGATTTTGTCATTCCAACATGTTTCAATTTGGCCACATTTTCACAGGATTAATTAGCTATCTTTATGTTAAGACAATCTTAACATCACTCTGTTACATATATATTCTTCCCACCTTGGTTTTCACAATATAACCACAAAAATGTTTTACTTCCTGATATCCCAGCACACACACATCGAGTGATGTACCACATCACATGTAGTTAATTTTGCTTGTGTACAGATTTTAATAGTTGTTATTGGTATATAGAGGACCATCATGCTCTGTGGCAGTGATCTTCAGACACTTCATGATCTGTGGAACACATGTGAATAAATTTGAATTTTTGCAGAACCTCTATAAAAAGTGTACTCTTGGGTGCAAAAATGGAATAAAACTTTTCAGAATATAAACTTCTATTTAAAGAAATAAAGTGTTATGCATATTTATGAAAAACAACTTTTTTGTTATTGGTGATTTATGCTAAAAATAACAGTGCTGATTGTGCACAAAAATGGGGAGGAAAATAAAAAATGCAATGAAAAATTATCAAAATTATATTCAGTGATTTAATTATATAGGAAATGTGCTTGTGGAACCGCTATGAGTCTGCTGCGGAACTCCAGGGCTCCACAGAATACAGTTTGAATACCACTGCTTTATAACATCTCCTGGGGTACGCGGTGGCGCAGTTGGTTGAGGCACTTGCTACAAGCTGGAAGGTCGCGGGTTCGATTCCCGATGTGTCATTGGAATTTTTCATTGACATAATCCTTTCGGCCGCACTGTGGTCCTGGGGTCGACTCAGCCTCTTAACAGAAATGAGTACCAGGAATATTTCCTGGGGGGTAAAGGCGGCCGGTGCGTAGGGCTGACAACCTTATCACCTTCATGTGCCGATTGTCTAGAAATCTGGGAGCCTCAACCTCCTGGAACCCTAAGGGCCTGTCCAGGCCTGTAATGGGATTGCTCTACTTTACCTTATAACATCTCCAGACTTGCTGGCATGCAGATGGATAAGGCTAAGGAAAATAATTTTATTGCACAAGCATAAAAGATGGGAAATTTCTCGACTAGTGAAACCACTATTGATGGTCATGGCATTGAGAATGATACCGTGTACTTTGGTGGATGGGTACCAGTGTTTCACAGGAACGTGTTGCCTTCATGTTCAGAGTATAAGAGGAAGGCTGCAGATACATATGAAACATTAGTATTGCTCTATAAGACTTTTAGAATTCATTTTTCATGCCCAGGTATCAGATTTATCTAATCATCTCAATTTAACTAACACAGGACATGTGAATGATGTTTATTTTGCAGCAAACTTCAGGGAAAAATGTAGAACAGCGTCGTCTAAGGTGCAGTCTTAGTGCACCAGGTGTCGTAAGAAATGGCAGTGCTTATGGGTCTCCCATGTCTATGGATGCAGATCATCAAGTAGCACAGCTGACATCAGCAGTAAGTGGAACTGTTTGTTAGATGTGATGCATCAGTTAGGTGCACGATGTTTTGATGCACAGTAATGGTTGCACAAATGCTGCTGATATACACTCAAGTTAACACTTTTATGAAAATTTAATCTATACATTGTGTATGAGAAATTCCATTTTGTAATATACTCTATGGCACGCCCGCTCAACCTGTAGCTTGTGGAAAACATGTTTCCAGTGACACAGTGGTATGTCGCCCGCAGAGACATTTGAAAGCGGAATGTCTTTTAACCCTTCCCCTGGCAAAGCCAAGACAGAATGCCAAAGCAGTTTTGAAGACTTTTATATGATGATGATGTATAAACAAATACACAGGTAGAATTGTGCAGATAATTTTGTGTATACTGACTCATTCTTAATTTTGTGTATTGAATTTCATGTTGCCTACATGCAGACCAAATTTCGCTGAAATTGCCCGCGCCACATAAAAGTTCAAGCAGGCCAGCTCTATGGAATAATGTTTCTGTTGACACAACCTCTTATTAATTGTATTAAAAATATATACAAGTGGCAACACGTCTGAACGTAATGTTGTAAGCTGTCATCAGATTGTTCACATATGTACGTATCGAGGTGTCCAGTATTTATATGCCATATAATTGGAAAGATGAGATCTCGGTTCTTTTGCGTGGGTTTGTAGTAGTTAAGTGGGTTTATTCCTCTTCCCCATAAATATTATTGGTTAGATATTAAGAACTGCAGTTTCATTTGCATACAATAAAATATTATAAAAGTCATGTAGCAGTTAGATTATTATGTTGTGTTTATATAGACGAAACCAAAAATGATGTTACTTGCACCATGGATCTGGTGATAGTTTTGTAAAGACAGAGGTGTTTGAGATTTAAAATGTTAATTTTAATATTAGACATCCCCGGTGGTATGTAGATACAAAAGTCTATTTCACTGTTATCAGTCGTACAGTCACAACCAACACATTCACTTATTACGTATTATAAGAGAATGTGTTGGTTGTGACTGTATGATTGATAAGAGTAAAATATACGTTTAATATGTTAATTCCATTTGTATTTGTGCAGGTATCACAGTTGACGGAATATCAGTCTAGAATTCACCTGGAGATACGACGAACACAGAAACTACAGTGGCTGTCGATGATAGTGACGTTACTTGTTGGTGTAGCCCTAATATACATTTTCAGTCAAGAATCCCAAGATTTTAGTGGACATATGTGCTTTCCAGAAGAAAGATTCCACACATCAAATATATAAGCATAATTTTGTTACAGAAACTTCTTACTGTAGTGTAAGATATGACACATTATGCATGTACTACGAATGGTAGTTCTCTGCATTAGCGTTCAGAATTACTACAGTTGTGGAGTACCCTGCAGGAGACACATTGGGCATTCAGCCCAAAGCAGATGAGTTGCTCTGAACTGTGAGTCTAAACAAGGCCTATGTGTTGCTGATGCAGCATTGGAATATACCGTAAACACGCATCACTTGATATTGGTATCTTCTGTTAACAGATTAAATTGTTGAGACTGAATAATCTGTTCAGAGGACTAATATATTTCCTCTACAGTAAAACTTAAAATGTTTGCTACTATCTCTATTTTTATATTCTAATATGAATTTGTATCTTGCATCTTTATTGACTAGTGTGTATGTGCAATTCCATTTCTGTGATGACAGAGTAATTGGTTTATAATTCAGATTATGTTGTATTCATCTGGTATGTTTATTTTGAACTGTATTAGAATGCATCATGAATTAGTTCATGCAGACTTTCACAAAATTTCTCTTGGTGGGACTGCTTTCTTACTCAGGGAAATTTCTATAGTGTTACACAAGTAAGTAAGTTACGAGGCAGCCTGGTCGGCTCACAAATTTGCCTAACGCTGCAGAGATCTCCTGTATATAACAAACAACACTGCCACTACCAACTCAAAATAATGATGTGCGATAGTTGGCCAACACATGCAGAATAGCAAAGGAAAGCTTTATACAGGAGCAGCATCTAGTATTTAAATATATTTAAAAATTTAACTAAATGAATGCTTAATTAATTAATTACCTTTATATTTCCATTTTCTGAATCTAATAAGGTGGCATAGAACTTGTTCTAGTGCTGTAGAATATTAATTGTGTTAAGAGGATGAAATCCGGAACAAGCTTCAAAGTAATTTTTAATACACTTGTTACAATCCAAAATTAATTAATGTTGACATTGTAGTCTATTTCCATTCAGACATGCATTTACAGTTTTATCTTGATAAGCCAAAGGAAATATAAATAGTTGCTGTTGTGTATAAAAAGTGTGATAGTTAATGGGGAACTTGAATAATAAGGAATGTAGTATTCTCTAGAAGAATCTGACAACTAATTGTTAACCTACTCTTTTAACTGTCATAACAAAATTTGACAGTTTGAAAATAGCCAAGATATAAAGTAGGTTGCAACATTCTGTTAGGATATAACTTCACAAATTAAATGCAGAAACCATAATAAAATGGTTTAAACCTTTGCTGTATGATATTTGTGTCCCTGTTGCTACAAACAGTTTGATCCTAGATTGCAACATCTTAGGTCAAAGGATCAACCACTCTTAAGCACGCATGATGGAATCTCCCTGAGGAAGTGTCCATGAACCCTCATAAGCAAAAATATCAACTTCCATAATGTGTGCCATTAAAATTTTCCCCAGAGCTACCAGAATTGATGTATGTGATGTGCAGTGAATTTCTGAACCTTCAAATTGTGGCTTCAGAACTGTTTTGCCCATAACTAAAGCTTGAACGAGTGCTGATATTTGTGTCAAAGTGTCTGCTGTTTTATATCAAACTAGGTGAAACTTTTGCAATTTGTGCTTGATTTCATACTTACAAGGTCTAGGATTGCAGTATTCCTATATACAGTATAATTTTCTTGAATATACACTAAATAATAGAATTTGTGTACATTGTAATATGAAATCTACCACTCAGTATTCATGCACTCCACATACAAGTAGATATCAAGCACAAGAGCTCAAAAGCTGTTATGAATTATGACATAATGGAATTTTGTAAAGTTTTGTTTGTAAAATGTTTCTCATATAGGCCAACTATAAATGAAAAATTTAACAAGTGTACGATTATATTTTTAATTCGACATTAAAATCTTAAAGCCAGAACCCGTGTTTTCTTTCGAAGCTGTGAGGGGATTTCTAGTACGCGATATTCAATGCAGATTTTCATAGCAAGGAGTTGGTGCAAAGCAAAATCACCGATTTCCGTACATAAACATTAATCGCGGCGTCAAATTCAAATTAATCCTTTAAAAACAATTTCAGCGCGTGCCGACAGCATTCCACACCCTCCTATGCAATAAGTTGGCTCTCCTGACGGACCCGTGTAGCATCGTTCCGTGTTATTGAACGCAGCCAGACGCTTGTTTCTACATCAATACCTCCACTGCGCATGCTTGCTTTCGAAAACGAACTTCGATCGCCATATTGTCTCCTTGTCCACAAGCAACGCCCTCACTAGTAAAATTTGGAGTTACAAGGTATGTTTTCTGTTTTATATTAGTAACACTCGTTACTAAAACTTAGTGTATTTGTTACATACTCAGCAGTGTCAGTTTATTTCCTTGTCTGTGGTAATTGCAGCACTCGAAGATAGTGATTGAAGGTAAAATTTGCTACATATTCCAAGGCACGCTGACCCATCCTTTTCATGGACTCCATGTTGATGACAGCGCCAACCGTGCCAATTTTGAGCAATTTTTGCCGTTAATGCCCCCTGTATCCGAAAATTGTAAGTAAGAAACAGAGTTGAAATTGTCCCGGTAGATTGCGTATCGTTAAGAGAACTTGAAATAGTGGATAAATAGGTTTATTATATAAGATTTCCTTGTGACCTTTCACATGCATTTTGGACACTGAATGTTGCACTGAAGTAGAAAGATTATCATGGCGTTGTAACTTCTGAAACTCCAAAGCCGTTAGCCAGCTCTCGCGAATGAGGGCGCTATTGTGGTACCCACATTTGAATGTGTCTTCCTGGAGGAGCCATATGATAGCTTTCACAATGCTTTATATATTAATATTTACTAACACTGTAATGAGTTCCCGCATTAAATAGGGGTATATTAGCCCGGTACCTTTGTTTTTGTACAAAATGGCGGTGTAGACCCAATTTTGTAAAATGTAGAGCGCGAATACGTGTGGGTTCTTAAACCCCATGAACTGTTGTGTGAAGTGAATGGGGTAAGTGGAAAGTTCGTATGTTGTGTATGAATTAGCATGTATTATATTTTGCATGTCTGGGAATATGTAATGGGAAGTGTCGCACGTTAGGATGTATTTTAAATAGGATTTGAACTTACGTGTGTACTCTAGACATTTGAAATTTTTTAATTGAAACTAAGCATTATTATAATTACTCCCAGCATAACAAGTAAGCGTGCTGGGATAACGTAGTCGGTATAGTCACTAAGCTACGGGCAGGACTGTCTGAGCTTCGAATTCTGGCAGAGTCAAGAGATATTTCTCCTCTCCAAAAAGTTCAGACTGGCTCTTGGGCCCACTCACTCTCTTATTCAGTGGATACCGGTGTGTGAAGTTGACCACTCTCCTCCATCTAGTGCCAAGGTCATAGCATTTGCAGATATTTTTATTTACATTACCATGATATATAATGGACCATAATTACAATATCAAAATTTTGGAACTTTGGTTATAAAGGAAAGATACTGCAATGTGAATCAAATCCTAAAGGACCACACTTTGAGAATATACAGTGACAGTGAAACATATTCATGTTACTTCAGTGTTTAAATGATAGGTGCAGTGAATGGACCCATATAAATTATTATAGATATATATTGTACAACTTAATAACCTGGTTACATGTATCGCATCCATGAGCATAGATTTCTAACCACTTAGTTCTCAGATATAACAGAAGTGCTGTGCTATTGTCATGTTTTTGTGTTTAGTAGGCTACATAAAAACTTGCTTCATACAGAATTTGTAGGCGTGTTTTGATTCATCGTCATACCAATTTCACGTTTGTAATTGGACTTGTTTATTATTGACAAAACTGACAGCTAAATGTAGATGTTGTGATATTGCAGTGTTATATTATATTAGACGTATACAATAAATTGTGGCTAAAGCCACATGGTTTGTATTGTATTAAGTAGTGGTCCCACCTCAGCAGTTCTCACTGTTACCAAGTTGGTATGACAGAAAACTGAAAGTACATGGACATTGTTTTATCTTACAACTTACATCAGTCTTCACGCAGACCATTACACATGATGACAGGCAGCATAACACCACTCTTCAAATTTGCCATGAGTTGTGACTTACACACTTTACTTAAAGTGTACTGCAGTTAATGTTATATTTTTACTCAACACATTTAAAGACAGTGCTGACAGTATTTTCCTTGGGCTTGCCTATGTGCTTAGATATTGACCTATAACAGCTGCTAGACACATCATGCACACATATTTTAAGTAACCAGACAGATTTCTTAAGTAAATTTATATATTATGCAGTATTTCTCTCCTAACTAAATCATAGGTTTACATAAAATATATACATAGCTGATCCATCATGATCTGTTTTTTCTGCAATGTTTGTTCTCTGCAGAAGATTTATCAGTCGGCATCTCTTGTGACAGAACATGACTGTAATAAAAGGTGTGCATTGTTAGAAGCTCTGTCATCACACCAAATGTATTATAACACCATCCTCATCTTCATATGATGCCACCTAACCACAAAAAAGGCACTGGTCATAGGGATATGGGAACAATTACATCAGGTGTGGATGAACAGCCACTATCAAGATTTAGGTTATGTTAGTGCAAGACAAGGTTTTTTAAGTTTACACTTCATTTGTTTAAGATCTTGATAGCTGTCCATTACTAGTGCAGTAGAGTCAATGTGAAATTCATTAACCAACTGATAATTAAGTGGTGGTTTTACTCCCATCTTGTAAGTTCAGATGGCTGTGATGTTAGTATAATGGTAGGAAATGTGGCTGATGTTATGTGGGTCTAGCCCCCATTTTCTGTTCCAGGTTTTATGAAAATCCACCTGTTAATTTAAAACTTAGAACATTAGATGCTTTCACAGCATACAGATCCATATTGTGGTCTGTGGAATATGACATTGTGTAGTCAGTCTACCCTGATCATATTCCCCTGAAACACTGGTACCCACCTACCTGACTACCCAGTCTCATGACTACAGTATGCACAATAAAATTTGTAGTTGTGGTCTTTTGGTTTCTGACATTGTGTAGTCTGATAGTCAACCCTGAAGATGGAGGCAGAATGTTCATTCAGAATGCTAGTACCCATGTACTGCACCTTCCCAGAAGACCAGAGGATAGTTCAAAATTGATGTTGGGGGAACAGATCAGCACACATAAAGATATGTTGGTATAAGCTTATCTTTCGTTATCTTTTAAGGAAAGTAGCCTAAAATGTACACATGTACAGTTTATCAGCTATTTAAAGTAAATATAAGAAGGAATTCTGAGCAGAATTTGAAGAACTTTATCTCATCTGCAGATTTCACATACATTTAATTATGCATATAACTTCAAAGTTTTGCGTTGTCACCATGTTTGTGATTGTTGACATACAAACAATATTTCATGCAAAAAGTGTAGGTAATACCAAATTTCACATGCATAACTCCATTGGTTCAGTGCTGATTGCCATGAAACCAAAAGCTAAAGAACTTTTTTGCACAGTCATCATATCATTATTTTACATTCTATGAAAATAATCCTGAACAGAAATTGCATATTTTTCCAAAATCTATTGTACATCATTTCAGGATCCTTAAGTCAGTGGCACTAGTAGTGTTTCCATTCACCCTCATGTTGTTAGGTGCATCTGCAAAATTGCAAAAAGTGACTGTTAGCTTTATCATATCTGTTTGTCCATTCGTCTGTCTGTCTGTCTGCATGGAACAGCTCTGCTCCCACTGGATGCATTCTCATGAAATATGTTATTCTAGGTTTTTTGGAAAATCTGTTGAGAAATTCAGGTTTCATTAAAGTCTGAGAAGAATAACGGTTACTTCACGTGAAGACCTATACACATTTAGATAATATATTTCTGAAGTCTTCTTGGAATGAGAAATGTTTCAGACAAAAGTTGTAGAGAAAATCAGAACACATTTTATATTCAATATTTTTTTTCCCCCAAAAATTGTGCCGTTTATGTGATAACTGAACTAACTAACTCCATGGAGCAGAATCCTTCTTGAGAAGCTAACTGGTCGTCAACTAATCAAGAAATTCCTCGCGTTTTATAAAACCTGAATGTTCATTACCGCATTCACAAGAGCCCACCACCTGTCCCTATCCTGAGCCATATCAATCCAGTCCATGCCCCCCCCCATCCCACTTCTTGAAGATCCATTTTAATATTATACTCCCATCTACGTCTGGGTTTTCCAAGTGGTCTCCTTCCCTCAGGTCTCCCCACCAAAATCCTGTGTGCACCTCTCCCCTCCCCCATACGTACTACAAGCCCCGCCCACCTCATTCTTCTCGATTTGATCACCCGAATAATATTTGGTGATGAGTACAGATCATTAAGTTCCTCTTTATGTAGCCTTCTCCATTCCCCTGTTCCCTCGTCCCTTTTAGGCCCAAATATCCTCCTCAGCACCCTATTCTCAAACACCCTCCCTCAGTGTGAGACCAAGTTTCACACCCATACAAAACAACAGGCAAAATTATAGTTCTGTATAACTTAATCTTTGTATTTTTGGATAGCAAACTGGAAGCCAGAAGAGCCTGCACCGAATGATAACAAGCATTCCCAGACTTCAATCTGCTCTTAATTTCTTCCTGAATGGAATTTCGATTCATTAGGGTTGTTCCCAAATATTTGAACTGTTCCACCCTTTTAAAGGATTTATTATCTATCTTTGTGTTGTGATTTTGTCCTGCATTCTGATTGCGAGACATGACCATGTACTTAGTTTTCTCAGCATTTACTTCTAGACCAATCTCCTTACTAGCGACCACTAAAGCTTCTGTGTTTTTCTTTATAGCATGTACGCTTCTGCCCAATATATTAACATCATCAGCATAAACTAGAAGCTGATGTATACCATTCAATTTTAAACCCTCCTGGTTTGCCTGAACCCTCCTAATGGAATATTCCAAAGCAAAGTTGAAAAGCAATGACAATAAAGCATCTGCTTGTTTCAAACCATTCTTAACGGGAAATGTGTCAGACAAATGTTTGCCTACCCGGACTCTGTTATAGGTTTCATTTAGACACATTTTTACTAGCCTTACTAGTTTCATGGGCATACCAAACTCAATGAGAATATTATACAAGACCTCCCTCCTAACTGAATCATAGGCTTTCTTGAAGTCTATAAATAGTTGATGCACTGCCTCATTGTTATTCCCATTTTTTCTGACGTATTTGACGAATGCAGAATATGTGATCAGTAGTCAACCTGTTACGTCTAAATCCACACTGATGCTCCCGCCGTTTATGTGATAATGTGAAAAATATGATATAGGCAGACAGGCCACAGATGACAGTATAATGCTGCGCAGAAAAGATGAGATTTGCATGCCAGATAACTAAGGCAAGAATACAAACACACACTCATAAAATTTAATACTTATTGCTTTTCCATTGCAACAATGGTTACATGAATGAGCCTCAGTGTTATGTTATACGTACATTGCCTGTCATGATATTACTAGCTGTAGGAGAATAAAACGTACAGCACTGGTTGCCTCCAGTGGCAATAATGTTGGTACAAAATTTTGTGAAAGTCTGTGAACTGGTTCAGAGGTTGAAACAGGGGGGACATACAGACACTATTGGGATCATGGATTTGAATTCTGCTTGGGTCATGGATGTATGTCTTACCTGATATGTACAAACAAGATTCAGAAAGCCTAGGAAGCAGGATGCCCTGGACTGTGTTGGCCTCTAGTGCCATAGAGATGGATAAAATTGTAATGTTACATGTTTTATATGAGTGTGAATCTTGATCTCTTACATGAAGGGACAAACATAGCTAAAGGGTACTTAATGTATGTATATTATAGAAATATCAGTAAATAATGTTAGACATACTTAGTCCTGTTGAAGATCAGAAGATCAGCCAGTTAATCTCCTCTGCTCTGTACTGAACTTGTATCAGACAACGGGTATACACTGTTAATACATCAAAGTAATATTACTGACATTCTGGATGTCTGTACATCCCTTCACCAACATACAGATGAAGTAAAGAAGACACTTTAATAAAGTAACTGTGATTACTGGACACAGTAATGTGGCACATTTAGTTTAGGTTTTAAAAACTTGTGCAACATATTTCTTCCAATTCCACTTTTATGTGTAGAAGTACTGGTAGTAATTTTTAGTTAGTGGGCTGTGGGGTGTAACATAATACCAAGATCCCCTTCACCCCCCACAATCATTCTTGGTTCAGTATGTCTCATGGAGTGCAGAAGTGACATTAGTTTGTGCTTGAAGTACCTGTTTTATTATAATATGAAAAAAAAGGTGAAGTTGTCCCTGTCTATGGTACGAAGGTACAGTGGGGGAGTAGCGGTATAGCTCAACTTGTTCTTATCCTTGGCCAGTAGAGGGAAGTGAGTGGTCAACTTCATACCTTCGTACCCATTGAACAGAGACTGAGTGTGTCCCAGAGCCAATCTGGACATTTTGGAAAAGAGAAAAATCTCTTGCCCCTGCCAGGATTTGAACCATGGGTCATCCAGCCTGTAGCCTAGTCATTGTATGGACTATGTTATCCCAGCTTTCAGTGTGCACAAGCTGAGGGCAATAATATTGAATACTGCTATCAAGAAAAGTAGTCCTCTTATATAAAGTACAGTGTGTGTGCATACTGCAACATAAAAGTGTACCTGTTTCATATTGTGGCAGGTTCAATATACTTGTTGTGTAAGGCAGTTAACCAGTTTGTTGTTTGGTAGCTTGCATGTGCATGATAATGCTACTTATTTTGAAACAATTGTTCATGTGTGTTGTTATTACTGTTCCTGTGTGTATTTGCCAATGGTAGTGACTGCATGATCTAAAGTGTGTAGTGTCTATTTCTCAGACACTGTGATCATGGGTTCGAGTCCCATTCAGAGCATGGATGGATATCTGTATTTTTTGTAAGTAGAAGCCTTGCAGTGAGTCAGTTCTCCATCCAAGGAGTCATACCATGTGTTGACAGAGGAGATTCACAGACCAGAATACAGGAGGCCGTTTGTGATATTGGTCTGTATTGCTATACAAATAGACATTCATTTGTTTATTTGCTGGTATTTACAGTACTTTATTATTTTATAATTTTATGTTTTGGTATTGCTGTGATGCCATAGTACAATGGTATCAGACTCCTTATGAAGTTAAAGAACTTTGGCTTAGCAAAATTGTAAACTGGGAGGAGAATACTAATTATGTGAATTTAGGACTAAGAAAATTTCCAATTTTGAAAGATCTCCAAATTTTTAGTTCAGATTTAAGAGATCCATGTTTATTGAGGAGGAGGAGCCATTGGTATGGTAGTTGTTACATGATTGCATGTCTAACTGTTAAATTAATTTTCAGGAGCATTGGATGCTGAAGTCATGAGTGATGACAAGGAAAGAAAGACCGGTAAAATATTATGAATACCTTTTACAACATAAGTTGGAATTTACCATGTTTAAAATTAGTCACTTGCATTGTGATTTTTATGTAGTAATAACCATAGCAACTATTGAAACTGGATTTGTTTTAATGCACAAATATTAAGAGATATTGTTCTATTTTTTTCCCTCCACAGCCAGCCGTTCAGGAGGGCTTTCTGCTGTACAGATTAAGATGGAGGGCCAGGAAAGTGGTGAAACAATTACAGATATCCAGAATTATCTGGAAACATTTAATAAGGAAATTCAAGGAGGAGATCAAATAGTGCAACATATGACAGGTGATAAGATTTTTTTCAGTTGTAAATAATATGCGTATGTCAGTTTGTGTGTAGCTGTCTTCAGCTTTGGTTTTTATTTTGATGCTTGCATAATTATTTATTCTGCATTTCTCTGAAAATCAAATGTGGTGAAACCAATATGAGTAACAAACATTTTGAGTTACATAATCACCTTGAGTTAATATATCAAGAAAACTGGATAGACAGTAGTATTGTGTTTGGCAGAATTTTTTCAATTCCAGGTAGGAAACATCTCTGAGAGATGGGAAATACCTACAAATGGAATTATATAACTGTTTTATATGGATTTTGAGTAATCATTGTCCATTACTGTGGAGAATGTTTCTGCCATCTGTGACTGAAAAGGGCCACTTTTCTTTGCCATGTACCCTTACACCCCTCGCTCTCCTATTGGTCCATCCAGAGCAATGCTCCCTTTCCCTGGATTCATGCCATTTTTTTTCACCCTTAGCTTACCCTTTAACCTGGAAGATGGAGGCAGCAGATTCTTCCAAAATGTTGGTACCTATTTGTGGAACTACAGGGCCCCACATCCCAGAAGACAGCAATCTGTATAGTCACTGCTTTCAGAGCCTGAGATCTGATGTTCATTATTGTGTTTAGCAAATGTTAATTTTTCCCAGAAGTTCAGCAAGTTGTAACTGCTGAGGACACTACTGAAGAAGGAACGTATTTTGTTGACCAGTCTGGGCATTATTACTACCAAGCAAGTGGTGATCAGCAGCCAGTCATGACTGTTGTATCAGGTGAGAAACAAAAATGCACACTTCATTTCAAGGAAATATTCTTTTGTAATGGATACAAAAGAAACATGTACTGAAGATCGTTTTCTTGACTTGTGTACACAAAAGAAAGTCTAGAAGTAAAAGGAAATTTTAGTTTCTCACAAAAGTGCCATTGGCACACTGAAAAAGAAGAAATTGCACCGGAAATAAGCATTAGTAATGGAAAGAACAGTGTAAGGATGACACAGTTTTTTTTTATTGTGGTGGAATCTGAAATAATGTGGTCCAAATGCATAAAAACTTGGTTGCTATGTAAAAGAGTGAGATATGTGTAACTACTATGTGATTACTTTGTCTGAATGTAGGGAAAGTTTTATATTTTTAATGAAGTCCACTGAGTGATACTTATTTCTGTCATTGGGGGTTGCAGATCCTTCATCTGAAGTGGCCGATGGAACCTCAGAAGCAACTTACGTCGCAATGCAGCCTCAGGAAGGTCACGAAGAGACAATAACATCTATGGATACTTCTGATGATGTAGGTTAAGTTGCATATTGCGTCATACAAGGACTATTTTGTGGATTTATTAGTTAGTACTTTCCACTAATTCCTTGACTTCATAGGGGGCAGAAGTTTTTGACAAACAAGAAGTAGGCCAGTAGTTAAGACAGTTTATTGCATCTAATAACCTTTAAAGTATGGGAGATTTAAATCCCAAAGTAGCCGCTGACGGCCAGTGTTCTTTTCGCTTTAAATGCCCGTTTCTGCACCTGCTGATCGTTATCCATAGTATTTCATACATTTTTAAAGATACAAACTTCAAATAAAAAGTACACGCTTAAGAATGAATCCATCTACCCATTACGCAAGTTTCAAGAAAACCCACATCTTTACACAGCTTAGTTGAAGGTCATTTTTATTTTATTTATTTTTCACTTTACATATTATTTGCCAGATTTGTTCTATTTTCCCATATGTCATTTAGGTTTCAGTCTTATAATGATGTTTAGGTTTTGTGGTAGTGCTGACTTATCTGGGTGCTGATTTCGTATACAATCGGTGGGAGAGGAAAGGAATGGATACAAACATTCATTGCTGTGGTTAGTGTAATATGACACCAGAGGCAAATGTCCTTGATTCTGCTGTAAGGATTTCTTTGTGACTTTTTCTAATTTTATGTTCATGCTTATGTCTGTCTTCAACTCAACGGTTCAGTCCGTTCGCTGTTGCAGCAATAACATGCGACAGGCCAGGCAGTGCAGACGCTTGAATCACGATCAGAGAGTCAGACACTGATTATATGGTGTAAAAGAATTCACTGCCATGTGTGTTCCGCCAGAAACAAAGAAATGAAAACGAAATTCAAGTGTCGAGAATGCAACGTACGGTTGTGTGCTACCCCATTTTTCAAGGTATGTCACACCAAACTGCATTTCTGAGGACCAACTGACACTAAAGTGGAAAGGCGGAACACATAAATGTATGTAAATATTACCATTGTAATAACTGAACTGATATTTTTCAGTAGTGTTTGCTTGCTGAAATAATGGGGGTGAAGGGGGTGTGGATTATACAGGAAGGGCTCTATGAAGGAACAGAGACTTGTCAGAAGGTCCTTTTAAGTGTGTGTGTTTCCTTCACTTTGCCAATATAAGGAAAAAGGAACTACTGCTTGGAGACGACGCTAAATAATTCGTGACTGATAGAAAAATTATAAGGTTGTTAGTAAGAAATATTAAACCTCATTAGTGATAATTTGAACTAGAATTAAATTTCACACAATTTGTTATGCCTACACGAGCCTTTTAGACAAGTACTGTGAAAAAGAGACGTGTAATTATAGAAGCAGAGAATTTTAAAAACGACATGGTGTTGCGGGACAATGTTTTCCCTTTCGGACGTTGAGGGCATTTAAATTCCTGGGACAGTGTTTTCCTGCTTGGCTCTAAAGGGTTAAAACAGTATCTGCACCTTCTTCTTCTTCCTTCCAAGGGCACGTCAGCATTAGCTCCGGATGCACTGCAGCCTTAGGCTTATTGTGCTAACCCTTAACCTTTCAATCAGCATTGGTTCATTATCCCTGTGCCTCTAACAAAGAGACACAGGTCTTTCAATGAAGCCATGCTTATATCCCTTGGTTCAGCAAACATCTTCCCAAAGAACTTATAACGTTGTCGAGCCAATGCCTCGCAACTACAAATAATATGCTGCACAGTTTCAGTCTCCGACCCACAAAATCTGCAGGTCGGATCTCCTTCAAAAAGGCCCATAGTGTTCAAGTGCTTCCTCACAGGTGCGTGTCCTGTGAGAAATGCAACTACTGATCTAAGTTGATTCCTGCTCAGTTTAATCAGGCCGTCAGCTTTTTTCTTACATGGTCCATTAATAAAGAGTTTACCATGTCTATGACCTGGTAAGTAATTCCAGGTAATTAAATGTTGACACTCAGTCCAGTTCTTAATAGCTTCTCTTGCTGAACACTTTGGTATTCCAAGAGCTGGCTCTGGGCCAAGTAATGGCTTAACTGCACCTTGCCTTGCAAGTTCATCAGCTTTTTCATTACCAAGGATGCCACAATGCCCAGGCACCCACATGAAGGTTACCTCATTGCGGTTTGCCAGCGCAGAGAGAGCATCCAGGCATTCTGCAACCAGTCTCGAAGTTACTTTTGGGCTGTTAAGCGCCTTAAGTGCCGCCTGGCTGTCAGAAAAAATAAGGATTCGCTTATTTCGATAAGCCCTTCTTATATTCTCACATGCACATTGTAAAATGGCATATATTTCAGTTTGAAAAATTGTGGCAAATTTACCCAGAGAGAAACTAAAGCTTCTCTCTGGTCTTATGCCATGAATCCCAGACCCTGTCCCTGAGCCAGCCCTTGATCCGTCAGTAAACCAGATTAGGGCGTCTCCAGGAAGCACTGGATCTTTGTTCCTCCAAAACTCCTGGTCAATAATAACCTTGACGTTTTTGGTGTGGTAATAAACTGGTATAATGTAGTCCGACCGCATATCAAATAAAGGGTCACCCACATTCCTCCAGATATCCAGCAACCCTGTCACCGTTTTAGGAACACTTGGTTGCTCAAGTATATGCAGCCTATAGAGTGCCATCCTCGCCTCCGCCATAATCAATAGTTGTAACGGAGTCAGATTCAGAAGCACTTCCATTGCTGCAGTAGGGGTCGATTTCATAGCCCCTGTGATAGCTAGGCAGGCCATTCTTTGAATCCTGCCTAATTGATTTTTAGTACTCTTTTGCTTGACCTTGGGCCACCAAACCAAGGAAGCATAGAAGATAGAAGGTCTGATTACCCTAGTGTAAAGCCAATGCAACATACTAGGTCTAAGTCCCCATCACTTGCCATACATTCATCTGACTACCGCAAAGGTGGTCACCGATTTCCTGATTATTTTCTGTAAATGTTGGTTCCAGTTAAGTTTGGAATGTAGAATCACTCCCAAATACTTAACTTCCCCCAGCATTGTGAGTTTCTTACCTAGGAGTGTGATCGGTCCTGAATCCCTCACCACCCTTCTGTTGGTAAAGGAAACTATGGTTGTTTTGTGAGGGCTAATATTCAGACCCTCATCTGCACCTTGGTACATAAGGAGCTACTGACCCAGTATTGTTCATGAGGAAGTTCCAATAGAAATCTGCCTTACCATCAAGATGTGTAGGTGATCAGCGTGGATGGGTCTGCACCTTCTAATCATAGCAGAAGCCAAACTTCACTCCACATAATGGCTTTGCAAATTAAATGACTATCATGATATGTATGATCATAAATGCAGTAAACTGCTCACATTGGTCAGTGCCTGAGTTGAACACTTCTAGTTCTCAAGCATTGTTGAAATGGAATATTACATTATGTAGTCTGTATAAATGTGATCATGAATTTGTAACAAAGGAACATGGTTTCTGAAGCTTACAGTCTTTTGAGATGTGACAGCATGTTCTTCGTTAGGCATTGTCATTGCTTCAGAGGAACTTGTTGCCTCCATCTTCAAGGTACTCTTCTGATAAGAGACAGCAAACATCTTTGAAAAGTTTCTACCTGTTAATCAAACTGTGTGGCATTATGTCAGTCCTCTACCTTGAAGATGGAAGCATCTGGAGCCTTCTAAATGTTTATACCTTTCTAACAAACTAAGTAGCTCCATGGAGGAGAGTCCTTCTTCAGAATGTAATAGTTCCTCAGCTGGTCAAGAAATTCCATGCATTTTATGGAACCCAAAGTTTCATTACCGCATTTACAAGAGCCAGTATCTAATAAACTACATTTCATGATGTCACAGGAGACTTCTGTTCTTAATGTTCAATGCTGTGACACCTTCATGTCTCAAATCTGTTTTCTGTTTGTGAAATTGTATTTTCATTAAATTCAATATTACAGCACAAAAACTTAATTATCATCTGTATATGGAGGTGCTTGGAACTGAAAATATGTTAAGGCTATAAATTACATCATTTTGACATGTCTTTTTATTTAACTGTTGCAACATTTTACAAGCATTTAACATCTTAGCTCTGTACTAATATAAAGTAAGTTCAGTTTTATAGTTCAGCAATTTTCAATATCTTTTTTTCTAATTCAATAATTGTTCATGAAAAGTTTTGTTGTATGACACATGTTTTTGTCCAGGGCAATACAACTGGTGGTGAATCAACAGGTCAGATGATATTAAATGCTGGCGATGCTTATCAGACTGTCACCATTGTACCCTCTGACACAAATCCCGGTGAAGTGAGTTATGTGCTTATAGTTCAGCAACCGGACGATAAAGATGACAAGGGTGATGATCAGGACCTTACAGTGTATGATTTTGATGAAGGTGAAGAAGGGGGTATTGCTTTGGTGAGTGATACTTTCATTATCATTGTTCAACTTTAGTGTTTATATTTTACAAACATTGTAATGGACATGCTGTGTTTGAGAAAATTCTGTATCTTCAGTTAAAGGAACAAAAGTTTGAATTTAAGTGATGTTATTAAAAAAATTAGTTAAGAGTCCAAGCACTTATTAATGAAAAATAAATTATAAAGTTAAAATACGGACATTGATACTGTAATACTGTTTCCTTACACGAGAAGGAAAATTTACTGAATATTTAGTAATTAATGACCTTTTGTCCATCTGATGTTCTGTCCCCTTCCCAGAAATTTGGCAGAATATACTGCCAAAAGAACTGGCAATGCACATAACTGGTAAGAATATTCCTAGACAAGCAAATGAATGAACGTTGAGTCAGTTGAATGTGAAATACGTATGACTGTATTGTTTCAGGAGTCTGGAGATGAAGATGATAAAACCAAAATAATCAAGATTTTACCCAAGAAGTCTCAGACTGTAACTCAAGCCCACATGTGTAATTATTGTAATTACACTAGTCCAAAAAGGTAAAATTTCATTGAACTCTTGAAACACTTTTTTTTACAATTTTTTTTATATGTGCTCATATCAGTTTATTCAACAAGAGTTTGGTTGAATTCAGGTAACTGAATCATCATACTTTTTTATGTAGACCCAAAGTTGGCCAGTAGCATCCTGTTTACCCTGTAGCATGTACAAGGGAGAGAAGAATACAGCATGTTGAATTGAAGATGCAGAAAAAGACCATTTCTAAAGCTGAGGTGTAAGTGGTAGGGTAGTGATGACTTCCAGAATCTTAAACCACGATATAAAAGCATTTAAATCATCATTGATTGTCTTGTAGCTTACTGTTTCAACTATGTACAAGAATTTCTTGCAACTGATAGCTGATAAGTAGTGTGTATAATGCAGGGTCACTACATTATGTGGCAACCATGCATAGTGATTCAGTGTCAGCGCTGTTGTGTCATTCTTGCCCACATACCAATTAAATCTCCCATTGCTTATCATAGGATCTGTTAGTCATTTGATATCTAACAACTTTGGTTTTCATGATACGTATGCAGATTATAGCTGTTACAAGAAGTGTCCTGTAAGTGTGGACAGTTTCATGTAAATATTTTAAAGGTTTTCAAGCAGTTGGTTCCATTCTAGACAGATAACACGCAGAAGACAACTCTGGTTCACAAACATGGATCATGAAGAAAGAGCAAATTTTGTAAATTGGTGCTTCTGTGTGCATAACAGAGAAATAGACCCAACACTTAGTCTGTTTAGCAGTGAAATATGTTTCATCTCCTTGGGTATGCATGTGGTGTGAAGGTAAAGCTTTCCTGTAACAAGTCATGGAGACTCAGAGGAGGGGATAGATTGTTGGGCTTCCGTCCTTACTTCGATATTCGGCACAACTAGGACAGCAGAGTTGTCACGCTTTACCCCCAAGGAAATTCCTTGGTACTCATTGCTGTTAGGAGCTGTGTGGACCCCAGGGCTACTGAATGCGGACAGAAGGAATAGGTCACTTGAAAATTTCCAAGGACCCTACCAGGAATCAAATCCGGAACCTGCTGTCTTGTGGCACAGTGCCTGAAACAACTGCGCCACCACTGACCTCCATGTGTGTGGTGTGCTGACTGCAAGTATGATTATTGCCGCCGTCCCTCCACCCCAACCCCTTTCTTCTGAGACCATAAATTCACACCATTGTTACATATGTTAAGACACCACTTCATAGGTACTTCGTTGACATGGAATGGTTGTGCTCTTGTTTGATGGTCCTGCACAATGACGTTATTTACTTTTATGTTGTAATGGATGCTGTGGGACATGATACCAAGAAATTTGGAATTGAAATTGCAAGAGTGTTATTTACATCTGCATTTAAATATGCAGTGAAAATTGGTTTCAACTCAGTGGATGTATGTGTGCACGTGCGTGCTTGCGCTGAGTGCTGTGTGCAACTATGATTGTTGTATTATTTACATTTGCATTGAAATGTGTATGGTATTATATTTACTTATTTTAACTACCAGCTCCAGTGAAGGCTGTTGAACCTGAAGAAAATCATGACTGTTGAAATATTCCATTGAATTAGTAGGGTACACAAATCCTGGGTGCCAGATCGCTGTGGCGACTAAACTCTGTACGGTGGGTCTTCAGTATGGAATTTGCTTCATGTAACCCTTCTGGCAGAGGTGGCTCCTAGATTTTTGGGAAATTTGTGCATCCCTGCTCCGAAGTATTTGGAGTGGCACTCTATGACTTTAAGAATTGTAACATTAAAATTATATATCCATTCAGTTGGGTGAAGTAAAAGTTACTTCCCCAATTCAAGCTTTTGTTTTTGTGCTTACTATATGTCTAATTGTAGAGGGTCACTGGTAAATGGCAATAAAGAGGAAGAGCCAAGAATAAATATGTCAGGATGACCGGGTAAGGAAGGAAATCTATAGGGTAAAAGTGCCCTGTTCTTGAGAGCTGGGCTTTCACATACTTAGTACAAACAGCACATGTCACAAGAAAAGCTGGATGTATTTCTTCTGAGGGTTGTTTGTGAGTGGTGTTGATTGTTGTTTGGTCTGTTGTTTTTTTTTTTTTTTTTGTGTTTTGGTTGGGGTTTGTTGTTGTTGTTGTTGTTGTTGGGGTGCTTCCCCTCAACATGAATTTTCCATTCTGGTGTATGTAATTTAGTGAGTTAAAATTTAAAGCACAGCTTTATTCCAGTAACAGAATTGTGAGCCAATTCAAGTAGTTATTAACATTATGTTTCAGGTATCTGCTGTCACGTCACATGAAGTCTCATTCCGAAGAGCGCCCACACAAGTGTAGTGTGTGTGAACGAGGTTTCAAGACACTGGCTTCCTTACAGAACCATGTCAACACTCATACAGGAACTAAACCTCACCGGTGTAAATTCTGTGACAGTGCTTTTACCACTTCAGGTGAGTTGATGAACTATTACGCATGCATCAGTCAAAGATTTCTTTCGTGACGTAACTCGTACTGAATGAAATGTTGGTATGTTGAAATTGCCTGCTGTATTTTCTTACTGTTTATAGCAAATTGATACAGTAAACATAAAATACGTAAACATGAACCTGTCATGGCAACTAAAATGTGTTAAAATATCCTGTGGTGACAAGCTGTGTCAGTTCAGAGCAGAAGTCCAGTGTTTTGGAGATTTGTCTTTTTCCATTATCATGGACACTTCATTATTCCTAAATTGACCCAGCTGTTTGCCCACAAAGATTTCTTGTTAAAGAACAGAGCAAGAGGATACAGAGGCAAATGCTGTACATGTAATGAAGCTACATGTACACAGTTTAGTGTTTTTTAGTATAGTGTTATGTCCTTAATTTCACTCGATATATCGTGGGTTTATTCCAATCTGTCATACAATTTGTCTTTATTCCTGATCTGTCCACATTCTGATTCAGAACCCATACAGTTGCATATTTAAATATACATGTTTGTACAATAATTGAGCCTTATGGAGCCTGAAGTTTATCTGAATAGTATATAACAATTCATTTCCTACCTCATTGAACACGCACTACCCGCTTTGAAATTTTTGCAGTTTGTGTTCATTCGGTGTAGTTGTTTATCACTTATTTACATGTGGATTTGCTTTATATAGTTTTCATTACTTGCTGGCAGAAATTCCTGACAGGCCAGTTCATGGGTAATTATTTTGTAGTAGAATAATTAGGGATCGATCCTTCCAAATTTTTTTAACCCTTTGGTGCCTAACATCAGGTATACCCGTCACGCAGTGAGATGCTCAAAATGGCCAGCAGCAGGCTAAGGTGATGGCATTTGATGGCCTTCGTCATGCAGCTCACATTTAAATTCCTGTTGTCTGCAGCTTCCACCGGGCATTTAGTTCTGGCACCAAAGGGTTAATTATTTTTGTTGGTTGAATATGACATATTGTAAATTTTGCAGTATGTATAATGCACATGCTGTTTCAGTTCAGACAAGGCATGAAGTATGGCAGTGCTCCTGACTTTTATTCAGGAGTACCCTGTTTAAATCTATGACGAGGCACACAGACCATCATGACCATACTTGTTCGTAATTTTGTTCAGTCCTTCCAGGCAAATGTTAGAATGGTACTTTGAAATAGGTTATGATTGCTTGTTTCCCGGTCCTGTCAAGTTTCCCAGGTGCATCCTCTGCTCATATCATTCACCACTAAATAACTGCTTCGGTTATTATAACACCCCTAAGTAACATAAATTCCATCCAACCATCCAGAGCACCAGGTGCTTTAATAGTAGTGGCTGAGAATTTTTTGTGAAATTGGAATGTTTGATCCCCAAATGTTGTCATACCAACGTTTTACTAGTATTGTTTTTGTGGTGCCCATCTGTCAAAAGAGTAGTTGTTGACAGTGGCTGTTTAAATATGAAATTGTATTGTAGTAGGTCACTGGAAATGTATCTCAGTATTGAACATGATTTGCATGTGTGTTGTACCGAATAATCAGCATTACAAATTTTAAATTCAGATGATTTTTAGAAAGCTGACACACTACAGTCTTTTTCCCAGCTGATGTACCACCACTTACTCTGTAAATGGTACTTCACTTAAAGCTAAGGTATGATAGATACAAAGGCCTAGCCATATTATCAGTCCTGAAATTAGTATGAGTATGATGCAGTTACTTAATTTTGCTGCTAGCAGTGAATATATTTGTCAAAATTACGCTCTTATTTTTTTCATCCTTTCTTTGAACATGGAGGAGCCTTCTGCAAAGTTTACATTAAAGTATTACTTGTATAACATCCAGCTTAGTAGACAACATCTTTGCTCTTCTGGGATGTTACGCAGCATTGATTGGTAGTAAGTTACTGACATTTCAGAACAACCTATCAGTCCCATCTTCAAACGTCAAGCAGTCCAAGAAGAATTAACTACCAATCATGCTGCGTAACATCCCAGAAGAGCAAAGGTCTCATTGACACCTTGGGTGGAAGCCTGAAAAATACGCATCCACCTTAGTATTTCATGTTGTAATGCTTTAACTAGTTCAGTATGAAACCTCATTCACTCTTCAAAATTATTGCTTTATTCTCCCTATTTCTGCCTTTATTTACAACTTTTAAAAGACATCTGTTGTTTTCAGTGTTTGTTCTGTGGTCATGTGTTTAACTGTAATAGTAGTCATGAAAGGGTTGAGAAAACTTATGAGCAGCATTTGATGCAGGACAGAATGCAGGCTATTCTACCAACCCATTATTTCGCAGCCTTGGTGGTGCATCAGGTGAGAGGGTTGACTGGAGACTGCTGTGTAAATTGTTACCCTTGGTGTCTTCCGCAGGTGAACTGGTAAGACATGTTCGGTACAGACATACACACGAGAAACCACATAAATGTACAGAGTGTGATTACGCGAGCGTGGAATTGAGTAAATTGAAGCGTCACATGCGCTGCCACACTGGCGAGAGGCCATACCAGGTGAGCCACAAAAACAACCTAGCTATCTGTGTTATCTTCCACAGGTGAACTGGTAAGACACGTTCGGTACAAACACACTCACGAGAAACCCCACAAGTGTACGATATGCGACTACGCTAGTGTGGAACTCAGCAAAATGAGGAATCATATGCGATGCCATACTGGTGAGAGGCCTTACCAGGTGAGCAATTCCTTCATACCAGACATCAAAGTATTTATTGATGTAAATGGGACTGTTTCAGTTTTTTAATGGTGTGGGGATTGTTGCTAGTATGATACAAACCCTACTTTTGGGCATTTAGGCAATGCAACTTTTAAGATGTTGTTGCAGTTATGTTGCAGCAGAAGTCTTCATAGGTACTCTTAGGTGTAATCATTCCAACATCTAACTCAGAATTCTCACAGTGAGAAACTTACATTGTTTTGGCGTACATTCATTTGCAAATCTTATGCAGTTTGATGCCTTTACAATAAACATGGTGTGAAGCTGATCAGTGCTTCTCAAGCAGTAAGGCAATAACTGCTTCTGAAATACTGTGTCATAAAACCCCTCTGCCATCAGTTAAACTCTTAGTTGCATCCCAACATATTTTTAGGTGTTTGGCTTTTAGAAATTTTAATTCAGTTGCATGTTTGATATTTGTTATGGTTTAATTAAATTATCATTCAATGAGATCGTTGACAGTTTCTTGGCATGAAACACTTGTGGAGCTTTTCCTGAACTTCTTATAACAATATGCACTGTATAAGTATATAATATAATAATATTTGAAAGAAGTATAAGTTTGTTTTTCAAAGTATAAAATGAATCATCTCTCACCAAAAACCAAATTTGTGTTTCCTTTAGTTTTGTGTTTAACATTTCTTATTCTGAGTTCTGAAGTCCGTAATGAAAGCATTGTAAATATTAAAATAATAAGTATCCTTTTCCATATCTTCTAAGGTAAGAGAGAATATATGACTAGCATGCAAGGAATTCTGATACGTAATCTTACGTACACTTGTTGCCAGAGTTCAGCCCTCACTTTCTTTTTGTTATTGCCCTCACTGCACTTTTCCACTATCCATGCTTGCCTCATACACCCTCTTGTGTGTCAGTTTTCCAAAGTCTGCACAGGAAATGACACACTTATGTTGCTAAACTGACTCATTCTTCTCAAATACTTGTTCTTCTGTGGATTGCCTTATTAGCCCAAAGGAATGAAAATCTCAAGTAGCTGTGTCTGGTGAAAGGTGTGTAACCTTTATCATCCCATGAGACCACATGGTAATCTCTAAAATGTACTGGCAAATGGCCTAGCATGCCGTATGGTTGTCTCTTTGTGTTTACTTGCTACAATTTAAATGTCCATGCTACGCCAGGAACACTCAGGCCTTCAAGAGAGCAATTGACATTTAAATCCATCTCGTAAAAGCTAAATACATCTCATGTAATTTGCTGTAGAACATTCATTAGTGAAATCAGGCATGAAATCTACTTTGGACAGTAAGCCTGTCCCATTTTCACTCGTTGCTTTGATGCAGAGGCATAAAATTCACTAGTCACTGTCATTCCACTTACCCCCTCTCTCTCTTTCTTTCTTTCTTCTTTCTTCTTCTCTCTCTCTCTCTCTCTTCTCATCTCTCTCTCTCTCCTTTTTTTTATTTTTATTTTTTTTTTTTTTATTTATTTATTTTATTTATATAAACCTTCAGCATGAAGACTACAAAATTATCTAGAAGAGAAGCACCGTGTATTTGCCTGCATAAATTGGCTGTTGAATTACTCAGGGATAGGCAGCCTAATGTGTTTTCATTACCTTCATGACTGGTACTCGTCACCATTGTTGTACCATGCCAAGATTCTGTTACACATCTTTCAGTAAGGATGACCATCTCCATGATCATGCTAAGGCTGTTCTTCACATGCAGCTTCTAGTCATTCTTCTGGTCCATATTCTGCTTTGGTGTACATCTGCCAGGCACATTTTGAAATCACTGTAGCCGTAAAAGTTACCTCTGCCCACACCATGAAGACATATAGGGGGAGTAGAGGTATAGCTCCACTCATTCTTAACCTTGGCCCTAGATGGAGATGAGTGGTCAACTGTATACCTCAGCCCAGTACTGACTGACTAGGAGGCTGGGTGGGCTCCAGAGCCGGTCTGAACTTCTCGCAGAAGACAAAAATCTCTTGCCCCTGCTGGGATTAAAACCCTGGCGTGTCCAGCCTGTAGCCTAGATATTATTACTGACTGTGATATCCCAGTTCCAGTGGAGCAGTAATAATGACTTCTATAGTTTATTTAAAAAGTCCAGTCTGATCAACAGTTTCAGCAGGAGATCTCATGGGTGTGAGAAGTTTATAATTTTTTTATTATCCAGTTATGTTTTCTTCTTGCATTATGGGAGATGTAGATATGGATTTACCTTTGTAACTTGCCTGTATACTACATCATTTGAAGCCACACTCCTTATATACAGGATCACCTGATTAATATGCAGTAGTTCTAAATGCCTGTATTTATTGATATATTGCGCTTACAGCACTACTTCTGATATCACAACATTAATAACATATGGGAGATTTTATTCCTTAAAACATATTCAGTACATGATACTTGTGATTCCAATGCCATTTGCAGAAAGAAATTAGTTTTCCATAACTACAGCCACCGTTTCCGTAATGATGCTTATCACAGCAGCTGATTTCTGCCTTCAGTTCTTCAGCTTGCCAAGCATGTGTCACTGGCAATCACGTGGCAGCTGTTAATGTTCTCAGTGACGTCAAATTCATTAATTTCAGTGCATCTGCGATATCTTTTATGACCCTGTACATCAACAAGTGTAATCAGAAATATGTAAAAAGTTATGTATCACTGCAGCATCTAGTACCCCATGGTGCTCATATGGAAAGTGTTATAATATTGTGGTTGATAAATTATAAGTACCTTGAACATCCTCTAACATATATGTTTATTTATTAATAAATCATCCATAAACTTTATTCTATTTTCACCGTGCATTTTTCAAGTATAGACAATGTTTTTCACCAACTAAATGCACTAGTGCATTTAGTTGGTGAAAAACATTGTCTATACTCGAAAAATGCACGGTGAAAATAGAATAAAGTTTGTTAACGCAAAACAAGCAAAATGCATACACAGATTTAGATTGCATTTAGTTGGTGAAAAAACATTGTCTAAAATCATCCATACTTCAGACTACTGTACTGTACAGCAGTGTTTTACTTGAGACAGTTGCTTCTTTCTTCTTTATGGCCAGTCACAAACTTCATGCATGTTGTAGACTACATGACTGAGGAAATATCCGTGCCAGTAAAAAAATTATATTGTGTATCAAGTCTTTCCTATCATTATGGTGAATAATCACATCCAATGTCAGTGAGTGTTGAAAACATTGTACTGCAATGAAGCTGGCTCATCCAGAGGAGTCTTACCGATTGTGATTGTGGTGTGTGTAATTGAGTGTGATTGTGAAGCCTTGATAATGAGGAGGCCCTGGCCCGCTAGGGGCTGTTGCACCAGGAAAAAATAAATAACGAAGCTGTCAAAGGGTACCACGATTCGATGATTCGGTCAGTATTGTAGCTTCATCCTCTGCCAGTAAACATTATCTGTAGGTAGTAGCTGTGCATATTTTGTCGTGCTGGCTTTCATGACCTTTCTTGTTCATGGTGTATATATTCAGTGAAACTGTGATTTCATAATATCCATCAAGGACTGTAATGTACGAGGGCTAGTCAAAAAAGATTGAGAATGAATTTATTACTCAGCAAATACGTTAGGCAGAGTCCAACTTGATATGGTCTTTTTCAAAGTAGTCCCCATCGAGCTGTATGCACTTGGTCCAACGTGTCTACCAGTCCTGGAAGACGTGCTGGAACCCATTTTTTGACATCGTCTTCAGAACCGCCTCCGCCCTCTTCAGAACGGCCGTTGAGGAGTCGAAACGCTGGCCCCGCAGCTCCGATTTCAGGCGAGGAAACAGAAAAAAGTCACACGGAGCAAGGCCCGGGCTGTACGGAGGGTGCGGCACACATTCGATGTTTTTTCGGGCAGTGACAGCTTTGAAGACCCTGCCCGAAAACATCCGACGAAAACGCCCTGAGCTGCATCCATTTCGTTGGCGCCTACACCACGATAATGCACGCCCTCACGTTTCGAACGTTGTTGCCCAATATTTAGCCCGAAAAAACATCGAATGTGTGCCGCACCCTCCGTACAGCCCGGGCCTTGCTCCGTGTGACTTTTTTCTGTTTCCTCGCCTGAAATCGGAGCTGCGGGGCCAGCGTTTCGACTCCTCAACGGCCGTTCTGAAGAGGGCGGAGGCGGTTCTGAAGACGATGTCAAAAAATGGGTTCCAGCACGTCTTCCAGGACTGGTAGACACGTTGGACCAAGTGCATACAGCTCTATGGGGACTACTTTGAAAAAGACCATATCAAGTTGGACTCTGCCTAACGTATTTGCTGAGTAATAAATTCATTCTCAATCTTTTTTGACTAGCCCTCGTATAAGTCAATTAATGGATTAGTTTTCTGTGGAAGTCATGCTCAGGGATGGACTTGTCAAATGCTCTTATTAAGATTTTATTTGGCTTTATATTAGTGTTAAATAATTGGCATGTCTGTTTTTGCTTTTTCTCGTCAGTGTCCACACTGTACATATGCAAGCCCTGACACCTTCAAGCTGAAACGTCATCTTCGTATACACACAGGTGAAAAACCGTATGAATGTGACATCTGCCATGCACGTTTCACCCAGTCCAACAGTCTGAAGGCGCATAAACTCATCCACAGTGGTATGTATTGATTGCAGCCAGAGAGTGGGACCCAGGATGTCAGTGTTAAACTTGTATGCTCTGTTCTGCAGTGGATTGGAATTTTTGTTGAGGCCATGGCAAATACTCTGAATTTAACATGCAGTGTAAAATGTTTAGGGGATGCTGGATTACACCAAGAAAGAATGTTGTGGGATTAATTTAACCTTTTAAAGACCTGTGTTTGCATATTTGAACGCAAATAGGAAAACACCCCTAGAGATTGTTTTTATATATTTAGGCAACAAGGAAATTTACTGTATTTTTAAGACATGCTGCATAACCTCTGTTTTATTTTCCACAAAATATTGTTTATTTCATAATTTTATCTTTTTCTGTTCAAGTAATACCGTATATTCTCGAATCTAATCCACACCTTTTTTACAGTTTTAGAGGGCTAAAAAATCAGATGTGGATTAGATTCGCGTGCGGATTAGATTCGCGGTCTAGAGCTGGATTTTGGAAAAATGATTGAGCTGCTGTACAATATAACAATAACGTAATTAACGTAATTAATAAACAACGTAAGAACAATACAATACTCTATTATTTTATTATTTATTATTATAATTTATTATTCATCAGACTCGCCGTCATCACTCATAACTGAATCGTTATCCGTGCTCTCCACCCAGTCACTATCATCTTTATCTTCAACATCGTCCTCCCATACAATGTCATCTTCGGTTCCGTCCAAAGCATTGCTTATGCAACACTTCTTGAAAGATCTGACGATAATGCTCTCCGGGATGGCTTTCCATGCAGCCGACACCCACCGCGCCACTTCTGAAGGAGCTGCGTCACACCCGCTGATCGCTGCCTTGTGTTTCCGCCATAGTCGAACGTTGCTTTCATTAACTCGAAAAATTGCAGCGGCTTTGCGGTTTCCATTCTCCTCTGCGCACCGAATAACTTCACGTTTGAACTTTGCCGTATATGAGAGTCGTTTAGATTTCAGGTGTCCCTCTTCCATAACTACGGTACACGACAAATTGGAACAAGCACCTCCCACGTTTCAACAACTAAAGATTAGCTGGCTTCAGACGCGATTGCGCACGTCTGTTGAGAAAGGCCCCGCCTCTATCGGTATGACTCATCGGCCACAGGCGTAGCGTCGGATTTTAACGCATTGGTAACATCCAATATTATTCAATCAGTCGCCCCGTGGGCAAGGGGTGGTTGAAGGAAAGGTGCGGATTAGAATCGCGAACTAACTTTTTTTTCGTTTAAGAAGTCGCCAAAAACTGGGTGTGGATTAGATTCGAGAATATACAGTATGTTTTTCATAAACCATGTGCTTAAACCCACATAATTATGGGTCAGATGAAAACTTGGACATTTTGTATACCGTATATACAGGGTATGGCACTGTTTGTTGGTTGCATACTCAGTTGGCTGTGCCACAACTCAGGTAGTAGCTGGCTTTCCACTACAGAGGCCCTGGTTTGCTCCAAGGGCAGACCATGTGGAATTTGTGGTAGACAAGATGACAATATTTCCTGTGAATTATTCAGTTTTCCTTGTTGGTTATCATTCCAACAGTGCTCCATATTCATTTTGTATTTTGCCTGATGACAGAGCCAGACCTATCTTCATGAATGTTGTTTTTTTTAGCAAAAATGAGGAATTGGAAAAATTTAAATGCGTGTGTCACGTCAAGAACATCCCATTATGACAAACCCGTATAAAACCAGAAGTGTTCAAAATTTTACCCAGATTTCAGACAGCTTAATGTATCTGAGATATAAAATTGAACTAAAATACCACAATATTTTTGCATTACTTTGTGACAAGTGTGATTTTTGACAGTACATTCTTGTATTTTTAACAAATTAATGTTTTTGAATTTCACTTTATTGCAGCTGGAGATAAGCCAGTTTTCCAGTGTGAGTTATGTCCTACAACATGTGGACGCAAGACTGACCTTCGAATACATGTACAAAAGTTACACACTTCGGACAAACCTCTGAAGTGTAAGAGATGTGGGAAGTCTTTCCCAGACAGGTATACATATAAGGTAAGGTCACATGACTCTGCTTTTGAAGTAACAAGAAAAATAGTCTATACAAAGTATTTGTTGTCTTTATCCTTTGCAGTGTACCAAATTTGACATGCTGGGGTATGGTTAATTATGTGTCTTTATTATGAAATGGAATATACAATTTTAAGATCACAGTCTTCTGGGATGTGATTTTTTTTTTAGTATAGTAGATAGAAGGGTTTTTGAAGGAACCTGCTGTATACATCTTCAAGGCACAAGTGCATCTCCTGTAGCCCAAAAATTAGATGCGGCTGGTTAGAATGTTAGCAGATGCCCTTGGAAGTCAAAGAATAGAAACACAAAGGAGTTTGACATCAATAGTAAACTGCCACACATAGGCTACCTCCCTACAATCTGTGAATGACAAAAATAAAATGCTAAGGATTATTGAAAAATGTTATGAGTGAGCTACTTTATTGAAAGGTATGAGGGCTAGTCAAAAAAGAGTGAGAATGAATTTATTACTCACCAAATACGTTAGGCAGAGTCCAACTTGATATGGTCTTTTTCAAAGTAGTCCCCATCGAGCTGTATGCACTTGGCCCAACGTGTCTGCCAGTCCTGGAAGACGTGCTGGAACCCATTTTTTGACATCGTCTTCAGAACCCCCGCCGTCTGGTGCGAGTAGAGGTGTGTCGGGAGCTTCAACGTCTGGTAGCGGAACATGGCAAGGCCTATCAATTCCATCATACTGGTGATGAAAGTTGGCTTCGCCACTACGATCCCGAAAGCAAACAGGCGAGCACAGTCTGGAAATCACCCTCATCTCCGACGCCAAAGAAGGCCAAAGTTGTTCGGTCGGCGGGAAAGGTAATGGTGATTTCCTTCTTCGACTGCGTGGAATGGTTTACCAACATGAAGTGCCCCCGCATACAGCAGTTACTGGGCAGTATTACGTGACAGTTTTGAAGACCCTGCCGAACACATCCGATGAAAACCGCCTTAACCACGATAATGCACGCCCTCACGTTTCGAACGTTGTTGCCCAATATTTAGCCCGAAAAAACATCGAATGTGTGCCGCACCCTCCGTACAGCCCGGACCTTGCTCCGTGTGACTTTTTTCTGTTTCCTCACCTGAAATCGGAGCTGCGGGGCCAGCGTTTCGACTCCTCAACAGCCGTTCTGAAGAGGGTGGAGGCGGTTCTGAAGACGATGTCAAAAAATGGGTTCCAGCACGTCTTCCAGGACTGGCAGACATGTTGGCCAAGTGCATACAGCTCGATGGGGACTACTTTGAAAAAGACCATATCAAGTTGGACTCTGCCTAACGTATTTGGTGAGTAATAAATTCATTCTCACTCTTTTTTGACTAGCCTACGTATGAACCCCCATTACCTGTCACAAGTGTTATCCAACAATCCAAGACAATGTAATAACTGTGGTGAGATTTGAGGTTCTCAAGGCAGGGACTGTAGATGCTATTGCAGGATGTGATGCTGTAATGGTAAAGTTCACCCCATGACATGCCTGTGTAGGTGCAGAGGGAGGTGGACATATAGCTCCAACACATTTGCAACTGGCTGTACTAGAAGGATGTGGGTGGTCAGCATCACACTCCAGCTGCTTTGCCCCTGGGAAAGACTCTGTACCCATTGTACAGGAGGCTGGGCGGGCCTTGAGGGTTGATTTCGACAGCACGGAAAATCTCATCCCCATAAGTATTCAATCCCCGGACCGTCCAGCCTGTGACACTGTTTTGTCATAACAGCAATTTACCAACATCTCAGAGGAACATACTGACTTCATGTTCAGGGTAGGAGAGCAGAAGTTTTCTGTATACTCTGCTTCCAAGGTTTGAGGTTTCCATGGCAGTATTGCTAAATGTCTGAGTCTTCTACTCTGCTTTTGTTTACATGACTTACTCTTACCCTGCAGATGGAAGTAGTATGTTATCTCTATGCAAATTTCTACTGGGCTACATGGCATCGCATCCCTGAACACTATGATCTTCACTATAATCTATATAATTACTGCATATTCCATTTTGTTTTTCCAGATTCATAATAAGTCACATGAAGGAGAAAAGTGTTTCAAATGTGACCTGTGTCCGTATGCTTCCATATCTCAGAGACATCTGGAGTCTCACATGTTGATACATACAGATCAAAAACCATATCAGTGTGATCAGTGTGATCAGTCATTCCGTCAGAAGCAGCTACTTCGGCGGCATCAGAATTTGTACCATAATCCTAACTATGTACCACCACCACCAAGAGAAAAGACACATGAGTGTCCAGAATGTGGGAGAGCATTCAGACACAAAGGGAACCTTATACGACACATGGCAGTGCACGATCCTGAATCATCAGCACAAGAGAAAGCCCTTGCCCTAAAACTTGGACGTCAGAAGAAGATTCAGGTGAATAGAAACAATCTCTCATGTAGGTTACAGAACAGACGGTGTGATCTGGTATGAAAAATCGTAAGCAAAACATAAGCAGTGAAGACCATTAAAATTAATAATTTTGTGGAAAATGTCTTGGTTAGAAAATGAAAGCCATTTTGCAGTGATTCATAAAGACCATGAATGTTAGTGGGTTAGTACAGTGTGGAACAGTATTAACATATTGTTGGACAGTGTCCATGTGTCTAAGACATACTTGATGTATAAGAAATTTTGGAAATTTGGAATGTTGAAACTATGTTAGATAGAGTTTCTGTTTTACAAAATTAATGCAGCTTTTGAAGGATTTTGAAAGATTGTAATGTGCACTTGCCATTGGTGCACATATTGAGATAATGTGTTGTTATGTATTTACAAATGTGGTATACTTTTTGAAGATAATCGCATGGACAGTGTTTTACATTAATGTATCAGTACTATTTTCGATTGTGGTAATGAATCAGAAGCAAAATAATTGTGTTCCTGTCATACGGTATGGCAATGCATTTGAACTGTGCAGATGAAATGGTGTTTGAGGATTATATTGTTTTTTTTTTTTTTCAGATAATTGATGGACAACAAGTAGAAGTAATGGCAGGAGAGGAAGATGATGATGAAGATGATGATACAGATGGTGAAATGATGGCTGTAGAGGGGCAAGATGGGCAGCAATATGTTGTATTAGAAGTCATTCAGTTACAGGTAAAGAACAAAATAAAGTAGTGAGGTCTGAGGTTTTCAGGACAGTGATTTCTGTTTTATTTTTCACAAAATGCCGCTTATTTCATAATTTTATATTTTTCTGTTGAAATAATACATTTTTCTTAAACCATGCACTAAAATTTAAATACCAACCTGGTTGTTTAAAGGTTAAACCATTTACAGTTTGGCATTATCAGCCGGGGTTCTTGAAAGAACTGGAAGTATCTCAGTTCTGTCAGTATCTCTCTTGCAAGTAATAAATAGTAAGAGCAGTTATTTGGCCATGCTATGGCTCGGATGCTAGATTGCTGACTTCTTGCCTTGGGGGCCGAGGTTTGATCCAAGACCAAGCTGTGTGGGATATATGGTGAACAGAATGGCACTGGGAGACAGGTTTTCCCCCCCAAGTATTTCGGTTTTCCCCTGTCAGTATCAATCCAGCAATGCTCCATATACTCATTCCCTCATCTATCACTGACACTATACAGAATGATGCAAAAGTCGCTTGGCAGTAGAGGCAGCGTGTTAATTGAGATGGGGCATGTGTCTTTTGCACCTCCCTGTATAATCTTAGTACTTAACAACATATTTTAAGTTTTATAATTTTTCAGGATGGTGACGGTGAGCAAGCAGTGGCTGTTGTGACTGGTGATGCAGCACACACCATGGAGCAAGCAGTGACACTTCATACGGGTGAGAGTGATGAAGACGGTATTTTAGCAGGCCAACATATCACGCCAGACTCACGTAAGAACATGAAGTCTGTCTGCACTAAAAGTTGTTGTGCAAATTTTGTTTTTGTCTGTTGGCTTGTTAGAACCAGTACTTTACATTTTTGTGTCTTGTTATCTAAATATTTTGAAAAAAAAAAAGATTGTTTAATATCACTCTGTGTACATTCTTCAAAAATTGCGATCACATTTGCACTTAACTAAGTTCAATATTGTATGTTACTTATACACTTTTGGAAACATAAAATTTTGCACTGGTCACGATCTTGCAGATATGATTTATGTTCTGACATGACAAGATTATTAAAGTGTGTATTGCATAATATGTTTGAAATAGTTAATGAAGTTGATGCTGCACAAATGCAATTACGTAATTGGTAATATCAAATTAATTTCTTAAACAATGACCCATGAAATACAAACTGAAAGAACCTCAGTTGAACTTCATAGCAACTTCAATGTGACAAATGGTGTGGTCTTGGTGTGTGATCAGTATGTGATGTCATATGCCAAAGTTATGGCTGAGCAGTAAGTAACAGCTTCCAGCAGAGAGACAGTGTGAATGTCAGTTCAGGTTTTTTGGGATGTACACCATGTTGACTGGTAAGTACCAGAAAACATGGCATAACATTCCAAAAGCTTGAATCGTCCATCTTAAATTTCTGTTAGTAGTTTCAGGAAGGAGATCAAACTTTTACCAAATTGTTAGTTTATTTGTAGTCTTACAAAACTAGTTTGCTGGTATAAAGGTGCTGCTGTAGATTAGTGTAAAAGTTTTAATGCACTTATTACATTATATTTTCAGTAATTTTACCTACATTAGAAGTAAATGTTGCGGTTCTAAAGGTAAAAAAAATTGTTTTTATACCTCGGAGTATGAAGCCACACTCCAGAATCATATTAGGGCGGTCCCATGTTGAAATCTCAACCTGGAGACAGATTATCCTATTTCTGTACGTCTCCCCAGCCCCTACAGGAACATCCAGGCATAGTACCTCAAATTAGAACACGACTGTTCCCTTTCATATCCTTTACTTTTCATTAGTCACTAGCTGTCCTTTCATTCAACACTATGTAATTGTTGAAAGTGTCATTAAATAAACCAGTCAAAAATAAAAGTGATGAACAGACAGCAGTGAAAAATGGAGTTGAAAAACCACATCTGTGTTTGGTGTGTGTAATACACTTCAGGTACAAGTGACAGCCTGTTGTGAGCACGGCAGCAGACCTTTGGCTTAAGTAGAAGATGTGGAATTTTCTGACTAGTGTAGCAACATTTGGCTTCCCAAGAAGGAGGACTGTGCAGCGTGGCGTCCAACCTTTTTAGTGCCAGGTGGTCGATCTGTTTGGCCCCCGGTACTCTTGCCCATTGTGCCATCTGGTCATCTGTCACCACCATTTTAAGTGCATGCAGTTTCCTTCTTATGCACAGTATTTCAGCAGTAAACACATTATTTGAATAGCCTAACTATTTTACTCGTTACTTATCTCAGTATTGCTCTATTTCAACTGATTATCAATTTTTAATATGACTTACCCATGCAGCCTGGCAGTAAGAGGGTTAATTAGTACTTGCACTTATGTACCTCATGCCCTAGAGTGCTACTGTTCATTTTTTAAAATAGTGCACTCATTCTGTGTGTTTTAATCTGTTAAGCATGCACTTATCAAGATTCATGTCTTGTGGGATGTGTCACTGTGTTGCTGGGTTAGTGGTTCCCGACATTTCAAAGACTTTTTTAAGTTTTAATTCACCGTGCATTTTATTATTTAAGATAAAACACCAACAAATGCACAAATTATAAGGTGCAAATTTGCACCCTATATCATGATTTACCCTACGCGTTTCAGCTCCTCATGAGCCATCATCAGGGGTTATTTTCTCTATTATAAAAGGTGCTTTACAAATGCTGCATCTGTGGATGGCACTTTTGATTATGCACTATTTTGGGCATAAGACACTTGTTCATAAGTTAAAAAACACACGAGTCATAAATCAAAGTTAAAATGATGGTTTGTTAAAAAATCAGGTTAAAAGCACTGTTCACTGCGTCTATTGTATAAAAAATTGTTTGCACTTCTAAAAGTTACAGTAGATCACACACTGCACCGTGCTGGCTGCGATGGACTCTGACGTGTACTGGTAATAGCTTTCCGTTGTTGTCATCCTGCTTAATATGTCGTAGTGCAGTCCTCTCGATGTTTTGGTATAAATTAATAGGAAGCAGAAGTGGTTCTGGTGCTAGTATGGTGTGGGGTTGTGTCTTGAAGTATACCCGGTGAAAGTGAACTGTGTTAACACAGTTCACTTTCACCGGGTATACTTCACTGTGATCTGTATTTTTATCCTTGGAAATCACCTGTGTTGTGTCATAATCCACAAGACCACAGTCAAAATCAGTTGTGTTGTACTTTGAAGGTAAACAGTTGCAGTAAGAGCCATGTTATATGCTTTTTCCTCTGGACTCCATTATCTTGTACAAATTAAAGGACATTATTCACCTTTAACCTTCTTAATGCCTAGCCCCAACCTGTAAAGTACCATCCATGTTGCAAAGATATGTTTTCTTTTACTACACAGAGCTGAGTTTGTGAATGTCATATTTTTATATAAAGTAAACCTAACAAAGAAATATAGTTACCATCTTCTTCAGATTGCTGTGACACTGACTGTGACTGCCACCTACTGACAATATGAACATATTACAAAAGTGTGTACACCAACTCTGTCACCTCTGGCAAGTTTTACGTGAATACAACCAGCTGATGTAACTGGCACGCAGCAGTAGTGGGGTTAAATGCAGCTTCAGTAAGAAATAAAACATTCATACTTGTGAGCATACATTTTGTGTTAAATATTTTTGTTCAGGATAGTTATGTCATTATTTTTTCTTTGAAATTAAGTCTCTTTTTTCAGATCTTGCAGATGAAGATGTTATTGAGACACTGAAGAACAGCAGAAAACTGTCTAGGAAAGATGCCTTGGCCATAAGGAAAAGGATAGAGACTGAAAAGGACATGCAGAATTGTTTTGGGTTTGATGTAAGTATAGGGTGTTTCTTTTTTCATGTTCCTGAGTATGGCAGCTTTATCACATAGAAAGCTGCGTCTGCCAGGACATCCCATGACAGCTCCCATACTCAGGGACATGATAAAATGGGGACTCTTTACTTTGTTAATGAAATGTCTGTGGTGTATTAGCCTCTATTTCTTTTCTGTTTTTCCGTTTGGAACATCCTTTAGATGACAGCAGAACACAAAGATTTTGTGGACTGATCATCCTGCTAAACACTCATAATTAGTGTGAAAGTGCAGCTGTCTAACGATAAAATCCTCTCAGGCAGACAACGTCTGTTTCGATTCATAGTTCAACCATTTGAAGACCTACTCTTTTTTGCATCATATGGGAGTTAGCGCTGGACATTTGTTCTTAACTGTCAATGTGTTGTTGTCCCAAGAATATTTTATTACCTTTATCACTCTTATACATGAATAGTATGGATTGTAGTTGCGCATTTGGAAGGCCGTTGAATAATGTTTGTTGTTAATGTCATTATCATCATCAATATTAAGAACTCTTTAATGCCACAAGGAATGTATTACTGATGTGATACTGAATGACATTTAGTCATATGTTTTTGTAATTTGAACCAAGAGGTAGGTTGATGTACCATCAGAAGCAAAACCGAGTACTAATATCATCAACCACTGTCCAAGTGACCCACAAGTGCCATCAATTTCATGTTAGTTATTCTTATAAGCATCAGCAGACACTTCAGATAGAAGTACCCAGAAAGTGATAAATAATATTTTAAAATATTAGCATAAATGTCAAAGCATTTTGATTTGGCTTTTAGCCCAAATGGGGGTACTTGGTGGCACACTTGCTTCAGGCACTACACTACAAACCGGAAGGTCACGGGTTCAATTCCCGATGGGGTCAACTCAGCGTCTAACAGAAATGAGTACCAGGGGTATTTCCTGAGGGATAAAGGCTGCCGGTGCGTAGGGCTGACAACCTTGCTACCTTCATGTGCCTATTGTCTATAAATTCTGTGAGCCCCAACCTCCTGGAGCCCTAAGGGCCTGTCTAGGCCTATACAGGGATTGTTTTACCTTTACCTAGGTAGCTTTTAGCCCAAATACCTAAGAACAATAACGAACATAATATTGTCTGTATTTTAATGTGTTGTTGGCCCAAATCATGACATGTAGCACAGAGAATCAATGTACAAATTCCTGCATGTCACCAGAGACTTTGCACACACACACTGTGTATAAAATTTATAGAAAAGAATCATAATATTATTGCCATGTGGGCTGTAGCATTTTCCTTGTGTATTGCTAGCAGGATTTTTTTCTACGTTTATTTTATCAAGCAATGGTGCTGGAATTTGTCGTGTCTGTAGCAACTACATCCCTCATTCTTTGTACACTGATAGCCTACTACACTGTAACTTTCAGCTATTCCATGACCTGTGGTGGAATCTCTCCACTCCAGGAGCAGCTTTTTTGGCTATTCATGTAGTCACGCCTTGATCAGAAGCTGCAGAATTTGCGATCAGGCAGTACGCTGATTACCGATCATTGACAGCACTTACAGTACTTGAACACCTAAAATCTTGTGTAGAATCATATTACATTATTATGATCTTAATATGTATATGTGAACTAAAGGTGAGTACCGCATGATCATTTGGTGTCTTTAAACATCATACTGATGCCACAGAAGTAAATTCATGCATTGGCTGCCTCCGCACGTCCCTTTAATTGTTGTTATGCTTCCGTCTCATGTATTCTTCCATATACAGTATTCCCTCCATATGGGCTGCATTTCTGTGCTGGAAATGCTGGTAATGTTAAACTTCGGTAGTAACAAGCACTTTTGGCTGGAAAGGAATACAGCACCAGGCAGAGAGGAGGAAGTTGCAAACGGTCATCCCCACCACTTGTAAGACTTCTTTCCATAGCCTTGGTGTGGATTTTTTGCATAGTATTGCATTAAACACATCACATATTTGTGCAGGCAGTTTGCAGTCCTTTTATTTACAGTGTTTAGCGTCCTATTTCATTGTACTGTAACATATCACTTATTAGTTTGGCTGCTGCTTCAAATGTCATTACTATTTTTCTAGGATGAAGGAGACGACATAGATGATGATGAAGCTACAAAAACGACAATCCAGTTGCTAGAAGCCATTCACTAGTATAGTTGCTGGATTTGAGGTGTCTCTTCGTGTGTTATGGTTATGGGAATGCTAATACAAATGAAATTAACTTCTGTTGTTTGTGCAGTATACATTGGTGGTATGAAGCTCATCAGAATTGTGCAACCATGCAATTAGTGCAGTTATGCATGTTCCCTTCGTGTCACTCTGTGAGTGGTGCAGTGCTGTGGACTTGGTTTTTTTGATTACAAAATAATCCATTTTAGGAAATGAGTGGGTAACAATCCAGACTCAATTTTTCTACCTTCATTAAAATATTTCTCTGACTTGGTGTTTGATGCCAATTGAAAGAAAGTGGTAAACTTAATTCCAGTGGCTCATAGTGAAGAAATGTACAAAGCACGTAGTTGTCTATAGACGTTCTGAACCACAAGAGAAGTTAGTTGTACCCGTACGTGTAACAGAATGTACATGCACAATGACTTCAGCCTCAAAATTTTAGTGTGGGTGATTGTACAGTGGCCTGGAATGCATGTAAGTGTCAAAGATGTGGTGTAGCCATGTTAATGGCAGTAGTTCATTGTTTTGAACAATTCACAAGTGAGCATGATGTGTCTGGTTTTAGTCTGTCATGTTACAGGTTTCAGGTGCACTTCCATCTGTATCAAGTTGCTGTTACGTGTTCCACTTGTCACAGAAAATTTTTATGGTGAATGAATATACTATGTGAAATCTGCTAATGGTAATGCCACATGATCGGAAATCTTTAATATAGTGTTTACAGATAATTGTTTAGTACAACAGTTTTTTATTGCTGATTTACAAAAATGTTTGCAGTTCTGTCACCCAAGTTTTACTGAAAACATTTATGAAATTGCATGTTCCTGGAATGATTAAGGAATTTTATTTTGAAAGATAATTTCTTTGTTCTGTAATTTTTCTGTGCAGTAGAAGTAATTCTGTACAGAATACCCGAAGTAAATGCAACAAACTTGTCATTTCAGTATATTATATTTAGACTGGTGTCTTTCCCTGTTCTTTTATATCTGACATTCAACCCAAAGTCCTCGTCTTTTCATAGTATAATAATTAGTATGAAATGGTTATTTCACCAATGTAAGAACTTTTGAGCATAATTTGTAGAAAGGTGAAGTATCTATACTTCAGAGTTGTTCATAAAAATGAAAATGTGATTGTTATGGCAATTAAAGTTGGCTTGAACATCTCACACACTCGAGTTCAAGAGGTTGAAGCCACTTCAGGATAACTTGAACTCTTGACTTCAAATTAATTACATTTTAATTTGTTTTGCTTTATTTTTTCTTGTTTCCTTTTGTAGAAGCAGGATGTTCCTTTGAAAACTTGTGAGGTGGAAGCAACAGAATGTATGCAACTTTTGTGAAGATAATGCTGTTGTAAAATATAAAATAACACCATGGTAGCCATGCAGAAACTTCCTTTATCTCTTTGTTTGACAGTAATGACTGATGAATCCTAGGAGCCAGGCATGTGAAATTAGCACAGGTAGATCATGAACATGCCTACTCACCATACAGTGTATGAAATAATGTTCATAGGTGAACAATTGTGAAGGTGGTGATGAAGCAAGACTTTGAAGTTTTATCCGTTAAATTTAACGTATGCACAGTCTGTACGTAAATAAGAAGTTGGTCACTAAAATAGAATAAAACTATGATAATACTAGTAGATCTATAGAATTAAAATCTTTGCAGTAGGAAAATGAGCTTTGAGTTGTACTTGGAACTCCTGGTTGTTTGTCTAAAGGTATGTATACTCCAATTTTCTCACTGGTATTGCAGCTTTTTATATAAGGCATTTCTGCTCGAGATATATGCCGAAACACGTGTAAGTCATGATGTAAAGTTTCCATTAACTTGGTCCAGTTTTAACCAAAATTGGAAAAGGTTGACTAATTTCAGTAAAATTCCCAGGTATAAAATTTAATGAAAATCAGTTTACTGGTTCTCAAATTACCACATGCTGACAGACATGGCGAAGCAAATATGTGCATTTTTTGGAGCGTATTAAAAATTAACCTGAACTTATTACAGAACATAAAAAGATACATTCCTAACAGTTCAGGTGTCACCAACATGTTAAATTGTGTAAATTTGCCTAGGCCTATATGGGTGACTGGTTCAAAACATTAAAATATCTTGCATTGCCTTCTGTCCAGTGCCAATGTACCTTAGATTTCTCATGTTAGACTGCAGATAGTGGAACTTAAATTTTTCTTGCAGTCCTGTTGTGTCCCATTGTCAGTTTTGCCACCAACAATGCATATTCATATTCCTTCATCAACCATTAATGCTACATAGTCCAGAGTCTGGCAGTGTTGCTAAATAAACCACGTAAAACAAGTCTAAATAAGAAGTTGGTCACTAAAATAGAATAAAACTATGATAATACTAGTAGATCTATAGAATTAAAATCTTTGCAGTAGGAAAATGAGCTTTGAGTTGTACTTGGAACTCCTGGTTGTTTGTCTAAAGGTATGTATACTCCAATTTTCTCACTGGTATTGCAGCTTTTTATATAAGGCATTTCTGCTCGAGATATATGCCGAAACACGTGTAAGTCATGATGTAAAGTTTCCATTAACTTGGTCCAGTTTTAACCAAAATTGGAAAAGGTTGACTAATTTCAGTAAAATTCCCAGGTATAAAATTTAATGAAAATCAGTTTACTGGTTCTCAAATTACCACATGCTGACAGACATGGCGAAGCTAATATGTGCATTTTTTGGAGCGTATTAAAAATTAACCTGAACTTATTACAGAACATAAAAAGATACATTCCTAACAGTTCAGGTGTCACCAACATGTTAAATTGTGTAAATTTGCCTGGGTTTATATGGGTGACTGGTTCAAAACATTAAAATATCTTGCATTGCCTTCTGTCCAGTGCCAATGTACCTTAGATTTCTCATGTTAGACTGCAGATAGTGGAACTTAAATTTTTCTTGCAGTCCTGTTGTGTCCCATTGTCAGTTTTGCCACCAACAATGCATATTCATATTCCTTCATCAACCATTAATGCTACATAGTCCAGAGTCTGGCAGTGTTGCTAAATAAACCACGTAAAACAAGTCTAAATCCCTGATATGTGCTGGTGGGCCTGATTTGGGCCATAAAGATGAAGGAAAGTACATGAGAGGCTGCAAGAATATATTAATTTGAAGGGCATACTTACATTATTTGTTTAAATGATGACCAAAATTAGTAGTTGAAAAGCAAGGGCAATGTAATGCATCCCCACCCATGTCCACTTTTTACCAAAATTGTTGACTGCATGAGAGAGTGTACCTGTGCTATTTGTCAAATGTAGTTGTGAACATTCAGAGTGGGCTGGATTGTGGGGCAAAATACCAAGACACCAGCCTGTGGCAGTTTCAAAAATAAAGCCTGTTTTTCTCTGAGTTTGAAATGAGTGGCATGAAATGTTTTTCTCACTTCATAAATTTGTGCTCACTATCAAGATGTTCGCAGTCTGTAGGAAAAAAAGAGTAGAGGTTATGATACAGGTACTGTGTAGAACAATCATTTCCCTGGTACTGGTAGAGGTGTGTGCTAAAGGTACAATAATGATAGGGACAGTTGGCAGTATTGGTTATGGGGTTGTTAGGGTCATGATGAAGGTATAAAAGTTGTAGGTTGTTGAATACTGTGTTATGACAAAAGCTAGGTGAAGTGGGAAGTGTAGGAATGTTTGTGTTAGTGCAGAATGAAGGTGGCATGGTGCAGTGAGGTTAGGATATGAAAACTTCACAGCCTTGTGCACTAAAGTTGAGTTGTAGATCAAATGGTGGCAAATATAATGGGGAATACAAAAATATGTTAGGAATTGAGTGCACATGGATTAAGCTTGATAGAAGTAGGGGCAAGATGTGGAATAGGTTATTTGATTGGGTAGTTGACAGATTTGTTAAACCTTAACAGAGGAAAGACAGTATTTGCCAAACACTGTGACTGCTGCAGGATTGAAGGTGGCTATGCTGTCATTTTAATAAATTTTACAAGTATAGAACTAGTGACCAAGATTAAAGTTTGTCCAAAACAACTGTACTTTTTCATCAACATGTGTTTTTTGATATATGGATCATGAAGACTGAAGGATAGACATAACCTCCAACATATGACGCTTATGCATTGAATGCAAATGCTTCATAATAATCAGGATATGGAAGTTATAGTGTTAAGTAAATCAAAATCAGATCAAGGGCAAGAGGTAAGCTTACCTAGGGGACAAGTGGTTCAGTTGATTATATATTTCTCTCATGGCTGTGCCATTGCTGACGAGCACAATGCAGGCTAGGAGCCAAGCATGTATAAGGTGTGTCTGTCGGTCAGCTTTGAGGACAGGTCAAATATTTGCTCAAATTACTTCACAGTGCAGGTTCCACTAACAGCACTTACAGTGCATGGCGTTCTGCTGCAGTCATAAGGACTTTCAACCATAAGATTGCAGCTTGTTATAGTTGTTATCTTAAGTAGAAAAACAAATATAATAGGAAATTTGTGTAATTTATCATTAGTGGGTTACAAGTGTTTGTGGTGATATTACAGTTAAAGAACACTATCAGCTTTTGTGAACATTGCAAGATAATTGTTCTTGCAGCATGGAGCAGGAAATTGGTGTTAAATTATTCTAAAGAACCTTTTCAAAAATCTTGTTTGGTGCCGAGTTTATTATATGTGGTTAAAATTCATTGATAGTATTTCTGCTCTAAACAGTTTACTTCACTATATCAATACTGATGTTATAATTTTGTCATCAATACAGGCTGATGGAAATGTGTTCAAGAAACTTCACATATGGCATCAAGCTCCTGCCAAGATTTCACATATTCCATTTCACTTACAAGGTAAAGAAACATTGCTTTTGAGTTATGTTTTCTATAATACATAGTGATTTGTACAGGGGCCACACAAGTTGTGTCATTGGTTATCATTTATTCCATGAAACAATATTTTGCTGTATATGTGGTATGTTAAGTGCCTGATTATTACCCATTGTTTGTTAGTGAGGACATTTGGGATGTCGTCAATGGTCTCTTACATCAGGGCCAGCAGGATGTTTTTGCAAGGTGGTGCACATTCCCTATATGTAAAGTGACCAGGATTTTTTAATAATCAATGCTGGAAAATATATTAACATAGTTGTCAATTAATTAAAATAGTGAACAGAATCTATAACCAATTTCTGTTACAAGATCAGGCCCATCGAGCATTACTAATAAAACAGTCTGAGATATACCACCAGCTGTAACCATTATTTGCTTTTTGTCTGCAGTTTCTAGATATGCTAGACATATTTTGTCATTAGTAGAGAAATTTTTATTTACAGAAACTATTTATGGTGAATTTTGTTTAAATGTAATTATCAAATATAAAAAAAGTGAATTACATCAAAGTCCCAAGGAGGTACAAGTGCACCACTTTGCATCTCGCTGCTGGTGCCACCGGTCTCTTACATGTTCCTGTCCAATTCTTAAATTAATCCTTCTGGTTTTATTTTAAGGCAGTATGCCCTTCTTTATATAAATTAATGTGTTTTGAACTCTGTCTACGCAGTACAAACGTAATAACCGCATGCACAAACTCTTCAGTTGACAGCATTGCTATTCAACATAACAGTGATATATTTGGTGTTTTGAGATAGCTCAGGCATTATAGTGACTAGGCTATACTGGCTTTACATCCGGGGATCATGTCATGGCAAGAGCAAGAATTTTTCTCATCGGGAGCTTTGCCACCAGGGCTAAAGCGGCCGTGCCGTGTACTCTACTCTCACCGCCACCTTATGCCGAAGTTAAGATTGCGTGGCATTGTACCTTAGTCTCTCCCATACATCTTCATGGCGTGGTGTTTAATTAAGCGCACGGGCAACTTTACCTTTTCAGTGTTTGGCGTAGGATTGTGTCTAGACATGTGACATTTGATAGATTGTAAATGTGTTAAGAAGTTGCAACGGTTCTCACAGCGGTGTAGCTGTTGCTGAATATTCAAGTCTACTAGGATGTTGCGCCGCGTCGATTGATAAATAGTTATCGACGTTTCGAAGGATCGTAGCGCCATCATCTTCAGAGTCAAGTAGTCCAAGAAGCTATTCGTGAGCAATTTTGTTGCCCCTTTAAAGTACCCACCTCATTGCTTTCAAATGTTGTTATTTTCGGTGTAATAAGGTAATGCTTCCATCGTTCCCGTTTTCTTTATCCGTGGTAAAGTAAAGGTAAAGTTCGCCCTATAACAGGCCATGAAGGCCCAGAGGAGGAGTAGAGGTATAGATCTACTCTTTCTTTAACCTCGGCGTAGATAGGGGTTCCCGTGTGGTGGCCGGGAATTAGAATAGCCCCAACGTACCCCATCATGTCGTAAGAGGCGACTAAAATGGGGACCCAGTGCCTGGGGGTATAACTGGGCCACCCTGCCTCTGGGGGACATAAATACGGAGACAACGGAGAAGTAAAACTTATAAAACCCGGTCCACCAGAGTGGTGGTTAGGCAAGGGGCTAACAACCCCTTCCTGTAAAAATTTAATCGTTCAGAAGCCAAAAAGGGAGGCTAAGGTCAAACTTAAAGGACCGTAATGCCATAGAAGAAGAAGCTAGATAGGGGTGGGTGTTCAACCGCCACGCCCCGGCTGCTTTATCCCATTGTACAGGAGGCTGGATGGGCCCCAGGACCGGTCTGGGCAAGTGCTGTAAATCTCGCCCCGACCATAATTCGATCCCCGGACCGTCCAGCCCGTAGTGAGTCGCTATACCGACTACGCTATGCCGGGCGGTTTATCTGTGGTACACAACTCATAACGTGTGAGTTAAAGACGAAATGGCCGGCCCAGAAATTCTGAGTAAATGCAGTAAAATACATACATATATACTGTTAGCCATTTCAGTACCGCAGTTTCTAGACCATACGAGTATACAACCGTGTTCGAAGCCACCTCGACTGGCATCGCAGTTAATAGTAATGTATCGACTGTCTGGCAGCTGTGATGATGGATGGGATGTTATATTGCTTGCAGGGTCGCTGTGAGAGTATTTGTGTAGCTGCGAACTGTACTTTGGGGGTTCTGAATTTGGTCTTATGATTCCTTCTTCGGAATTCCGTTAGCGATCTCGATGTCTAAGTCTGTCCTTTCGTACAGTACGTTCTGCTATAACAAGATAGTTACGTTCTTGAGAGACATCGCGTAATAAAAAGAATAGGGCTTGTGGAAAAGGTTTGGCGCGATCTTTTCACACCGGTCGCTGAAATCGCGTAATGGCCAACACGCGAATGCGAAAGTTCGCGGTAACGAAGCGCGGAGAATAGGCGCAACTAACTGTTCACTTTTCAGCGGCGGACGTAATAACTCAGAGTGGCCCAAAAGTGAATTAGCCGAAAGCATTCTCTCGTATTAACGGGAATTTTCAGGTTTAAACCTGGTAACGCTGCTCTGAGTCAGCTGCACGCATTATTTCTAATTCAGTTACACCAGTTCTCATTTCGAACAATTTTTTTAAATTCAGGAAGTAAATAAATTGACAGTGTGTTTTAGTTCACATTTTACTAACCAATTAACTGAGGCCTGTCACGGCGGAGGCCCGGTTTCGATCCCGGGTCAGTCCGTGTGGGATTTGTGGCGGACAAAGTGGCACTGGGACAGGTTTTTCCCCGAGTATTTTGGTTTTCCTCTGTCAATTTCATTCCACCGGTGCTCCATTACACGGAAAAAACACATCATCTTCATCACAGGGTTGCACAATAAGCCTCAAGGCTGCGGTGCGTCCGTAGCATCTGCTGCGGGGCCCTTCACCACACACAAAAAAAAAACAGTTAACTGAGTTTGGGCCACTCTTTATTAAACGAAGGAGGGCCAGCATAGCACAGTCGGTATACCGCCTCGATACGGGCTGTACTTTCCAGGTTTCCAACCCTGGTGGGGGCGAGATTTTCCTTACCCGTCCAGATCGGCCCTGAAGCCCACCCAGCATACCCTACAATGGGTACCGGGGCTCTTGCCCGGGGGTAAAGCTGCCGGGGTGTGGCGTTGTACACCCACCGTCATCTAGCGCTGAGAATAAGCATGAGTAGAGCTATTTCTTTTCCCCCTCTGTGCCAGTCATGGCATGCTACTGGTTAACCTTTGCCTTTACCTTATTAAACGAATATTAATAATTAAGATGCCATGTGTATTTTGTTGCCAGTTTCTCGACAGCCCCTTGGGGGGCCTAGGCCGCCTCCTCGTTTTTCGAGGCTTCACGATCACACTTTTTAGACACACCACACTCGGTAGGACTCCTCTGGATGAGTGACCAGCCCGTCGCAGAGACATCTACCTGACAACACACAACACTCACAAGAGACAGACATCCATGCCCTCGGCGAGATTCGAACCCGCAATCCCAGTAAGTGAGCGGCCGCAGACCCACGCCTTGACCGCGCGACCACTGGGATCGGCCATGTGTATTTTACCATCTTTATTGACTACAGTCGACTATTTCGAATATTTATATAAATATTCTTTCGTAAAGTGTTTCAAAGCAACAGACGTGGCATGTATGGAGTGCACATCCACAATTCTCGTGAAGGGAGTGCAGAAGATGAAACCCCTTCAGAAAATGTTAACTGATGCCTAATAATGGAATTAATCCCGTTTAATTTTTTTGCTATCATAGCTTTTCCCCGTAGGAAATGTAAATGATATTAAAATCAGATTTGCGTTGACCTTATTTTTCCATCAGTTTTCATGCCTTGCGATACTTCCCCCTTTTTCGTGATGTATAGATTGTTTGGGTGTGGTGCGCCATGGCATCTCCTAGCTTCACCCCTTATATCATTTCCATTATGTTGATGGACTTCTCCCCTATGCCGACTACATGCCTTTCACCTGGCGTGTTTTAAAGTGGAAGTGTGATTATGAAAACATAATAAGACCTTGCATATTTAATAACACAATCAAATTGATTAATGCTTCCAGTCTTTCGAAACTGACAATTTACGTTTATGACACATAACACCATCACATCGGATAAATTACTAATAACAATTTCAGGCTGTCTTTACAGTAGATGTAAGACATTTTATTACGTTCGGGACTATCTCGAAGTTCCTTAAATACATGTCGTTAGTTTAGACCCTTTACGGTTTGTTACAATACGGACATTACCATCGCGCCTGGAAAAAAAAAATCGCCCTCATATTGGCGTCTTCAAAATGTACACTACACGTGGAAGCATTACGTTTCTGTATGATATTTGAGGTCTCACAGCGGTGCTGATGAAGTATTCTGAGACGTTACGCTGTGTCCTTAGTTGATAGGACACAACATTTGGGAAGGATTTGCTGCCTCCATCTTCAGGGCGGTCCTAGAGAAGTATTGGTACTAGAAAGTACCTGCGTAAATATGGAATAGCCTTTGCTTGCAGAATCATTTGGACAAGTAAACATATGATTGTGTAATTAGCAGATTATTTAACGTTGTAGTGCACTAACATGGACAAGCTCTGTGGCTGCGAGCAAGTGTACTCGCATTTCTCCAAAATGTTGGTGCGCACGTGCCAGGAGTCTATTTAAATGTTCTGGCAGAAGCTTAGACTTACACAACGTCGTTAGTGAATAATTAATTGGAAAGGATGTGTAAGGAGGCGTTCGTGGCATAATTTGAGGTACTTGACAACCTTACCACCTTCAAGTGCCGACTGTCTAGAAATCTGGGAGCCTCAACCTCCTGGAACCCTAAGGGCCTGTCCAGGCCTGTAATGGGATTGCTTACCAGCTTTTACCTGGAGGTACTGAAGAAAATTACGAAACACCTCAGTCACAATACCTGGTCTCCGGACCGAGATTTGAACTCGTGACCTGCTGAGTGTTTTCTATTCAGTAGCGATATTCGGTAACCGAGAAGACTTCTCCGCTGTGTAATCCTGCAATCTCAAATGTCTGCTTAGTCTGAGATACAAATCTCAAATGTTGTTAGCTTCGCGTGAGAGGAAAATTTCAAATGTTATGTTACCATGAGATACGAGTCTCGAATGTTGCCTTATTGTGAGATACAAATCTCAAATATTGTTAGCTGGTTGTGAGATACAAATCTCAAATATTGTTAGCTGATTGTGAGATACAAATCTCAAATATTGTTAACTTATGGTGAGACACAAGCGTCAGATGTTGCTATCTTATTGTGAGCTACAAATCTCAGATATTGTTAGCTTATTGTGAGACACAAATCTCAAATATTGGTAGCTTATGGTGAGATATAGATCTCAAATGTTGCTATCTTATTGTGAGATAGAAATCTCAGATATTATTAGCTTGTTGCGAGATACAAACCCTACGATAGAACTGCGTTTAATAAATCAAACTATTCCCCTGTCTCACTTCATGTTCAGCTACGTGATACTGATGTGATCGCAGTGAGAACTTCTATTCACTTCAATCTGTGAACCAGGTGCATTACAACGTTAAATATCTGCTAATTACACAATCGTAAGTTCACTTGTCCAAATGATTCAGCAAGCAGTAAAAGGCTGTACCATGTTATATAGATGCTTTCTACTGCCAAGCCTACCAACTACATGTAGCTAATCTGGAGAAATGCACTTCCGGTGGCAGGCAAGGTTATGTATTGTTCACGCACGGGATTTGTGGTGCCCTGATTCCCAGGGTCGGCATAAAAAGTGGTCAGTGTTTGCAAAGTACTGTATCAAAGTCGAGGGCAGGTCCAGCATGTATTATTGGTCCAGATACTGGTACGTGGACCATGAACAACGGTGCATTACCTAAATCCGCGTTCAACAAACTTGACACCTTGTGGGTTAAATAGCGATACGTGGACGCAGGTTTCTGAACTCTCCCATGAATGCCCAGACACGTAGACTATTTACACATCCACAAGTGAAGGCTCTGTCAATACTGCATTATGAAATAACTCCATAAGGTGGAGTCCGTTTTGGGAAGCTAATAGTTTTTCGGCTAGTCAAATCATCCCCACCCCATTCTACGGCTCGCAAAAGTTTATTACCATCTACACAAGAGCCCGCCACTTGTCCCAATACTGAGCCACACGAATACAGTCCACATCCATCCTAAACGTACTGGAAAAATATATTAGCCAAAACTGTATTCATTGTTCACAGAATAAAGAAGCCAACCTACCAGACCATGTGCTTTATGCTATAAAGTCTGTAGTTGCAAAACAATTCTGATTTAACTTTACCACGTCAAGATATGTTTAACTAACACATATAACACTGTGTCAATTAACAACTCAGATAAAAGCCTTGTACAGTATATCAGCACACAGTGTTGACACCTGTTGTCGATTTTCATTGTATTCTGAAACTTTATGAATATCTGTTAGATTAGATTCGTTGGGATAAGCCTAAATATAAATTTGAAGGGTGGTGTCAGTGTTCTTAAAATTTATTTCTTATACTTCAGTTCGGGAGTCTGTATTTTGAGTTGTCTAATTTATCCGCTGGATGATTACTTTGGAATTGTTCCGTCAGGACCTAATATCGCGGTCCGGAGGTTGGCACTGTTACTTCCTATTCAGAAAGACCAGAGTTAAATCTCTACCAGGAGACAGGCTATCGCAACTGAGTCTTCTCGTAGTTTTCCTCAGCCTCTCCACACAAATGCTAGGATTACTTCTTTTGGAGAGACAGCGTCTGCCTTCCATATCATTTCCATTTCATTACTTACTAAACAACCTGTCTTTCGACTCTATACACTCTGGGCTATTAGACCGAGGTGTCAAATAAGTTAATATCTGGGTTCGGTTTACTTCAGGCCGATGGACTTGAAACCCCAAACATCTGTGGGACACTTGCGACTAAATCTGAATTTTCACGGAACCCATGTAAAGGAAACATGTACTTTTTTTGGTGCAAAAAATGAAATGAAACTTTTTAAAACACGATTTATTTAAATAAATAGAAATATTTACACATTTACGAAGTTCACAGTTTTGTTATTAGTAATTTGCACAAAATGGAGAGTAAAATAAAAAATGCGCATAAAAAATAATCAAAATTATATTTACAGATTTCAATATGAAGGAAATGTGCTTGCTGAATTACTGAAAAATCACCTGCAGATCCGCCAGGTTCCGGGGAACACAGTTTGAATACCGCTGCTTTAAACTGCTGTTCTGTCAGTGAGGATATACATGGAATGGCGTTGCTGTTTCCGGGTTGTCGTGTATACACTATGAGACGGGATTCATTATGACGTAACACCCGTCAGTTTAAGGCAATGGTTGCCGGTTATTTATTGTCTTACAACAGCCTCCCTCTTCTACCAGCACATAAGTGGAAACGCCCATGCTGTATAAAGCGAATTATGTCTGTCTGTTACAGCTAAGTAACCAGTTGATCTTCCTAATGGAGGCGGAATGTTTTTCCTATAAAGCAGGAACTGAATTTATATATGTATATATTGTTGAAACGCCGATCCCAGTGGCCGTGCGGTCTAAGGCGTGGGTCTTCGGCCGCTCGCTTACTAGGATCGTGGGTTCGAATCCCGCCTAGGGCATGGATGTCTGTCTCTTGTGAGTGTTGTGTGTTGTCAGGTAGAGGTCTCTGTGACGAGCTGGTCCCTCGTCCAGAGGAGTCCTACCGACTGTGGTGTGTCTACAGTGTGATCGTGAAGCCTCGACGAAACGAGGAGGCCCAGGCCCATATAAGGCTGTCGAGCCATACAAAAAAAAATATTGTTGAAACTTCTTGATCACACACAATTAGACACACACACACACACACGCGCGGTAGGATTCCTCTGAACGAGTGATCAGCCCGTCGCAGAGGCCGCTACTTTCACAACATAAAACAAACACAAGAGACGAACATACATGCTCTGAGCGGGATTCGAACCCGCGATCCCAGCAATCAAGAGACTGACTTACGCCTTATACCGCACGGCCACCGGCATCGGCGAATGTTTTTAGATTACTTAGATGAATTGCCTGATTCGGAAGGTTAAGTTGCGGGACAGTCTTATCCAAATCCCCTTCACGCTTTGATGCATGGCACAGAGCACACACTGGTTAGTATGCTAAACAATACTTCTTCATGTAGACTGTACCCATTGGTAGTCAGTTCCTCTGGTTTTAACAGTTCCAGGCTCATTTTTTGATACAAGGAAACACAGTGCTTGACTTTCGCTTGTTTTTGCTACGTTTCACTGAAATGCAGAAAACAAGTGACAGTGCAGTACAGTACGATGTTCTGCTAAAAATATCTCTCCACAAACTTTCTTTATTACAAGCCTCCTGTGTCTTCATGCTGCATTGTTATTCGACGACTGAAAATATAGTCCCTTATATTAAATTCATGAACACAGGAACTTGTTTCAGACTTTCCCCTTTGTAATTAGCAGGTTGGAAATACGTAAAAAGAACAGTATGTTATTTTAGCTTCTCTGTGCCAGTGTTGGTTTTTGCATTGTCGTAATGCCTTTGGTATAAAGTGTCTGGGTTGTCGGATATGGGATTGTGGTTGTACGTTAAACAGGTAATTGGAATGCTTTTGGTTGAATGCGTTTGAAGAAGCAAATGGTTGACTTACTTGTATGAGAAAAGTAGATCTTACCTGGTCAAAAATCGTTATTTGAAATTACGTGTTTAAAGTCATCTCTTATCCTAGTTGATGCTACTTCCACATCGATTGCTGTGTTCTGGGATGTGATATCGTGTAGTTTGGTACCTAGCTACGAAATTCTCGAATTAACCTGCTGCCTCTATTTTACGCTCATTCGCCAAATTGCGAAAAGCGACTATTAGCCTCGTCATGTCTGTCTGTCTGTCTGTTCGTCCGCATGGAACAACTCTGCTCCCACTGGACGGATTTTCGTGAAATTTTATATTTGGGCATTTTTCGAAAATCTGTCCAGAAAATTCAAGTATCATTAAAATCTGACAAGAATAACGGTTACTTTATATGAAGGTCTATGTACATTTATGATAATATCTCCCTGAATTATTCTCAGAATGAGAAATATTGACAGTATTGCAGAGAAAATCAAAACACACATTTAATTTTCAATAACGTTTTTCCAAAAATCGTGCCGTTTATGAGATAATGTAGAAAAATACGGTACAGCCAGACAGGCCACAGATGATAATATAATACGGCGCATGCGCTTTGCATGCTGCGTAACTAAGGCTACAGACACGATCATAATATGTAATACTTATTGCTTTTCACGACAACAATGGTTATGCGAACGCGCCTTAATATTACGTTTCACGTAAATTGCCTGTCATCTAAGGTAATAGAGTAATGTTCCTGTCAATTTGGAAGCAGAAGGGTACTCCGAAACGTCGGTACGCATGTATCAAACTACACGTCGTTAAATCCCAGAAGACCTAATCGTGCTACCGTTGTGGGACCCTCAAGTTCCCTTACCCATGTTTATGCATATGAAAGAGACATGGTGAATATTACGTTATGAGAAGCCTCAGAACTTCTGCGCCTGCGTAGAATTTCCCAACGATAATTAAATCAAAGAGGCTCTGCGAGGCTGAATATGTACTACGATTATGCAAATTAATAACATGTACAAAACGTTGGCATTAAAGTTTCAAGGAAAGACGCTACTTGGTGAATCCATATGTAGATGGGAGAATAATACTAGAATTGGTCTTTTTTTTATTAAAAAGCTTTATTGACATTACCAATTTACATCAATGGAAAATACAAGCATTAGTCAACTGTTGTGCCTTTAACCAACTGCCATTATCTCCTTAGGAGCAGGAACTTAACCTTGGCCGCCATGTAGAAGACACTCAGGATCGTAATTGTAGTGAATTGGTCTTTGAGAAATATTTTGTGATGCGATGGACTGACTAGATTAGTGTGGCTGAGGACAGGGACAGATTACACACTTTTGTTCGAGCCTAAGATATGTTTGTGTCACGTGCTTGTGTGAGTGTGGTTGAGCTTCATTTACGTTGCAGCCAGACTTGCTTGTTTCGGGAATTGTAAGTTATTTAACAGCGTTGTTTGAGCAGCAGAATTCTTAAAGCTCCTGATTAATAAACACTTTTCGTTCTGCAGTGGAGTAACGTAGTCAGTATAGCGACGCGCTACGGGATGGACGATCTGGGGTTCGAAATCCGGCAGGGGCAATAGATTTTTTCTCTTCTCCAAAACCGTCGTGACCGGCTCAGGGGCCCATATAGCCTCCCATTTGGTGAGTAGCGGGGTTCTTTCCCGGGGTTAAAGCATGAAGTTGACCACTCACCTCCAAATAGTGCCGAGGTTAAGCATGAAGGGAGCTATACCTCTACTTCCCCTACATGTTTTCATGGCCTGGCAGGGATAACTTTACATTCTGAAGTGTATTCCCTATTTTACGTGTATTGTATGTGTATTTGTATTGGCCTGACTGAATAGTATACTGTATTACAGTATTCTAAACATATTTTGTCAAAGACCGGGTTTCCATTCTTTCCCAGTTATAAGAGGAATATTCGTTCATGAGTAAATCTAGGAAACACAGTAAAGTAAAAGGTGAATATGAATATGTCTGTATGTTTAAATAAGCGTCATGCCACGAAGGCGGACGACCATTGTACGTACAGCTTCACTCATTCTTAACGTCGGCACTAGCATACGCGAGTGGTGGGCTTCACGCCCCGACTGCTTTACCCTCGGCGAAATCCTGTCCGGTACCCATTGGATAAGAGGCTGGGTGGTACACAGAGCCGTTTTGAATGTTTGGAGAAGAGAGACATCTCTTGATCCTTCCGGGAATTAAACCGTGATTTATCAGTGGTACTGCCTGTCGCGTAATCATTATACCGACTGAGCTATGCCGGTTCCTCATAAGGGACAGTATTATGTGATCATAAAACACTATTTCTGGAAAACATCCGTTAAATTCTCGTTTTCTTTGCACTTTTAAAGATTTCCACTTGAGATCTTCGCTCTTCTGGCATGTTACGCAGCGTAGATAGGTAGTTAGTTACCGATGTTTCAGGACAAGTTATCGGGCCCATCTTCAAGGGTCAAGAAAGCGTGGGACCGATAAGTTTGTAGCGAAACGTTGGTAACTTAACTACCGATCTACGCTGCGTAACCTCCCAGAAGAACTTAATGTTATTTACACCGCGACGGAAGCCTGAATGACGCACGATTTCCACTTACAGATCCTTTCCGGAGCGCGTAACATTATAAGGTGGACTGCGAGTTCTAGGTCCTTACATAGGCAGTTACATATAGGAGGCTACGATGAGTTGGTTATATGATTAGGGTGAGGGAGAAAATAACAGCATAGACCTTCATCATTATGGTAGAGAAAACGCTTGGGGAATGTCCAATTGGAAGATCCATATGTAGATGGGAGAACTGCATTAAGATTGATCGTAAGGTGATAAGTAGAGCTGACTCAGGATCGTGTGCTAATGCTTGGTTTGAATGTTTCGATTTTGCTGCTACACTATTAGGAGGTTTCATTGGTGTTCACTCTATATTCTCGGAACCATGGAAATTGTCTGGTAAAAACAGGTTGCCTTTGAACTTAGATTCCATTTCAGGTAAGATTAACGTTTTAATTTTTGGCATAATTTGTCTTTATTTGGATGTACCGTGTGTTTTGAGACATCTGGTTGTGTTCTCTGGCATACAGACACATGGGCCAGCCAGCTGGTTGTGCTCTGCACACATACACATGGGCCAGCCAACTGGTTGTGTTATTTGGCAAACAACACATGGGCCAGCCATCTGGTTGTGCTCTACACACATACACATGGGCCAGCCATCTGGTTGTGTTATTTGCATACAGACACATGGGCCAGCCAGCTGGTTGTGCTCTGCACACATACACATGGGCCAGCCATCTGGTTGTGTTATTTGGCATACAGACACATGGGCCAGCCATCTGGTTGTGTGTTCTTTGGCATACAGACACATGGGCCAGCCATCTGGTTGTGTTATTTGGCATACAGACACATGGGCCAGCCATCTGGTTGTGTGTTCTTTGGCATACAGACACATGGGCCAGCCAGCTGGTTGTGTTCTCTGCAACATGCACATGGCCAACCATCTGTTGTGTTCTTTGGCATACAGGCACATGGGCCAGCCATCTGGTTGTATTATTGGCATACAGACACATAGCCAGCCATCTGGTTGTGTTCTTTGGCATACAGGCACATGGGCCAGCCATCTGGTTGTGTTATTTGGCATACAGACACATGGCCAGCCATCTGGTTGTGTTCTTTGGCATACAGGCACATGGGCCAGCCATCTGGTTGTGTTATTTGGCATACAGACACATGGGCCAGCCATCTGGTTGTGTTCTCTGACACATAGGCACGCGGACCACTCACCTATCTTTGTTCATAATTGGCTGTCCGATGAAGGACTGCTCACTAACACTGTGTTGTGTGTAGGTATACCAGTCGCTTGCCTCAACTCAGTCCTTAACCTTTTGACCATGTTGAAAATAAAACGTGATTCTGTGACAAGGTATTGAATAAAGTGGCAACGTCTTCCCGATATTAAACTAAAAGACATACAGGCCTCTTTCTTTTCGAGGAATTATAGTCTATTTGTAAATACAATTTTCAGACAAGGTTGTTGATTTCGTAATCTTTAATTAAAGCCGCGATTTAGAAATGGACCAGGTATGTTTGTGGAAAACTCAAAGACCTGCGGAATGATACTTCATCAACTGGGTGTAGATAACATTATTTGTTTAGTCTTAATTCACCGTGCATTTTTATTATTCTAGACATTCACCAACAAATGCACAAATCACTATCAAGGTGCAATCAGCCCTTTATCATAGTCAAACCCTACACATGTTTCGGCTCTCTATGAGCCATCATCAGGGGTTTTTCAATAGGGCTTTTCAAATTTTATTTTTTCAATTTTCATTTGAAAAGCACTATTGAAAATTCCCTGATGATGGCTCATAGAAAGCCGAAACATGTGTAGGGTTTGACTAAGATAAAGGGCTGATTGCACCTTGTTAGTGATTTGTGCATTTTGTTGGTGAATGTCTAGAACATTATTTGTGTTGATATTATATACAGCTTTGATTCTCGATTCATTTTTTTACCGTTTGTTAGGCCTATAGCATCAGATGACCCATAGCTCGCAGAAAAGAATTCAGTGACCTGTCGGTATTGTTAGTAACGTAAGCTTTAAATGTTTATTATCATCGCCATTAACATTGCAAAGTAATTCCAATAGGAACACATTCTTTCATGCAGCTATATGCAATTGGTTTCGTAAACTATAAGATTCCTTCTTCATAAGTCTGTCAGCGAGCTGCATAATTTCGTCAGTCCCCTGTTCATTATTCAGATGTGAGTAGTATGAAAATTAATTTCCCAGTTTTCAGGAAAGTAAAAACGAAAGTGTCATTGGAATATTATCCATCTTGGTGCTCTTCACGCCCCCGTGACCAACAGTATCAGTGTGACAACCTTACTGACTTCTGAGGTAGGAACAATAGCGCCACTTAAATCATGTTCTTGATACAGTGTTTAAGGTGTATTGGATTGCGTAGGACGTATTATGTAATGCTCCGATACTGAAGATTGTTGTTCCATTGTTGCGTTGAAAAATGATACAGAAATACGCAAAATTTGTAGGTAACCCGCTTAGAAGGCAATCACTTTCAATACAGACAAATCATGAAAGGATAATAATGAAATTATTCACATAAATAATGTATTAAGGAAATTATACATTTATTGAACCAGGTCAGGATCTTCTTCCATAAAGGTCTTTTTGCTTACCTTCGGATTCGTTTTACAGTTGATTAATTTTTGCTGCTGTGGGCGACTGAAAAACAGGAGCTGACTTCAGATGTACACGTACCTAAGTGCCCATAATAATAGCTGCACAATTCCGTACATAATTGCTCCACTCGTTCTCTCCCAAGCACACTTTTCGTCACTCAATAGAGCGTCAGTGCCGCTTCAAGAGATCTGAAGGACGTCTTGTCGTTACAAACAGCTAACAATGTTCTACAAAAGGAAATAATAGTCGGCAGAGCAGGACTAACGATAGACATTACGGTATTCTGATGTAACACCGTGTATTTGGTAGATGGTTACCGACGTTTCGGAAAAAAACTACTGTCTCCCATCTTCAGAGTAGAATAATGAACAGGGCGATAAAAATGCTATAGATATAGGGAAGAGAGGGCCGGGAATCGCCCGTGTGCGAATCAGTAAGAGCATTATAGTTCTTATTAGGGTAATTTGTTCTTAGTATAACCCACTTCCTCTCTATTCCTTCTCCCATTATATCGCCCCTGTTTTGTAAAAAGGGGCTAACTGCCACGTTGAGGTAAACTAAGTTATGTGTAGCAAATCATTCAACTAATGATCCTCTATGATGTGTAAAAAGATGGCAACTCCATCTTCAAGAATGACCAAGATAGGTGGGGGACATCCTACCTCTCAAAGCATTTGTCGTACGTAAAACAGAGCCACCTTCTTGCTTCTCTGTAAAATTGATATTTTGTGGGTTGGCCCCTTTTTACAAAATAGGGCGATATATTTCAGCAGTTTTATTCATTTGTTTTTTCTTAGGTTTCCCGTCTTTCCTACATTACCCACTTTGATTCCTCCTATGCTTCATTTGTCAACGTCATCACGCGCCTAAGGACAGTCCTTTACACCGTCACTGTTTCGTGTTGAGTCACTTATAACACAAGTCACGGTCGTCTGCCTAAGTCCATACCAATTTCTCCGCGCGGGTTACTTTCCAGCCTTCAAGGTGAAGAGAACATTTCCCCCCGAAACGTCAGTACCGATTTACCAAACTACATGGCGTCACATCCCAAAATACCGTAATCTTGATCAGTGGCGTAGCTAGGATTTTTGGGCGCCCGGGGCGAATAATCACAATGGCCACCCCTAACAGAAATTATGAAATTTAAAAAAAATTACAATGAGTTATTGAATTTTCTTTTATTTCTCTCAGTAATTTGAAATGTTTTGGGCTCATAAAGTCAAAATTTTTTTCCTTTATAATATTATTTTTCCGCGAGTGTTGCCACCCCTTGGACTCTGCCGCCCGGGGCGGCCGCACCCCCCCCCCCCCCCCCACCTCCTCCCCCGATCTTGATACACACTGCCATTACAACTTACCATTCATTCTGTTACTGCAGTGCTGTCTGCCCATTAACATTAGGAACGTTTCCTTTTAAAACCAAAACTGAAAACCGATAAGCTGTTGACATGGCTTGTAGCTCTTGACATATGACGTCGCATCATTTTGAAGTGCCTTGACCTAAAGAATTCACGTACAAATGTCCTATTCATTGTCTTTCTTTACGTTCACAGTGGCCTCCATGAACGTTTGTTCATCTCATTACTTCAGTCTAATTACATTTCAAGAGAACATTTTTGCAGATAATATCTTCGGTTGAGAAAGCAAAGAGTTAGTTAATAGTCGGCAAGACAACTTCAATGGGAGATTTAAATTAAGTGTTGGTTTTTATTTTAATCTATAACTAAATACCCAGACGTCTGCAGAACGTAAGACTCATTGCTCGCTGCATTTCGATGCTTGGACGTAATGACTGAAATTTTTTTTTCCATGGCTCGACAGCCCTTGGGGGCCTAGGTCGCCTTCATTTTCGAGGCTTCACGATCACACTGATAGACACACAACACTCGGTAGGACTCCTCTGGACAAGTGATCAGCCCGTCGCAGAGACCTCTACCTGACAACACACAACACTCACAAGAGACAGACATCCATGCCCCCGGTGGGATTCGAACCCACAATCCTAGTAAGAGAGCGGCCGCAGACCCACCCTTAGACCTACGGCCACTGGGATCGGCCATGACTGAGAATAGTACGCCATATTTAAGGCATTTAGGCGCAGAATGACTTCTTTGTGAAAGCAGCAAGCTGTATTATTGGCTTATATCTGCCGGTAATACATCACCATATGTCGGACGTTTAGTCGCGGGCTTCTCATTTTGATAGGACTGGGTTCGCTCCCAGAATACTTCTTGTAGGATTTGTGGTGGATAAAGTCGCACTGGGACAGGCCTTACTCTAAGTATTTCGGTTTTATCCTGTCAATTATAATTATACCATTGCTGCATATAAATGTGTCTGTCATTCAGAGGGTGAAACTAAGCCACTATTTTCAGATTGTTTTTGTAGTGTTCTTGTTCTTTGTGGTTGCTATGTTTGTTCTTGGCCTTTTTTCTTTTGTTATTTTGATTTTGGTCTGTTAGAAACCGCAGTTTCAAGGAGAGAGTGTCACTGTAATCTAGGAAACCAATAAAGTAGCCTGCCTACAAAATTAGTGGAATGATCACTGTACCCGGACGGAGCTGGCATTCCTCCATCGGTATAGGGATCAAGGTAGAGGATGATTGAGAAATCGGCGTCTGTTTCCGGAAAGGATAAATTTTTTCTCTTCGCCAAAGCGTCCAAACTGGCTCTGGGGCCCACCAGTCTCCTATTTCATGTATACCGGAGGCTCTTTCGCTGGGGTAAAGCGACTGGGGAGTGAAGTTGACCACTCACCTCAGTCTATTGCAGAGGTTAAGAATGAGTAGAGCTATAATTTGTTCCCTCACACGCCTTTATGACGTGTACAGGGACTACGTCACCTTTGCTTCACTTTAATAATAAGTAACTTTCTCACTGCTGGCGCCAACAGATGAAATATTCTGGGCGTTTGACACAAGGACATTATGTTTTTTTATGTGGGTTCGACAATTGGTCAGTGGTTATTCATCGGGACATCCGCCAGTCTGTTCCCACACGTCGCCACCTCAGTGATGTCCTTGGTTTGCTACATCATCGCAGATCAAGGTCTAAGATTTCGCCCTCAAAAGTATCTCGGAAACTGGCAAAGAAAGAGGTTATAACCTTTAGCAGTCTGAAGTTACAGGCGTTATAATAATTAACTTTTTAATGCTGCCCCTTACAATTTTATGTATGACTTTCACACCTGCAAGGATTGCCCTACAAAGACTCTCGTTCCGAGATCCACAGCTCTCACACGCACTGCGTTTTTCGCAGTCTGTGAAAATAAAGAGTCCAGTGCGTGGGCGGTAGGGCTTCAGGTCCGAGGGCACATTAGCTATTAAATTATCTGACACCTTGTGAGGCGTGCACGTTACCAGTATAGTGTATGTGTGTGTGTGACCAAGTCTCCAAAAATAAAATGGACCACACCTTCCACAGGCGAATTGACAGAGTCCGATGCGAATACGCTTATAAGCTCGGTCTCAGTGTGTTTCAGCGTAAAAAAGCTAAAGTTGTCTCTGTCTACGACATGAAGGAATACAGGGGGAGTAGAGGTATAGCTCCATTCATTCTAAACCTCGTCACTGATGGAGGTGAGTGGTTAACTTAACGCCCAGGTTCTTTACCACCGAGAAAGAACTCCGGTACCCACTGAATACGGGTTGGTTGTTCCCCAGGACCTGTCTGAACGTTATGGAGAACACAGAATCCCTGACCCTTACCGGAATTCGAACCCCTTGTCGCTATACTGGCTGCTTTCCCGGCTCCCTTTAAAATGTAAAAATAAATTATTTGTTGTGTTTTATTTAGAGAAAGACAAAAAATTTATTCCTTTTTTTCACCGATCGTAACGCTTAACATTTTATTTAATTTATGCTTCCTGTAACGACAGTTGCAGTAAGTCAGGCTATATGGGGTATAATTGTAGGATTACCGGCTAATAATAAATTTTAAAGAATGTGGAAGTTAGCGTGTGGTACCGAATTTGAGGCACTGTACAGATATTTGGCCTGAAGGGACAAGAGGTAAGCCACGGAATGTGGGTTGTGTCAGCCGGTTTCTGGACTGAGATTTTAGCTCGGGACTCCCATTTCTGCCGCGATGTTCGGAAAGAAGATTGTCTATTTTCAGTGTCTGTAATATTTAAGTTTCAGTTTTTAAGTAGGACAAAAGCGTTTAATTGAAGCAAATTGCAAGCGCTGGCAGTGAGGTACATCTAAACTGGTTTGTGATGCAAACAGTTTATTTGTAAAGAAAAGTGTCTTTAATGTGAAAATTCTCTTTTCGTTCTGGTGCTTACTTTCTTATCATTATTTTATTTTATTTACGCTAAGTTTGAATTTCTCACGACCCCGACTATGAAATTACCCTCTTCTGAGGCCGTTTAGACTGGTATAACACGTACCATCGTTGTACCGCTCCTCCGAAACGTTAGTAAATTCTATACCAGAGTACACTCCGTCACAACCTAAACGACGGTAATCCAATTTTAATTTGACTTGTTCTTTCTAGAAAATGTGTTAGAAACGTTAGTAAATTCTATGCCAGACTACATGGCGTCACAACCTAAACGACAGTAATCCTATTTTAATTTATTGTTCTTTCTGGAAAATGCGTTAGAAGCGTTAGTAAATTCTATACCAGACTACACGGCGTCACAACCTAAACGACGGTAATCCTATTTTAATTTGACTTGTTCTTTCTGGAAAATGTGTTAGAAGCGTTAGTAAATTCTATACCAGACTACACGGCGTCACAACCTAAACGACGGTAATCCTATTTTAATTTGACTTGTTCTTTCTGGAAAATGTGTTAGAAGCGTTAGTAAATTCTATACCAGACTACACGGCGTCACAACCTAGACGACGGTAATCCTATTTTAATTTGACTTGTTCTTTCTGGGCAATGTGTTTAGAAGCCCCGAAAAGCAAATTGGAGTGAATAGGCAGGTTAGGGTATCGGCAACGAGCTAGACTTGTATTTTCGAGACGCTTATTTCGAATTTCTGTCTCGTTATCGGCTATTTTGACTAACGTTTGCATGGTTTTAGTCAGTCCGTCCAGCCAAATTCCAGGATAATGCCGCGATTAATTCCACGCCCGTTTCCTTCCAAATCCTTTTCTGTTCACTGTTCAACAGTTACTGTATTATTCAACACGTCATAAAAGGTCACGAAATAGCAGTTGGTGTTGTTTAAACGGAATTGTTTCCTCTGAGAACCTTGACCAGTTTTTAGCAATATCCATATCGCCTCCTGAAAATGCAGGTAGATAGATAAGCATTGCCGCTACGCGTTATTTCACTCAGAGTTGTTAGTGTTGTACATACTCTGTGATAAAAGCACTGTGACATTAACAAGTGACATGGCTGTGCAGTGACAGCCCTACATAGAGGTCACAAATGTTACACAGTTACGCTTAATTATCTCAAATAGTGAGAGATCATGAAGGCATTTGCCGTAACTTGTAAGCCTTATATGTCACAAAACGAATTACATTATTCACAAGTTTGGTTTTCTCTTCCACAATGTGGATTGCTTTTTGGCACTTTGATACATATTCTATAGGGTTCTGAGGATGGTGTATGGTATTCGAACTCACAGCCTTTTTTGGACTTTTTCCATCTTATGTATTGAAATGTAAATTCCTCACTTTTCGGGGACAGGATCGGTCCCCGTCTTCAGCTTACTTTTTGCAAAACGACTGTTACTACTGATGATTATTTACATTGTAATTAAAGCCGGATTAACGTCGAATTAGTAAATATAACTATTCCAAAAAACAGTTTAAAAATATGGTTATGCAAATTTCAGTAGACACAAAATACATAACTACACGTATGCATATGCTGTATAGACATCTTGATTTCAGGCTTCCGCCGCGAAGTTGATGAGATCTGCACTCTTCTGGATATTACGCGGCGTCGTGTGGTAATTGTTTACCGCCGTTTCGGGACAACGTATCTGTCCCATCTTCACGGGTCAAGAGTCCGAGTAGGAAAGAAAGAAAGCCAGCAACCTATGACGTAGATTCATGGAAAGTGCGCGCGGGGTAGCAATCAGTAGCGTGATGACATTACCACACGACGCCGCGTAATATCCCAGAAAAGCGCAGATCTGATAGACATATTTGTTTTGGAACATCCCAGTCTTTGGGAATAAGTAAAATTTTGAAAGTTTCGTAACAGGATTTAAGTCCTTAACATATGACGTTTAATAATCTCCTCTTTAATTTAATTTTGCTTTTTTTCGTAATTAGTTGGTAATTATAAAAATGCTGCGAACTGTAAGCAAAGCGTCCATAGCAATGCAGCAGATGGAGCCTGTAATTGTATTTCTCTAAAATATCTTTGGTGTGAGACTTTACTGTTGTAACATTTGGCGAAACTTGGAGCGGATGAAAGAAAGTCGTTTCATTCCTATAACACAATGGTGTGTGCAGTTTATATCTGTGCCGGCGATTCCATAACCGTGTCTTCATGTCTGGTATAACCACTTTCTTCAGAGCTCTTCATTTTTAGTCTAGTTTCCAAAGCAAAAAGAAAGACATAATGAGCTCACATTCATAACTGTATTTTATTAAACGACTAAATTCTTCGTAATTAAACTGGAATAACGATCTCAGTATCATTCAGCTCAGTATGGTTATCATGTTCGCCTTAAGAAATTCCGAATGGTTTCAGAACCAACGGTATCATCTAGTACCGAATTTAAGAACACGTGGTGCTATACCTCCACTCCTCCATATGCCTTTGTGATATGACGCTTAAACAAGCACGAGAACGAATTTTACCAGATAGTGATAGATATTGAAAAACCAACTCTTACACAAAGGTAAAAACACAACACTCAATCACCTTTATACAAATCCCGACATGTTTCGATGTCCTAGTGCATCATCTTCAGGGGGGAAACATATTTAAAATCATTTAAAGAACACAGACAGTTTTTAAAAATTGTGCCTTTTGTTTTTAAGTGTTTTTAAATGTGGATCCCCCTGAAGGTGATGCACTAGTGCATCGAAACATGTCGGGATTTATATAAAGGTGATTGTGTGTGTTTTATCTTGTGTACGAGTTGGTTTTCAATATATATCATTGTATATACACACGTACACGGTATGGACAATATTAAATTTACCAGGTAGTGTTGTCATTAAATGCTGCTTAACCCTGTAAAACACAGTGGTATGTATATGTACCACCTGCTTTAACGTTAAGAAACTGTATTCTTCCTCACGGTGTTTTCATGTGTTTCGTACCGTTCTCACAATAAACACTACATCCCCATACAGCAATAATGATCGGTCTTTGTAATGTAGACGTAGTGTGTTTACTGTAAATTTGTTTGCATTATTTAGTCGAAATTCGGCTTCGAACAGTTATATTGATAAACATGGACTCGGAATACTTCATGCAGGATATTTGCCGGATGATAACAGAGCCAGCTGCATGCTACCCATACAGCGCGGTTCACACGTGCAGTGTCCAACCAACCGCAGCCTAGCGCTAGTAGCAGTGGGACAGTCGCTCACTTACAGGCTCATTTCAGTAGTGCACAGTACCTGGAAGGGCGAGGAGGGAACATCGAATGACACCGTATTTTGTGAAGGCGTGGTGATCCAACAAGTGTTAACGTCTAACCCTTGACCTTGTTGTTGGGCATTTGGTGCATGCTGTCGGCTTGATTTGAATTGTATGTGGCAAGATAATGTAGGTTGAGATATGTGTGGTTCGTGTCTTAAAACGGTTTTGACAAGCGTGTGGAGTGAAACTGCCATACAATTCGTGGCTCTACACGTTATCCATTTGTTTCTGTGTATAC